>JABSTQ010011231.1:0-337203 GCA_013358835.2 Ixodes persulcatus
GAACGGCACGTATTCTTTTACGTACACGGCCACGTTTGGGGTACCTCAGGGATCAGGTCTGGGCCCACTTCTTTTTTTCTATTTTTGTGAACGATGTGTGTAAGCAGATTGTAAACTCGTCTTTTTTGCAATATGCTGATGATATTGAGATAATTAGGGAGATTAAAACTATCTCAGATTGCAAGCTTCTACAAGAGGACATAAACTCATTTAGCAAATGGTGTTCACTGAACGGTCTCCTACTAAACAGCTCGAAAACCAAGGTCATGTCCTATAGTCGCAAAACGCAAACAATGTGTTTCCCTTACAGTGTTCGCTCAGACGTATTGTGACGTTCTAGCGAAGTGCGGGACTTGGGAGTGCTTTTTGACTCCTCCTTGAGATTTGATAGCCACGTGGCTCGTATAAGTACCTGCGCCTTGCGCGCGCTCGGTGTTGTTTGTTGAACGACTAGAGTATTTAAAAAACCCGCAACCTTTGTAACCCTGTACCGCTCTTTGACAAGGTCTCAACTCGAACACGCATCTCCTGTATGGAATGGTAGTTGTAAAACTACCCTCCTAAGGCTGGAGCGAGTGCAAAACAAATTTTTATCTATTTATCGATATCGATATCTGCGCGATGAAACATCTCTATCAAAGAGTAACAATGTATTGGACGTCCTACAAATGAACAGCTTATATCACCGTCGAGAAAAGGCAGAAATGGTTTTCCTTTTCAAAGTCTTTCATGGCATGGCCGACTGTTCAGAACTGCTCTCACAGATATGTTTACGAGTTCCTCAAACAGCGACCCATTTGACAACGTCTTTTTACTCTCCTCGGACGTTAAATATCCTGGACCCCATGTTTCGCATGTGCCGGGCATATAATGGCATTGCATGTGATCTTGATATTTTTTGTGTGACTCAATTCGTCAGATCTCTCAGAGTCTTGTATGAGTCTCGTTGAACCTGTCGTGATTGTGATGTTATTATATATTATTTTAATAAGGTATATTCGTTTTCGTGGTAATCTTCTACTCTGCGTTCGGACCCTGTGTTCCGTTCTTTCCTTGTTGTGTACATCGTATCTTTGTGCCAGCATGCGTTATATGCATCATATCTTTTACTCAATGTTTTGAGTTTTTAATTTTTTTTATTTTTATTTTTTTCCTACTTTTTTGTAGTGTGTAAGTTGCGGCGTGCCAGTACCAAGACCACATGGTCGTTCCTGGACACCTAATAAAAATTATTCTTGATTCTTGATTGATTGATTATTATTATAATAATTATTATTATAAAATTTATTATTAAATTAATACGAACACATTAATGTTTTAATTTATAATTAAATTAACCCGAATAATAATAATAATAATAATTGCCTCTGTGCGGAACACACCAGAGGCAGCTCAACGCACACCAGAGGCGCGCGTTGAGCTGCCTCGTGTGTGCTTCGCATTTCGTCACGCCTCCCGTCCGCCGCAGGCCTACTGAAGCCATTCTGTGAAGAACTCGACTGTTCTCGATTGTGTTCTGGCACTACAAAGGACGCCCACTTGTGCTGCCGAAAGCTATGTGCTGCTTGTCGGGATTTCCAATCCATGCGCAGGTGAGAGAGTGATCTTGTGACAATACCGGATTGTTGTTGTGCCGCCTCAGGGCTGCAATGGACTGCCTAGCCTGTTTAGAGCCAGTTCCTTCCGATGGGAGGTTCCTGACTTGCATGGAATGTAATCACTCTTATCATCTCGGAACGTGTGCTGGAATTTCGGATAACTCGTTCAAATCTATGGGCTCGGGGAAGCGGGAGAAGTGGAAGTGCAAAACTTGTCGCCATAAAGATGCGAGATCTCATTCGGTCTGTAGTGCAGAAGCGTCGCAAGCCACGAGTGAGGGTTCTACTGCTCTAGACGAGGTGAACAGGAAGCTAGACATGTTGTTCTCTATTAAGGCAAGCGTTGAAAAGCTGCTTCCACTACCAGCCAAGGTAGATGAACTGCTGTCCCTAAAGTCTGCAATGGCAGAGCTTAAAGTTCGCGTTAACGAACTCCAGGCCTCGGTTGATTTCTGTTCCTCTCAGTATGACACAGTGTTACAAACGGTCACGGACAACGAAGCAAGAATTGAACAACTTGGTGGCGAGCTTGAGGCTACCAAGGAAGTTGTTCTAGAGCAGTCGAACACCATCCATCAACTGCCGAGCGACTTAAATGATATGCAGACTTTGCTGTGCAAGTCAACTCTAGAAATTAACGGCCTACCGTCCAGCCAAATCGAACATTTGGGTCTCGTTGTCAATACCCTTGCAGAGAGACTTGAACTGCCACCCTTGCAGCAAGCTGATGTCAGTGAACTATGTCGCCTGCCGTCTAAGAAGGGTGTCACTGTTCCCATCCTGGTTAGATTCGCGTCCTTAGACGTTAGAGAAAGATGGATGGCCTGCCGTAGCCGGCTGAGAGCGCTGCCCTCCTCCGACGCTCTCTCCAAGGTCTTCTTTAACGAGCACTTGTCTCGAGTAGGCAGAGAGCTGTTCTGGAAGGCGAGGGTCAAGGGGAAGGCCAATAACTACAAGTTTGTTTGGGTGAAGTATGGAAAATTTTACGCTAAGAAAGCCGAAAACATGGACACAATTCGAATCAACTCTGTTCAGGACCTAGAGAAAATTTGCTAGACTCTATTCAGGATCCGGATAAAATCTGCTAATTTATGGCAATATCTTTCGAAAAGTGTGATAATCTCGCAGAATTTAAAAGACTCATTGTTACCCCTTTCGGAGCGTTTTCAGTTGTCCACGTTAATATCAGGAGTTTAAGGAAACACTGGGAACTTTTCAAGGTACTGGTTAATGAAGTGTTGTCTTGTATTGATGTGTCCGTGTTGACGGAGTCTAACGTCCCAGAAGAACTCAGGGATCTGTTTCAGCTGTCCGGATATAGCCCCTTTTGGTACTCCCGTCCGTTTTCGTTGGGAGGGGGAATTGTTGTTTATGTTAAAAGTGAGTGGTCAGTAACGAGACTAGATGTCACGCTTAGTTATGCAGAATGTATTTGCTTAAAAATAGAGAACACTTCGCATTCAGTTGGTCTCTTTGCCTGCTATAGACCTCCTTCTAGGCCTGTCAGGCAATTTCTTCAAGAGCTTACGGCGGTCCTGACGGGTAGGTTGGCATTGGGGGCACATGGGAATACACCAAATGAGGGAGTACAGGGGGATATGGGTTGGGCATCTTTCGAGAGTAGAGAAGCGATAAGTAAAGTAAAATTTGAACAAAGACTAGCTGAAATCGAGGATACACGGTGGGCAGCGAAAGTGTACAAGTATCTATATATGAAAAGTTTAAACACTAAGTGGACAAACCGAACCCGCAAGCTGAGATTTAAATACATTCAACGAGATGGAGCCGATCAGAGCGTATCAGTAGAAAAGGGAGTAAAGGAAACAGAGAGGAAATTGTGGGAAGAGAGAATGCAGGGGAAATCAGCTTTAACAATATACAGGGCACAAAAACAAGAAATAAAGAAAGAAGAACTGTATGATAATTCAGTGGGGAGCTCTTTGCTGTTTGAAGCTAGAACGGGGGTGCTAAGAACGAAAACGTACAGGGCTAAATTTCAGGAAGTAGACACTCTGTGCGTTATGCAACCGCGAAAAGGAAACTATAGAACATGTAATTTTAAGGTGCACGGGGCTTCGTCCCACCCTCTTGGGGGGGATGTCTACGGATTTGGAGGGGGCACTGGGTTTCCCGGATATAGATGGACGAATGGATAGGGAAAGAATTGCGGTAACTAAGAGGAGATTGGAAGATTGGTGGAAGAGATCTAGGGAAGGATAAAGGGGAAAAAATACAGATAAAAATCAGCAATAAATTCACTTGAAAAGAGAGAGAGAGGGGGGGAGGCTGTTATAACAAAATTCATACAATTGTTTTCAAAAAAGAAGGGATGACGAAATGTTAGGCTAGGTGGCAGAAGCTGCCGCCCGATACAAAGGGTATAGCCATTACCATCCATCCATCCATCCGTCATCAGTGACGTCACTGATGACGTCATCGGCATCCGCAAATCCGAGCGCCTGTGATCCCGTGGCCTAGCCCCCCGACCAGTGACGATGCCTTAATCTACAAACGCTCAATCAATTTCTATTACAAGCAGCTCCGTAACTCTCAACAACGACTACCTCGACCCCACCCGAACCTCAATGTGGCACAAACTCACGTCCTCCGAAAAATCCAAACGAACACCGTTCTTACTCCCGCTGGGCTTTTTCTTCTTCGACGTCGTTCTGATCCTTCATGCCCTAACTGCCCCTCCCCATACGCCAACCTGGAACATTGTCTCCTACAGTGCCCTATTGCACTATCCACACCGTTCCTCCCTAACCCCCCTTCAAACTTCGAAACAGCTGGACAAAAAATAAATAAAGAGATAGCTGAGGTGTCATCACTCAAGCAAAAGCATGCGTTTGTAATAAGCCACTCTACTAAAGTCCCTTGATCAAATTTCCCATCGGCTTTTATTAAAAAAGTACGGCCAACCATCGCTGTGGCAATGTGCGAGCATAGTCTAGACGGTGGTTTTAAAAAGCGCAAAGGACTAAGAAGAGAAGGAGGGGACAGGACAGAGCGCTTACTTACAACTGCCAAATTTAATAGGGCATCTAGAGAACGACAAAGTGGAAGTGAAAAAGGCGAAAAGAAAGATGAAATTAAAGTCACTGCTGCTGCAAAAAAAAACATATTTAGTTTTAGAAATCGAAATAAAAATTATTTTAAATTCAGCTAAATGCAAAGTACTTGACACGTAAAAAAAAAAAAAAAAAAAATCCTGTCCCCTCCTTCTTTTCTTAGTCCTTTGCGCTTTTTAAAACCACCGTCTAGATGTTCAACCCGAGCATAGCCTCCTCTAGAAGAGGCTATGGTGCGAGGCACGAGTCACAAGCGAGTGCTCCTCCGCCATTTGCCCCCCCCCCCCCCCAGGAAAACTTTTTTAATTTGTACTCTTTTTTACATTTGTTAATTGTTTCATTGCGCATTGTATACACAACGGCAAGCATAGCCTCCTGGCTGGTGCCCCATGCGTTCAAGCATGTGCAGCGTGCGTGTGAAGGTTGCTGTCGCAGGCTTGCACGTGCTACCCACGCGAGCAAGATCACGACGATAGCCAGATACCCTCCTTGCCATTGTGTGTACCCAATTAGCTACATTTGTATTCTAGTTAATGCGCGAGGCCACTTGCTTTCTGTCTTCGATAAAGAAAGACTCAGACACTCATCGCATGACCGCGGCTTAAACGCTCGCCGTCATTGACGTGCTCTGTGTTCTTGAGGAAAGTGAACTCGATGACTTTTTAATCAAGGGTGCATATGTCGAATTACTCCAAAGCCGCGCTCACACTGCCAATGCATCGTACAAAAGGCAGCCTGCAGACACTGCCTGAGGTCTGTTCCTTCTTTGTATGACGTCGCATGGGTCATACAAAAACTCTGCAGACATCTATGAAGCAGGCAGGCTTCCAAGATATGTGAGGCTTGTCCGCAGATACATCTGTCACTATCTCTGCAGAGAAACTCCGTGCCTTTTGTATGATGTACTTAAGGTTTGTTTTTCGAGCGTCTAGAGACGCGAGGGCCGCTCCCCCGAGCACCGTACGTGAGGAACTTCGGAGGTCACCCCTGCGAGCACATTTCCCTTCGTAAAATGTCCGAAGCACGCCGTAGTTTAGTCTCGATTAAGGCCCTTGGAAAGATCGAAGTAGTAATGCATCTTCCGTGTGCTCCCTTCAACTCTTTCCACGCGAGGTCAGGGCCAATCAATGTCGAAGGACAAACCAGCGCAAGTGGACGGACATGTGTATTCGGGATGGCGACTCCCTCGTTCGTACCTTCCGATCGTCCTGCCTCTACGGTTCTATTTAAATGGACGTGCGTAGCGCACTATGAGGCTTCCAGATCGCGTGTTAGCGCACGATTAGACGGTGTACGGCGCTTAGTACTCGGCCCTCCCCCCTCTGCTTCGACCGCTGCCCGTTACCCGATTTTCTTGTGGTCGGGTCTAGGCGGAGGAAGATGTGCGTGTTCGCCTCCTGTTTTCCAACTCCGTGTTTGAGCACGGTCCTTACTCGTCAAAGACAAAAGAGGAACTTGCGTATTTTTTTTGGCAACAAGGCCAAAACTGTTCGAATGAAACCTGCTTTCTCTTTTTGCGTGGGAAGTTTGAGATGAGTCGGGAGGTTGAGAGCGGGAAATGAGCCCGCGGTACAAACGTTTCCACTAAACGTTCGGACTACAGATGTCACGAACATTTTCTTATGGTGTGTTTGTTTAGACAGCGGGAAGTCATAAGTTGCTGGAGCGAGCGTGTCGTTTGATCTTAGAGATCATCTGCACGCGTTTTCACGCAAACGAAACCACAGACGAAGACAAGCGCTCGCGCCAGCAGCTTTGGCAGCGTTGCATACTAAGTATGAAACGGAGTGTTCGCGGCGAGAAGTTTGAGTATCGCCGCCTCGTGAATTGTTTTCACAACTCAGAGTGAGGAAACTTCAACTTCCTCTGCTGGTGCAGGCACGTGCAAAGTCAAGCTTCTATGCACAATGAAAATGAAAACATAACCGCGTGGGTAGCACGTGCACTACCCATAGTGAGGAAAACAGAAGCGCCCCTAGCGAGCTTCTCAACGCGAATAGTCGTTCCCAATGGGCGCCTGGTGTTTCCGCTATAGATGAGAAGTATAGCCAGTCCAGTACCACTGCTAGACTAGAGACTTTAACGTGCTTCACGCAGCAGTGCTACACGGCCGCACGACGGTGCGATGCTTATCCAGATCGAAACAGGAAGAGATCGGCATTGAACGCAGGGTCCCCAGGATCTGCAGCGCGAGCTTTCGCTCCACGTGTACGGAGCTGGAGGGCGAACACACACTAAAGTCCCTCAATAGGAAGTATTCACTGGCGGCCATTAGCGGCGAGTTGTTTTGGTGGCGCCATCCTGTGGTTCCCCCTTGTGACGTCATTACCTTGCAAACAATTACAAGTTCGATGGTGTTTGTTATTAGCATGGTGGAAGCTTGAAATCATTGCGCTCTCAAAGGAACACTGCCAACACCGTCAAAATTAAAGTTCTTTCATTCCTCTTATTTCCGTCGATGATAAATCCCCTTTCCGACGTCATAGTCAGCGTTCGGCCAATCGTGGAAGGCCGACCACAGCGACGCTTTCGGTCGCGCACGGGGCTAATAAGCACCAGGGCCTTAGAATAAGTGTCTTGCGTGAAAATGTCCATTTATTGGGTGGTAAAACAAAGATTAAAAAAAGTTTAATTGAATTTTACGCTAGACGGCAGACATAAATGAAATGTTTGTCAGCGTGTCCTTAGGCTAAAAATAATTACGCATTCATTAGGAGTTTCAAGTGATTCGGGGCTATTAAAAAACGAAATAAACGTATGCATATTGTATAAAACAACGATCGAAAATTATTGCTGCTATAATCGTTGCGTAATATATTATTTATTTTATGAGCTATAACCGGCCTCCTCATTTAATCTGCCAGTAACTTTAACCCGACTACTCCCTACATTTCTCAAGACAAATAGGCACTATTTTTTGTCGATTAAGAGTTAGTTATACTGAAACGTTGAAAAGGATGAGAAATACAAGCAATTGACATTCGGAGCTCAACCTACTTTCGTCGTGTAGAATTTGTTGCAAATTGCATCGATATAATTAGTGTCACTATATAGGTTTGGGAACCAATAAAACAAAGTAATCGAGCAACCTCTTGAACATCTAATTACTAACAACTCGCTACTTGTCCAGTTTAGTTATGTTCGTAACGACGAAGCGGTTTTAAGCGGCCACATTATCGTCGCGTCTTGACTGTCCCTTCAGCGGCCAGACTCTGTCGGACCATGTGCCTAGCGACATTCTCCCCGATCCTGCGCAGCCTGGCGCGGCCGAGCTCCAGGGCAAGAGCCAGCACCGCGTCCAAGCAGTGGTCCACGAGCCAGAGGCCTTCCACTCGAATGCGGACCCGCCCCAGGGTCTTGATGCGGAAGTCCCGCAGTGCCATCCTTTCGCCGTCAGAGACCAGGTCGAGCCTGACTCGGACGTGGCTGATCACCCCGGAAATGGTGACGGTCCGGGAAAGCGCCCGGGTCGTGAACCGGAACTGGATCCGCCGGAAGCTTGCTTCCGAGACCGTGCCCCGGGTTGCCAGGCTCGGCACCAGGAAACCGATCAGAGGCGCGTAGAACACCGACGAGCCCGCCCTGAGGTCCGCGCCGACCAGCTCCACGGACGCCTGCCACTGGCTCGCTGGCACGGCGGGGCCCGGCTTACCGAGCGCGCTCGCACCGCGTCCTGGGGGGCCGAACCGCCACATTCGTCGCTCGGAAATGCTATTTTTCCCATAATCCGTCGATGGGCTGCTTTGGCCGTCTGGAGTGACTAAATTGTGTCAGAGGACTTGCCCGACAGTGAGGAAGGTTAGATGCGAAATGGGTTGTGTCAAAGAAGACAGATACCAATACGCACGAAAGATCTAAACGCGCCAAGAAATCCAAGAATAGACATCTGAAATTCTAAAAGCGCCAGAAAGTCGAAGGCTCCGATTTGGTACAGAGAGTTCATTGGTTGACTTCAAAGCAACAGACTAAGTCAGAGATGGTTTATCTTTAGGCATTATATTAGATCGCGCGTTAAATAATGGGTACACAGGACGAGCGCTGGACTGACAACTAAACATTTATTGAAATAAATCCAATAAAGTAAACAACCAAATCACCATCGTATCAACACGTGCTTCTACGATGGTGATTTGGTTGTTTACTTTGTAGGGTTTCTTTCAAGAAATATTTAGTTTTCAGTTCAGTGCTCGTCCTATATGTACTTCTCCGGCGCCCTCGTTTTTTTACGCGTCGTTTCATATATTGCTTAGAAATAGACTGCAGCGTAGGATATTCCAGCTCCTGACAATATACACGACAGCGACTACAAGGTCACCGCTACAAGTGTCCGCCTTACACAGCGTGAAAGGTGGGCACTTACATTGTGAAAAGCAATCCAAGATGTAGCTTAGGTTTCGATGTACCCTTAAAGGGCCTCTGACACGCCAAAAAAAAAATATTTTTTTTTTCTCGCTAAACGTTGCAATGGCATATCAGGACATTACAAAAAAATTGTTTCACTATAGAGTTGCGTAGTTTTTTTTATAAAAAATAGAAATACGAGGCCCAATTCAAAGTTCCCGCCGCGCACTGTGACGTAACAGCGTACCGCATGGTGTCGGGGCGGTCAGAAAGGAGGAATCGAGCTACGTCACTAAAAGTGGGTTAACCGGAAGTCGCGTAAGTTTCACTCCTCGTGCTCTCCGCGACCGTGCCTAAGACTTCTTTTCTTTTTATTATTCTGCTCTTCGTACGAGCGATCGTAGAAAACGAAGTTTCAGTTCCACTAGCTCTTTATCCCTGCACCGTTGGTTAGTTTGCGTGCTGTAAAATTTGAGGACGAAGAGTCAGTGGATCGACGTGATGGAGGTCAATGATGAAAGCGTTGCGAGTACAAGCCAGTGTACGAGCGCATGCCGTCAGTCCGATAATACAGGGCTATACTGGGCGCAAAACAAGCTATCAAGTGTCGAAAAACAAAAATTTAGAACGCTAGCAGAAATTAGGATTGCTAGCATACGACACGCCCGATCGCATTGCTGAAGGTTGAGACACCGAGGTCGTTGAATCATCGGATACTCTCCAGGCTGTAGATGCCTGCCGTCTAAAGAATACGAACTGGTGAGTGTACCAAGTACAAGTAAACGTCGAGCACAAAGTACGTATTTTGTCTAGAGCATGAGTAGAACTTGTTTACTGGGTGCTCATGCGGCCGATGTATGTCTCTCCGAAATGCATGCAGTGTGATCTCTTCTTCAGTTGCTGAAATACCGGGACAGTCCCTCACACAGCACCTTCTAGGCATTGTAGTTGATCACGTCAATTCACTGACTCCGCTTCTTCTACCTTTACAGCAACATTAAGCGATGAAAAGCAAATAAAAGAAACCTTGTCTGCTTGGATCGCTCGTGGAGGTGCGGAGAATAACAAAAAAAAAAAAATATATTACACGCGCTCGCGGTAAGCACGAGGAGGGATACAACTCACGTGACTTCCGGCGATGCCTCCCTTCTGACCACCCCGACACCTTGCGGTACACTGTTACGTCACAGTGCACGGCGGGAGCTTTGAATTGGGCCTCGTATTTCTATTTTTTATAAAAAAAACTACGCAACTCTATAGTGAAACAATTTTTTTGTAATGTCCTGATATGCCATTGCAACGTTTAGCATGAAAAAAAAAATATTTTTTTTGGCGTGTCAGAGGCCCTTTAAAATCCATAAGTACGTTTGAATAACAATAGAGTCATGAAGCGCTCATGAGCCGCGATCTGACTCGTTGTCTTTGTCGTTGCTCTCGTTTTGTTCGTTATAGACGCAACCGATGCAAATGTGTGATCCACACACAACACATTTTGCGTTTCCCAACTTTGTGCGTATAATCAAGGTAAGTTTTATTGCTTGCATCTTTTGTTTTCATTAACGGGTTCCTCGGAAAGACTCCGAAAACGAATATTTTACAAAAAGCTTTATACAATTTTTTTATTTTATTTTGGAAGCTACTGAGACACTTTAGAGGACGGGAGACAAAATATCTTCGCAAATTTCTTTTTTCCACTTAAGGCCCGTCCAACACAAAATGGGAGCCGAAAGTTCGCAAAGCGCGACGATTGGACGCCGGCGACAAAAGTGCGAAGTCATTATCGTGATAGTCCAATCGGTGCGCTCCGTGAATTTCGGCCCCAACTTTGTGTTTGACGAGTTTAGGGCCCCTAGACTCAAAACACTACCACAGTGACGTCATAGACAAACGGCTCTTCTGATAAGAGTGAAACGAGCGCCACGAAGCCTTTGCTTGTTTTCCGTATACAAAAAGCCTTCAAAATAAGTTGTTAAGAAAGACACGTAACCAATGCCGCATATAAATGCCAAAGTTAAAACAGTTCATTTTTTTCCTTTTGCAAAAAAATTATGCTTAGTCGATGAAAACTTACAACCCCAAATCCGGCTGTAACGATGGAACGCAAAACGTTAGACAAATTGTTCCTCTGAAAAGCACGCATCGCACTGCAAAAAGGTTAACGTCGTATTGGCCGCTGCGAAACGGCTCATTTGGTAAAATTAATATTGCTTCGTATAATTAATTTATTAATTACATTCGATTAACTTCGAGTAATTAGTATGCAGAAAATAAGATTTATTACATATATTTGAATGGACGAACGTTTCGAAAACGTAGCAAAACCATAACCGCTTTTTTAAAACGACCCATTTTTATTAGAAGCTAGGTATAATAAGGGTTTGTTAGGAAATATTTATAGCATTTTGTTTATATGGCCACAATTAAAGCTTGAACCTTGTCGGATGTGGGTTGTAAAACAGCAAACTTTATCGCGGAATAAAATACGTTTTCACTGAGTATTGCGCACACTTTCACTTATTGTTAAACCTACATGTTAAATAAAGTATTATTATTAGGAAATTTAGTATACCACGCCGCAATGTTGGCCAGGATAGCACCCATGCCTGGACGCAAAACCGTGATGAACGATGGACAACATCCAAACTTTAATTTCAGACATACAAACAAAGTTCTATATTTTTTGTTTAGATCTTTTGATAAACCACAACATACTCTGCTACTAATAAAACACAAAGACAGCAAAAAGTATGGGTTTTTGACAAAATCGGTCGCGAATTTGCTGGATTTGTTTAAAACATTTGTTCATTCAAAGGTATGTAACATATTTTATTTTTGAAACTTTATATTCGATTTCGATTTAATAAAAAGTGACGAGTTCGAAGTTTCCGGTAATGTCAAGTACATTAAAAGATTTCAAGTAGGTCACACTTCAAAACTGGCCAAACTTCGTCAAAAATTATTAAAGGAACAAAACAAGCCTTGTGCCGCGTTATTTTGTTAGTCCTCAAAATACAGACTAGTATTCCTTCGTGACACTTCCAAAATAAATTTATTGTGCTCAATAAATTGAAAAATATTATTTTTTTTATGATTTTTGGCAGCTTGGCAAGTTTTTAAGTATGACCAACTTAGGATATTTTAATGGCCTTGACACCCCCAAAAAACTCAAACTTAGCTTTTTTTAAATTTAAGATAAATTCAGTATATGTCTAAAATAAAATATTTTGCATACTTTTGAATTAACTAATGCTTTGAATATCCTAAAAAGTTTTGACAATTTTTTTTAAACACCACTTTTTATTTGCGTTATGTTTAATTGGCTGCAAGGAGTTATTATTGTTTATCGTCAAAAATAAACAAATATATTGTTTACACGTCAGATCTTGCAATGATGGTTCGGGTCATATTTTTTATATCTATGTAAAACATATATGTTAAAGCAATGTTCTTAGGAGGAGCATTCAGCGATATGCGAGCCCCTTAGCTAATTTTCCTTTGGAGATATAAAATTTCGAAGCTCGGGGCAAAGGGATTGCCAAGTCTTCTTTGTGGCATTTTGCCCAGCCGTCGATTTCACACCGAAGTATACACGTAGTAATACATTTTTCTTATTATTATATAAAAAGTTTACGACATGTACAATATATAAAAAATTACAATAAAAAATTGCATGAAAAAAGTTACGAAACATCTCAAAGATAACCCGTTTTAGAGGTATATTTGCAAATTATTTATCAACTTCTTACCTCATATAAAACGACTCAAAATATATCAAAATAATCATCTTTATATGAATTTCACGAATATACAACAAGCATATTCTTAGAGATTATTGTAGTTTCTGTTATTACTGCAGAAACGCAGCTCATTTATGTCAAAAATGGCAAAATTGTGCGTCATTATTAAAAAAAAAAACTTTTTTAAACTCTTCTTGGTCGTTTACAGTGACTTAAACTAACTTGTGAGGGCAAGACATTGAGTACATATGACTTCCTTAAAAGAAAAACGACAATAAACCTTCACTCAAATTGAGCTACCTTGCCTTCGTTATAGGGGCTTTGCTGCATGACGTCGGCTCCAAGGAGACATTTTCTGGAACCGACAAAGTCTTTACAGCGGTGATGCTCTATCGTAAAATGTAAAAAGTTATGGTCATCCTAGTTTAGCTTTATATTCGTGTTTCATTACGTTGTCTCCTAATAACAACGCGCCCCCCCCCCTTTTTTCCTTCCCCTCCTTTTCAAAACACATCCAAATTGAGTGTATCTTACGGGGCGCCGTAAAAGGCTGTGCGTGCTTTATATCTCTACAATGTAAGTAGATTAAATAGTTTTCAATTATGCCCACCAAGTCCGTTATTGAAATGGTACATCTAAATGTATTAGTTATAAAGTTAGTTACTGAAAGTTAATATTGACCCAATTATATCAAACAGCTTGTTTTCCTAACCTTTTGCCCTTTGTCGGAAACCACTAAAGCATTAACCTTGCTTTTGTGCGATGCGTGTTTTCACAGGAACGATTTGGCCCGCGTTTCGGGAGACACCCTCTATGTATAGCTGAGTGCTTCTGCCCGGGACATGACTTTCATATAGTATATATTTTACAGAAATATACAAAATAATACCCGGATCATCATTGTCGCAACTAACGTGGAAATCCATAATGGAACAGCGCGAATTTTACAAGGACAAGGAAGGAACTGGACAGGACGAGCGCTGACTAACAACTCGTCCTGTCAGTTCCTTCCTCTGTCCTTGTAAAATTCGCGCTGTTCCATTATGAATACATACCAACTCGCCCAGTTATCTTGTTTGCTAACATGGAAACACACACAAAAAACTTTTTTTTTTGGTGGGTTTTAAGTTTTATTTGTATTCCACTGTGTACGCATGGATACTTGGAAAGGGTAAGCTGGTTTGTTTGTCGTCACTCAATGTTGAGCACCAAGATTGATACCGACACTCCAGATACTGCTTCCCACGCCTTGTTTTCGTGATGAGGCTTTCCTCGTGTGCTTTACAGTAATGTGTAGAGCTGGGATTTCTGGACCAAAATTAGTTCTGGAATCGGGACAAAATAGGGACAGGAAATGGCAAAGCATCGGTACATTTTCTGGGACAATGTATGCGTCTGTCAGTATACGCTCAGAGTGCTCGTTAGCGATGAGCGATGAGATGAGACACACATTGTACTCTCGTGCGTTAACGGAAATGGCCACAATCATCTCAAGTGTTTGTTTGCTTGGGATGTGCTTTTCCTTTGTCAGCAAATTCTTAAGTTGGAGAAAGATCGCTCCACTTGGCTAGAGACAAGCGGTAAAAACCTAGGGCTTGTTTCGCATCCAAGTCATCAACGCCATTTGAAGTTTTTTATTGTGAACGTACCCACTCTGCGTCAAGGTTTTTTTCAAGTGACTTACAAAGTTTGTTTTTCGCAGAGCCGTCCAACAACAAAGCGGCAACCGGAGCGCGCGCGGAAACGGCGGCGCAAGAGGCTTTTTCTGGCGCAGACTCGTCGGCAGCAAGCGTAAGGAGCGTGAGCGGCACTATTAGTCGGTGGCGTAGTATTTCCAGCGCTTTAGAAAGCAGGGAAGGCAGCCAGCTGATATAAGGCAGCGCATGTGGTTTGAACGCCCTTGGAGCCGTTGGCGCAAGAATGCCATGCTGACTTATTGCCGATGAAAAAAAAAAAAATATCAATGGGTAAACGGCACACTGTGTGAGACTTTTCAGTTAAGTAACTGGACACTTAGTGGAAAAAACAATCGTGACAATATTGACTCTTTCAGGACGCTCAGCGTAAAATAGGGACAATTTGGGACAACAAAGTTGAAGAAAACCAAATGGAAATTGCTTGACAGGCGTGTAAAAGAAATTGGTTGTGGGTATGTTTATCCAGCCTTGAAGTTAGTCTGCCTTCAACGAGCAATTTGTTTCTCAGATATAGACGACAAATTTAGCCAGTGCAGTACGAACCTGCTAGCCTGAGATCCTTAACATGCACCCTGCAGTAGTGATACACGAGCGCACGCCGGTACGATGCTCATCCAGATTGAAACGGGCACGGTGGGGATTGAGCCCAGGATCCTGGGTTCTGCAGCGCGAGCTTTCACTCCACATGCTCCGAGCTTGTGTGCGCTAGACCACTCGCCACCGATCCCCCCTGACAGACGTGTACTGGTACACTGTCATCGGGACACTTTTCAAAATCTGGACACGTCCCGGAAATCCCAGCTCTATAAGGTGCTGTGCATGCAGTTCTTAACTGCCGGTAGCAGTGGCGTCCGCCGACAGTCGTTCGTGGGCTAATGGCCCGTGAAAGGGGATTGGAGGGGGGGGGGGGGGGGGCATCTTAGGAGGCAACGCAAGCAAACACAGATATAGAAATAAGAAATAACTAAGCTAGGGACATCATGCCTTTCTATACCCTACAATAGAGCAGCACCGCTGTACAGCCTTTGTCAGTTGGAACAAATGTATCTTTGGAGCGGCTGTAATGCTATAAGGCTGTAATGCCTTATGGCATTACAGCCGCTCCTTGCTTCATTACAGCTTATAAGGCTGTAATGAAGACAAGCTCACTTAATTTGAGTGATGGTTGTCTTTTGTCCCTCTTGTTCCCCTTCTCTAGGGATTATTTTCGTCATTCTTGTCCAGCTTGCTTGCACCTTTTGCATTTAATTGCATTATATAGGTTTGCTGCTGTTTTATGTTAAGGGGGTAATGTGTTACTCAATATTTTGCTATCACCAGTTAGTGCAAGCCTTTGAACTAGTGTCAAATCTTTACGACAACGTTCATTCGTTTTGTCAGACCGGCATTGTATTTTTTTTTTTTTTTCACATTTGAAAGGCCTTTGACTGCATGCCCGATGGACGGTTATTACAAAAGCTTCAAAAGCTGAACATAGACCCCTCCATTATACATTATATTAAAGAGGTTTTATAAAATCAAAAATAATCTGTTGCAGTTTCAGACCATGTGCCAACGAGTACGGATGTGCAGTCCCGTGTGCCCCAGGGCTCTGTGCTAGGCCCCTACTGTTTCTTATTTATATAAATGATCTTCCTGTTGATATATCTTCCTCTACTCGGCTCTTTGCAGATGATTACGTCTTATACAGGAAATTCATAACTGTAAATAACGTCCTGGTTTGGCAAATCGACATAAACTATCTTTCTCGATGTAGTAAATGGAAAATGCGTATTAACATCAACAAAGCCAAATGTATGACTGCATCAATGACTAAAACCACAATCTGTTGCAATTACACAATAAGTGGGGCCCCCCTTGAAATAAAATATATATAAAAACTTGGAAAGCTTTTTTCTAATTTTCTGATGCCTTAAGCTCGCATGAACGCATTGATTACGTTGTAAATAAGGCAAGTTGGTCATTGGGGTTCATTAGATGAAAATTGTTTTTTTCACCTACCAAAATTCGCCTTCTAGATTTTAAAGCATATATTCAGGTCCCAGCTGAAGTATGCTGGTATTATATGGGCTTCTTACCAGGATTATCTAATTAATAAAATATAAACAATTCAAAACAAGTCGAGACAAGGGAGCACGTTTTTTGTTCTAAGACTCTTCACCATCCACGAGCGTATCGGCCCTAAAATATAGAGCGAATGAGCCTTCATTAGACATAAGACGCTTCCCGTGTTGCGTTCATTTAAAACATTCATTATTTTGATGCTCCCGTCAAGGAGTGATCATTACTTCCCCCTTATCGCGTTTTTTTTTTCTGGACAGGATCATCCTTATAAGATTTCATTACAAAAGTTTCGTACGAACCAATTTTTCAACTTCCCTTGCAGCTTGCCATATCCGAGTGGAACGCTCTGCCCATAACACTGTGGAAATTACAGATGGAACAGGGTTCAAAACATTATGTGAATTATTACTTTGCGGTACTCATGAATAGTACATGTATGTGTGTGAATTTTTTAAATGTATTTATCGACATTGCAATTGTTTTTCATTTTTGAAACCTTGATTCTTAAATGTTTTTTTGTAAGTGCGTAATTGCATGTTGTATTTTTATGTCATCAAACTTTGTATCCCCCTCATACAATGCCCTACCCAGGCGACTTGAGGTATGTTAAATAAATAAAAAGTAACTCTAAACGGCTAAGGAGATTTAAAATAAAATAAAAGTGGAGATTTTTTTAACAACGACGTGCAATTTTGTTACTTCTAGAGAAATGAGCTGCGTTAGTTCATTATTAACAGAACTAGAATGGTGGCTGAGAATATATTATGTATGCATAGAATACATTTAAAGATTGTCATTTTGATAATTTAGCGTCCTTTTGTAAAATGTAGTTCATTGGTAAGAAATTTGTGAATGTGCCTCTAAAACGTGTCTATTTGATGTGATTCGTAATGTTTTTTTTCTAAAAGTTTGTTATTGTAGCTTTTAATATTCTGTGCACGTCGTAAACTTTTCATAAAATAAGTAGAATTTTTTTACTACGTGCATGTTTCGGTGTGAAATCGACGGCTGTGCAAAATGCCATAGAGAAGAAGCCTTGGCAATCCCCACACCCAGAGCTTCGAAATTTTATATCTCCGGAAGGAAATTAGCTACTTCGTTCGCATATAGCTGAACGATCTTCCCTATAACGTGGCTTTGACATCTATGTTTTACATAAATATGGAAACAATAGGACCTGGACAATCATTGCACCATCTTAAATGAAAACACACTATTGTATTTTGTTTGTATGACTGCAATATACATATATATTTCCGAATTGAAGCGTCTTTAGTGGCACGGTGGCACGAAATGAATTCTGGGTACCAGTTGGCCACTTAGTTTTGGTTTCAGTCTCAAATTTTGTCATGATCATCGTGTCGTGACGGAACACCCTCATTGCGTTTTCATTGCTGCGACTTCTTACAAGTGTGCACTACTGTAGGCGTTGCCGAGAGATGCGAAAAAAAAAAATACTTGGCACTGTTTTTGTGGTTCCCCACGTGCCAGATTTTAGGCAAAGGTAATCAAATGTAGAACGATGGATTTCAACGTCCCAGCTGGTGCCCCTGTCGTGCAAGCACGTTTGCATGAGCGTGAAGACAAGTTATGCAGGCTTGGAAGTTCACGTGCTTGGCTGCAGGAGTACGGACAGCGGCTGTCTGATCGAAATCGAAACCATGCCACTCCGCTCCGTGGCCAACTGGTTCCCAGCGTGCCACCCGCGCAATGTTGCACGGAGGGATTTTTGAAAGTGGCATTGAAGCTTGAATCTTGTCAGTTTTTCGTTGTGACCACGTCCTCACATAGTTGCTATTCTGACAAAACAGTGTGGCGTGGTATAGTTAGTTACCTAATATTAATACTTTATTTAACGTGTAACTTTAGAAATAAGTGGAATTGCGCGAAATGCGGAATCAAAAGTATTTTACTGCTGTACAAAGCTTGCTCTCCTACATCGAGCATCTGACAAGTAAACAAAATACTATATACATTATGTTTAGATGTTTAAATCAACCACTATTATACCCATCTTGTAATACAATATAAAGCAAATAAGAATTGAGGTTCTGAGAAAATCGATTTTTAATTTTGTAAGTTTTCGAAACGCCCGTTCATTCGAATGAACGTAAAAAATCTTATTTTCTACATTTAATATTGAATTTGTACTCATTGCAAAGAGCTAGATTTTATATTTATACTGATTTCAAGGTCCCTAAATATACTAAATATGTGACACGTAAGAATATGCCAAACTTTGCTGATAATCATAAAACAAATCAGTTTCACATTTGTTTTGTATTAATATTCCAAAATGTAAGATATATTTCCACTCCTAGGCCTAATGAAATCTATTTGAAAGTGTCACAAAAGAGTCTGAGCGATTTATTTTGAGAAATTAAACAATGGCGAGCGGTCAAATCTGCGATTTCCGACTGGTGGGAGAAACGTCATTTCTCACTTCGGCCCAATCATGGGTTAATAAAACAAAATTGAAAAAAAAAAAACCCGACAAGCCTGCCATTCGCACTTTCATTTAAAGAACGCTTCAAAAACATTTCTTCTACTCAAAATTAAAAATTTGATCCCAAAAATCATGCATGAATTGAGATGAAAACACGAATCATACGTCGGAGTAGTGCAAAGAGGTTCTACGAATAAATCGTGGTCCACTAAAAGGTTGCACCCATTTTGTTGCTTGGATATAAATGAGATGGCAATATAACTTGCCTTAGATACCCAAGTGGGATGATGGCAAGTCATAACTAAAATTAAACGACGAATGCTTAGAAAATATCAGAAGCATGGATGTCATCCCCGACTAGGTTTCAAAGATGTGGGACAAGGCGGCTGCACTTTAGGGAAGTCAAAACGAGTGTCAATAACTCGGAGAAGTTTCATGACAATCAAAGTGCAGTGTGACGCCGAAGAAACGTGTTTTAAAAAAGTTGCAAAGTGAAAGCTGCTACCTTCCCTACTCCATTGGGCAACCGTCCCGACACTCACGCTACCCTTCTCACTCTTGGGTTGAGCGATGCCACGCCAGAAATGCGTGGGAACTCTGAGTTAGCTTCCTTCGGAATCAAAACCTGCATTAGAAGTGTCAGCGTGCATTTGTCTCTAGAGAGAGAGCTTTCCAGTAAGCTTACAATTAAGAATGGCCTCGATCAGGCTCGAGGCACGAGAAGGCTTGTGCAACGAAACGGGCGAAGTGCGTGGCATATGGTGTCACCGGTACAAAAGATGAGTACCAAAAGCACAGAAATACGGCAAGCCTTTGGTGTTCCAAACTGGGTCTTTGGTGCATGGGTAACGAGGAAAGGGGCGCGCCAATCAAAGGAAAGCACAGTGAATACGCGGGGAATGCGCGATGACGAGGCTGCAAGCCCGTGTCGTCACTGGTTGAGGTCGGGTGGAAACAAAAGCACGTGGGGGCATTTGGGGCGGTCAACAACCGCACGAGGTGTGCAAGGAACAGACGAACTTAACGCCGCATAAAGGAGGAATGCATGTAACGTGCCTTCAAGAAAGAGGTGCAATCACCTGCGCCACGCGAGACAAGGCCAAGTAGAAATACAATTTGAAACGCTGCTAATCTTGACATCATTCTTGAACAATACTGACGTCACTTGAGTTTAACATTTCCGAGAGCCACGTTGTTTTACTTAGACGTCCCGGCGTCCCTTGCTTGAGTGTTATCTGAAAGAAATAACCGAGGTTTTACAGTGAGCTCGACTCTCTTTCTAATCTACAAAAAAAAAAAAGAAAAATGTTTTCACCCACACCTCGGGACTTTTTGCTTTTTAGCTCTCTACTCGCCTGCGTGGAAACTTTCAACACACACACACACACACACACACACACACACACACACACACACACACACACACACACACACACACACACACACACGTGTACACGCGCACAAACACAAGCGTGCGCGCGCATACTTACAGGCGCACATGCACGCACACAAACTTACATACACAAACCTACACAGGCACACAAACACTCACACAACCACATGCGCACACGACCACACACACGCGCGCGCACGGGCGCGCACCCGCGCAAACATTACAAACGTTTTTCTTTACAATTGAAAAACGCAAACAAGCGATACTGTAAACAACCTAAATTTCACGGTGGCCTTTTTTTTTACAAATTTCGCGGTTTGCAATTATCGCAAAACATTTATCACGCGAATACATCACTCCACTTTAACGAATCCATAGCATATACACAAACTCAACTCTCCGCGGTGGCGCTGCTGTCGGCACTACGCCTGCGCAGACCTCATGCGAATCTGGCTTCTGCGTACGCGCATTGCCTATACAGCTGGCGTCTTGGGACCCGTATCTACACAGAGAGTCTTGGGGCCCTAATCTACACGGCGGGACCAAGGAACCGGAACATCGCCGCCTGCTGCAATTGGTCAGATCTGACCAATCGCAGCAGGCGGCGATGTCCCGGTTCCACGGTCCCGCCATGTAGATTAGGGCCCTTTGTGTATATACCACTCCCAATTGCGATATTCAGAGTCCGCGAAGTATTTTCGAAATGCACACTTTAAAAATTCCACAAAATATTTCCGAGTGAAATAAAGGAAGGTATATATATATATAGCCGCGTGCGTGGCCGGGTTGGCGGCCCACGCGGCTTCTGCGTAGAGTACCTGGGATCGAGTCCTGCCAGCTTAGTCTTCCCTTTTGGTATCTCCTCTGCAAGGTCATTCTCGTTGTGCATTACGCGCTCTGAACGAAAATATTCCGGAACACGGAGCCAGTATAAAAGCAGCCGTAGCACCCTGCAGCGAGTCGCGGCAATACCACCTAGAAGTCAAGGCCTGCGCATGACGTCATCGTTAGTGGACCCCCACCCGCTCCCAGCGGCAAACAGGCTGAAGGTTGACGAGAGTATGGGCCGAGTCACAACTACGTCGCATTCACTGGCGGCCACAGCTGTGCGCGCAACTGCTGAGTGCGAGCTGATAGTGAGCTTCCACAGTTCAATTGCAACGCCACACCATCGAGATTGCCGGTCTTAGCAGCCTATTAATGTGAGCTCGTCCTGAGCACGACCGTTGAAATAGGCGATGGAACGGACGATGTCGCAGACGATGTCTGCCCCCTAGGTGATTGGATGAGCACGATGGTGCTCATCCGGGCACCTACAGGGGGTGCTGAGGGATCTACAAGCGATGACGTTAAGAGGAGGAAACGCTCAGGCCTTGTGTTCTCCGTGGTATTGGCCAAGGCCCCTACGCACAGTTGCGCTTGAGAGCGATTGACTGCGTTACGGCTGCAAGAAACCAGGACATCCCTGCTTCTTGTGTCGCGTGCCAAGCCATTCGTTGAATCGGATTCCACGCTTCATACGAAGCACGGATGTGCCGGTGGCTCAGACACTCTCAAACGCAACTGTGGGTTTGACAATATCAACGCCTGCGAAGCGAGCCATGGTATTTTTGTTTCGGCACACGTTCGACACATTAATTTCACTTTTTTTCGGTTATTCATCGTTTCTGTACTCGTCATCCGGGAATATATATGAGGCCCACAAAAATTTGGGAGTTAAGGAACGCACTGAAAGAGAGAAATTGATTTCATACAAAGAGAAACTGAGAAGTAAATGAGAACATGCGGGTCGTCAGAGTGCCGAACTCTGATTGGAATGATGGTACATCGGTATTTTAGACCCATGTTGCAAAGCAAGAAACTTCGTCCAAACTGCGAGCTAAAGCACACTTCTTGTGCAAGTTTCGTCAAAATATTAGGCGCTACAGAGAAAATCAGCCAGCTGCGTGAAGTCCTTATTTTGAACTCTTTTTGTTCACTTTCGGCCCGTTGAAAAGCACGAAAGAGAGCCGAAGTACGCACCTGATCTCGCCACCCCGTCGTCTCCTTCCGCACCATAAAGTCCGACTGCTATGGTCAGCGCCACCGTGTTCACGAAGCGTCTTCTTTATGCAAGAACGCGCGAAAGCAGCGTCTCAGGCATTTAGATAAAAAGAAGAGGAGGCGACATACCGACTCAAGCGAGCCAAACGAGAAAATTTCATTTCATTTTATTTATTTACCTTGAGGACCCGTGTCCGGGTATTAAAAAGCCTCTGACACGCCAAAAAAAATTTTTTTTTTCATGCTAAACGTTGCAATGGCATATCAGGACATTACGAAAAAATTGTTTCACTATAGAGTTGCGTAGTTTTTTTAAAAAAAAATAGAAATACGAGCCCCAATTCAAAGTTCCCGCCGTGCACTGTGACTTAACAGTGTACCGCAAGGTGCCGGGGCGGTCAGAAGGGAGGCATCGCCGGAAGTCACGTGAGTTGTATCCCTCCTCGTGCTTACCGCAGCGCGTGTAATATTTTTTAAAATATTTTTGTTATTCTCCGCACCTCCACGAGCGATCCAAGCAGACAAGGTTTCTTTTATTTGCTTTTCATCGCTTAATGTTGCTGTAAAGGTAGAAGAAGCGGAGTCAGTGAATTGACGTGATCAACTACAATGCCTAGAAGGTGCTGTGTGAGGGACTGTCCCGGTATTTCAGCAACTGAAGAAGAGATCACACTGCATACATTTCTGAGACATACATCGGCCGCATGAGCACCCAGTAAACAAGTTCTACTCATGTTCTAGACAAAATACGTACTTTGTGCTCGACGTTTACTTGTACTTGGTACACTCACCAGTTCGTATTCTTTAGACGGCAGGCATCTACAGCCTGGAGAGTATCCGATGATTCAACGACCTCGGTGTCTCAACCTTCAGCAATGCGATAGGGCGTGTCTTATGCTAGCAATCCTAATTTCTGCGAGCGTTCTATTTTTTTTTTCCAAAACTTGATAGCTTGTTTTGCGCCCAGTATAGCCCTGTATCATCGGACTGACGGCATGCACTCGTACACTGGCTTGTACTCGCAACGCTTTCATCATTGACCTCCATCACGTCGATCCACTAACTCTTCGTCCTCAAATTTTACAGCACGCAAACTAACCAACGGTGCAGGGATAAAGAGCTAGTGGAACTGAAACTTCGTTTTCTACGATCGCTCGTACGAAGAGCAGAATAATAAAACGAAAAAAAAAAAAGTCTTAGGCGCGGTCGCGGAGAGCACGAGGAGTGAAACTCACGCGACTTCCGGTTAACCCACTATTAGTGACGTAGCTCGATGCCTGCTTTCTGACCGCCCCGACACCTTGCGGTACACTGTTACGTCACAGTGCACGGCGGGAACTTTGAATTGGACCTCGTATTTCTATTTTTTATAAAAAAACTACGCAACTCTATAGTGAAACAATTTTTTTGTAATGTCCTGATATGCCATTGCAACGTTTAGCATGAAAAAAAAAAATTTTTTTTTGGCGTGTCAGAGGCTTTTTAAGGCCGGTTCAGACACTGGCGTTTGAGTGCGTTTGACTGCGTTGCGTCGAGAACCGAAAGCGAGTCAGCGGCACATCTGTGCTTCGTATGAAGCGTGGAATCCAATTCAAGGAATCATCCTGGCACGCAATATAAGCAGCAGGGATGTCCGGGTTTCTCGAAGCCGCAACGCAGTCAAACGCAGTCAACCGCAACTGTCTGAACCAGGCTTTAAGCCCGGTTCACACAGTTGCGTTTGACTGCGTTTGACTGCGTTGCGGCAGCGAGACACCAGGACATCCCTGCTGCTTATGTCGCGTGCCAAGATGATTCCTTGAATTGGATTCCACGCTTCATACGAAGCACAGATGTGCCGGTGACTCGCTTTCGGTTCTCGCCGCAACGCAGTCAAACGCACTCAAACGCAAGTCTCTGAACCGGCCTTTACTCAAGGTAGCGTAAGAAGACACTTGTTTAAACGGAAAAGTAAAAATCACACAAAAAACAATAAAAATGAAGAGAAAAACATGGTACAAATGTTAAATGGCGGTTACAAGTTAACAAATCTCTATACAAATTTATAGCTCGTATGTCCATTTGATCCAAGAAAACATTGAGAAGTTCACAAAACGTAGAGGTGTGAATTTTTAGTGCATTGTCGTTGGGTAATAAATTTCAATCGTCAATAGCAAGAGGTAGCATAGCATTCGCGAAAAACAAGGATGAAGTGTGGACGAATTTTATTTTACACACATTGTCACCCCTAGCGGAAATTCCATCTGGGGCGCTGAGAAGGGCCATTTTAATCTGCGGATTGTGATAATATGTTTTATGAAGAAGGGCAAGTCGGGAGAGCCTTCGACGAAAAGAGAGTGTTTGGAGACCAGCCCGATTACGAAATAAAGTGATACTGGTGTAGGAAGAGTAGTCGGAGTGAATGCACCTTAGTACTCTGTTTTGAATTTTTTTTCTAGTTCGTTAGAGAGATAATTTTGAAGTGGGGACCAAATCGATGATGCGTGTTCTTGTTGGGACCGAACCAGGGTTGTGTAGGTTAGTCTTTTGATTTCGGGCAAACAGAGTTTGAGGTTACGCTTTGTGGATATCTTTTACCGAATAATTGTAGTCAAGTCGTGTTTTGCCTTCACGCTCTTGAGAATTCTCGACACAACCGATATAGTCACGCATTCATTTGTTAGCTAAAGAAAAAAAAAAAAAAAAAAAAAAAAACTTTCCACTAGATTTCTATTCGGATCCGGTAGAACCGTGGCACCGCGGCCTGATTCTGACCAGTCGCAACGCCTTTTTTATCACAGAGGAAACGTTACAATATAAAGGTTTTTCACTTTCTTGCGTGTTTGGAGACCTGTGATGGCGGAAGCGGCCCCGGGTGACGGCGGTCCCAAGTAGTTTGTGCACTGAAATAACTTAAACTTGGATACAAACGTTTATCAGCGTATTGCCGCAGGTTGTTCATCGTTTTCGCCAAACTTGAACCCGAGGGCAACGTCCAAGCGTATCGGACAAAGTCAATGCGAACCCGTATCCGCATTTTGATGAAGTTCCAAACGACGGTACGTTGCTGCTTTACAATGGCTGGGCAACCTTCGGAGAGGCTTGAAGATTTACCATATATTCGACCCTGGGAAATATAGTTCCCCCAAAATAAACTGAAGTCTCGGTTCGACCACGTAAAGGATTTCAGCTAGCGAAAAAAAAACATCAACATCGTTTATAGGAATTATATTAAATGCGATAGCATTTCTTTTTTTACCGTACCACTGAGATACGGCACACAAGTTCACGTTCTATATGAGCAATTTAGTCACTGCAGTATAATTGCTAGCCTTCGTAACACGAAGTTAAAATCGCATAGCCCAGTGTCCTAGCCCTGCGTCCATTCCCCGTAGCCCAGAACGCTAGTATTTATCGCTCTGGAAAGAAATTAACAACGCGGCATTAGCGGCGACATTGAAAATGGCACAGACCTGAACCTATTTACTGAGCTGGAATCAGCTCGGAGACAGCTCTTTTTGGGGCAATGAAGCAAGGTATTGGCGCCGAGCGCACTTTCACCTCGAGCACCGATCAAGGCCATGCACACACAGCCTTCACTTCTGAATTTCCACTCAAAGTTGTGCGAAAAAATAATGCGCCAACACAACGTAAAAAAAAATAAAAAAAACATCAGGCGTAACGATAAACGACGAAAATAATCCCTGGAGAAGGGGAACAAGAAGGACAAAGGACAAACACAAATCTCCATTTTATGTATGGCCATATATGATAATGTAAGGAGTCAAATATGGACATATACCGCTATATATGGGAGCAGATACGGCCAGATATCGCCATATAAGCGGGCAAATACTGCCATATAAGTGCGTAAATACGGCCATATATCGCCACATACGCGTGCAAATACAGCCATATATCGCTGTATAAAACTTCAAACACTGCCATATACGACATACATGGGTAAAATATATCCCCTGATAATGATATATGGGCCCTATTCGGTCGTGCAAACAAAACGTCATATGTACTCGCCAAGACACTAGTTGATTGATCTATATTGCATGAGTCTCATGTAATTGGTTAACTGTTGTTAACATCCTTAAAGTGAAGTTATTCCAGATTTTTGGACCCATTAATCCATTGCGCATTTTGACGATTGAAAGATAAATGAAATTTGGTTGTATGTTTGACGTGTGGCAATATGACGAAGTGCATAAGATGGGAAAGCGAGTTAATCAAATAATAGATTTTAGATCGCAGCTCTTAGGCGCCCGTTTCCGCGTTAAGCGGTGTCGGCTTCGCCATCGGTGTAACCGCCCCGCTAAATTTAGCGGGAAATTGAATTGGTGCTTATGTTACATAACGTCAATTTTCCCGCTAGATTTAGCAGTGAAACTGATTTTTTTCATGTTTCTCCGCTAAATTAACCGGGGAAACACGAACCGTTAGCTTACTGAAGATGCAGGACGCTACTTCGTCGCCGCTAATCCTTTTCCTTTCGAACGGCTGCAAAGCCGTTGCGCCCGGAGTACCCTACGCAGCATCTTTCAAAAACCGTTCGCGCAGCATCGCAACCTCCCGTTTGCGAGCGTCGGCGATTCATCGTGTGTTGAAAGTCGGAAGATGTGCTGTCCGTGGTGTCTTTTATGTGTAACTCTTTCGTAAAAAAATTTAAAATTTGAAAACGCGAACTTAACAGTGTACACATAATTGTAAATTTATAGGTAAAATATATATATTTATTTATCTATGTATCTGTGGACATCGTGCACAAAAAAATAGTCCCGCTTATTTTTTTCATTTAAAGATATAATGTGGGTTATACGGCGTGAAACATAGTATCTTCAAACTCGCATCGTTTTGGGTCACTTTCGGGCTGGACATCTTTTTTGGACATTCAAAAGCTGGACTTCATAGAGCTGTCCTGTTCACTCGGTATTGGCAGCAGGGTAGAAGCTATGCGTGTTTTAGACCACTCGTGTCTCCTGTTAGGGTCACGTGACCACAGTGTAGAAGCTGGTGATAAGGCAGAACACGGCACATACCTGGATACCAAGGCCACACATAGCATTCACTGCACTATCAACCTTGGGTACAAGTGACACTCCGCTCGTTGTGGTCATTTATGCCCCAGAAGATAAGCCTTTTGTGTGTGCACTTCCGTTTCGGCCTTTCCTTCTCTCCTTTTCTCTCTCTCCCTAAGCTGAAAGCGTGGTAGAAGGTGCTTACTTGCCGAACAAATCAGCCGTAGACTTTTTATCGCTTGACTCCGCTCTCTGTGCGCAGGAAATGGCAGAAGCGTAGTCGCGTGGTGTGACGGATGGCGCATTAGCCGTTGGCAATCTCGAAATGCCTGCTTGCGAATGCGGACCTTGTTAGGTGTATGGCGCGCCCTGCGTGGCTGCTGTGAATTCTGCTTGTGTTGTAAATGGCATCTCGTTCGAAAAGTCCTCCCCGTATATCGGCAACAAGCGATTTCTTCAAAGAAGCCCAAGAATTTTTTGTGATGCGTTTAGTGTTCGGTTCTACAAATGACAGCTTGTGCTACATCGTGTTGAATCTTCATGGACACCTTCTTTGTCGTTTTTGTGTTTGAGTGGATCTGCCGTGCCCGTGTCGACATATATCTCAGATTACACCTTTCAAGTCCGGTATCGTCAATATAAGTGCGCTGCAATCTACTTCGCGACACTTGATAGTTTTCCTAGAAGTACTCTTCCAGATTACCTCAAGAATTAGGCTGTGTCGATCTCCTGGCAGCCGGGAGAATAATTTCCCCGAAATTCTGCCAGCAGTCACCTGCCATTGGCCATCTGAAATCATGTCACAACCGCAGGTAGAATACTGAATTTTTTATTCTTCCTGCATTTCGTGATAACACGTTCCACGGCCACCTTCTCGTGGATACACGTTTCATGGACACACGCTTCGCCGACATTAACGTTTCATCGACATTCGTTACGCGAATGTCGATAATCATGCTTTCCCTGAGAACCAAGTTGAGCGAAATCAGGAGTGGCATAAAGCGCAGCTCATGTAGAAATTAATAAAAATTGGTACATGCTCAATATCCAATTGGTATTTTTCTTATATAGATGAGAACTCACTTTTGGATGATTTTAGTAGAAAATATCAATATACATAAAGGCTGCTTTTCTGATTGGGACATATCTGGCCTTATATGGGAGGCAGATATACCCTTATCTGGCCGACCCAGATATGGATATATAAAAATGGGGCACATCTGGTTAGATATGCCTATATAAACTGATATGCTTTATATGGCCAGATATGCCCAATTTTTGTATATACCCATATCGGTATTTTTTATATAAGTCCAGATATGCCATTTTTGTAAGGGTTGGCGCGTGCCCTGTGCTTTACCAACCCCAGCACTTGGGTATGATAAACATTCGTCCCATATAATCGGCTGCAGATCACCTGGCCGCTTGTTCTGGCTGCGAGTTTAAGAAATAAACGCTGCTGGCTTTTTTTACTTTTTTTTCGACAACCATTGCGCGAAGAAAAATATTTAACGCGTATGGAAATAAAGCAAATATCGCCCCTTTAAAATATATAGGAGGTAGCCACTGGCGGCCATAGCTGAGTTCGCATCTACTGAGCGTGTGCTGATGGCGAGCTTCCACAGTTCTTTTATAATGCACATTCTCCACCATATAGATTTCTGAGCTTAGCAGCCTATGAGTGTGAGCTCGTTTTGAGCATGCGCAGTGAATGGCGCACTCAAATATCGTGTCCAAAGAATACCTCTTTGATCATTTGTACGTGTTCTTAATGTTAATATTAGTCGCCGGTGAAATCTGGTCAAATGTCGATGAAATTTTGATTCCGCGACCTCCTGTCTAATCTGGCAACGCTGGAATCAACGCTACACCAAATAAAAACTAGTTATTCGTTTCACTTTTGTTTTATGAAATGTCTTTCTGGCTCCATTCTATGGAGACGATAGACCGTACCGAAATGTGTTTGGTTTCTGTCCAAGCATGAAGGTAACTGTCATCACCGACAGCAAATTTCTATAGTGACGGAATCCCCAAACACCTGTTTAATCCCCAAATTCCTTTTCGATCCCCGCCACTACCCGTCTAGCTACTTCGCGATGGATAGATGTTAAAAGGTTTTAGAGCGCAACTCTTAGGCACCCGTTTCCGTCTTGAGCGGCGGCGCCGTCGCTGTCGGCGTCGCCGTAACCGCGCGTTGCATTATGGAAAACGTCCCATAATGACGTCACACGTGACTTCGAGCGTGAGGTCACGAGGGTCCCGCGCGTTTTATTATGGAAAACTTCCCATGATGGGACGTTTCCCCCTCCCTCCTTCACCTCCTAACTCCTCCTCCAAAAGAAAATAAAGAAAATACAGTGCTCAACGAGGGAGGAGGAGAGGAGGGAGGAAAAGAGGAGGAGGAGGAAGATGGAATATGCCAGCTGCTCGTTGTGCAGGCAAGTGATATCACCATTCATACATCACAGAGAGGCACGTATGAAAACGTGGTGTACTGGTTATCCAAGTGGCCATTACATCCGTACGGGTCTGTGCTGTACCCATTGATCTCTGTGGCACGTCAGACGAAGTTGGTCCATTGTGTGCCGCCAAGGTCGATAACGGTTTGCTTCTGGTAACTCTGTATCTCTCGCCTTCAGGACTCACCAAATGTTTCGTTCAAGACAAAGAACTTCATTCATACCAGTCGTGCAGGAAAACATCCCATTGGCCCCAAGAGACGTGCACTCGCTGTTCTGCTGTGTTATCTCGGGGGAGCACGCTCAAGACTAATGCTGAGGAAATAAAAAAAACGCCGAGCAGTCTTCGACAGAGCCGACAGCAAGTAGGATAACATCGAGAATATTGTCACGAATGACAATTGATGAGGCGATAATAACTGAGGAAACTAAACATTTAAAGGGGCCATGAAACGAATTTTGGGCTGGGCTAAATGATTTTAAATTGGGACTTTACTAATCGCATATCGTTTAGTTGGCCAAAAGAAAGAGGGTAGAAAGTCAAAAGCCAGCTTTTCGGTACGAACATTTGAAAATATAGCGGACTATTTTGTACCTTCTTTCCTTCGAAAGCTCTCCGCCTTTTCACTATGATACATCCGGGGTTGCGTATATACATTTCGCCGAGAGCACAGAGCCGCGAGGAGGAAAAAGAGAAAGAGAGAGGAGTAAAGGGGGAGAGAGGCCGCCGTGATTGGCCCTTGTAGTCACGTGGTACGCGCCCGGCTGTTCTGGCCGTCACCCCCCGCAAGCCTCGCCCGCGAGCAGACGCCGCCGGTGCCTTTGGGCTGCTGTGGCTGCCACGCCGGCCCCGCCGAAGTCAAAGTTACGCTGCGAGTGTGTAATCCACAAAGCTGAAAATGGGTCCATATCACATGAGCGAATGACATTTTAGCGAACAGCGACATTTGAGCGAATTGACGTTTTAGCGAATAACGGGGGTGCGCGTTAACCCATCCGCCGCGCTGCGCTTACGCCGCTTCGCGGCGACAGTCTGTGTCGGCTCATTACAAAAATGTGAACCCATTTGGCCCACCCGAAAACGCCGCTTCGCGGCGTCCGACTATTTGCTAAAGTGTCATTCGGTGAAACGTGGGCGTTCGCTAAAATGTCATTCGATCAAGTGAGTGCCTCCCGTGCTCTGCATAGGTTCGCTGGTTGTACATTGGGAGTCACGGGCGTGTTGTCTACTGTGAAAGCGTCGATCTCACTTCTAAATTTTCAGTTTTGTGGATTACACACTCGCAGCGTACCTTTGACTTCGGCGGGGCCGGCGTGGCAGCCACAGCAGCCCAAAGGCACCGGCGGCGTCTGCTCGCGGGCGAGGCTTGCGGGGGGTGACGGCCAGAACAGCCGGGCGCGTACCACGTGACTACAAGGGCCAATCACGGCGGCCTCTCTTCCCCTTTCCTCCTCTCTCTCTCTCTCTTTCCTCCTCGCGGCTCTGTGCTCTTGGCGAAATGTATATACGCTCCGCGGTTCCCAAAGCGTGTCAGCGGTGCCAACCTGACGTCAGCCGAGCCCAGCTCACGTATTGGACACGAGAACTGCGTCACTCGTACGTATGCGCTCGTCAACAATAAATCCGTCGACGAATATTCGGATTCGCGTTCGTGGCCAATGAGTGCCCTGACGGAACTTATCGTCACTGGGGAATGACAAGTTCTATGGTCTGCATAAAAAGCACGGTGGAAGCTAGGAGTCATCGCACCGGTGACGAAAAATTTCACGACGACGTGATTTCAAGATTCGCATTTGAGTTGAGGATTAAAGCTAAGGAGGAAGAAGTAGGAAAATCGTTCATGACCCCTTTAATGGGGCGAACTTGTGCCCAAAAATAAAAGAGAACACAAGAAAGCAGAGACTCGCGGGCGTCGAAGTCGGCGTGACAGCAGAGTCGAACGCTGAGGCGAAACTGACTGCGGCTCGCCACGCGGAGCCCCTTGTACACGCGTGGGGCTCTGGAAGATTCGGCGTAGAAGGTTCTGCGTGTAGAACATTCCGACCTCGAACAAGCAACATGGTTCTCAAATTTACCAGAACTTCGTCAGAGTCAGAGTCAACAAAAATGCGTCCCCGCGGCCACGAATCGAACCCTAGCTTCCTGCGTGGAAGGCACGCGCGATAACCGTTAGGCCACGAGCGCGCTGCCTGCTTGGTCAGCTGCGCTCGCGGCATTACTCCCTCCTTTAAAAAGTGCATCGCCCCGATGCAACACAAATCAAAAAAAAGCAAATAAAAAGGACGGTAAACTAAAGACTCATTTGGAACACATAAGGTCCACAGTCCTATCGAGCGTAGTACGGCTTCAGGCGCACGACGTGGACGACTCCAGGTCGCGGTGGGCGGCGTGATGATGTTCCTGTTCCGTCAGGCATCACCTCGTAGTTCAGATCCCCGAGTCGACAAAGCACTTTGTAGGGTCCGAACTAGCGCTTCAGGAGTTTCTCGCTTAGACCGTGTCGTCGTATTGGGGTCCAAACCCACACACGGTCTCCGGGCTTGAAGCGAACGTCGATCCGGCGAAGGTTGTACCGGGTAGCGTCGACACGTTGTTGATCTTGAATTCTGAGTCGGGCGAGCTGGCGAACTTCTTCGGCTCGTTGAGCAACCACCTGGGCGTCGGGGATCCCATCGTCAGCTGGTTCATGGGGCAGCATTGCGTCGAGCATGGTCGTTACTTTTCTGCCATGCACCCGCTGAAACGGGGTTACTCCTGTCGTCTCCTGCACCGCCGTGTTGTAAGCAAACGTGACGTAGGGTAACACCTCGTCCCAAGTCTTGTGCTCTACGTCGACATACATGGAGACCATGTCGGCGATAGTTTTGTTTAGCCGTTCTGTCAGTCCATTTGTCTGCGGATGGTACGCAGTGGTTCGACGGTGGCTGGTGCCACTGAGACGGAGGATCTTTTGCGTCAGCTGGGCCATGAACGGTGATCCACGGTCTGTAATGAGGACTTCGGGGGTACCGTGCCGGAGGACAATTGACTCGATGAAAAACTTGGCGACTTCCACAGCCGTACCTGATGGAAGGGCTTTCGTCTCGGCGTACCGTGTGAGATAATCGGTGGCGACGATTATCCAGCGGTTTCCCGATGTTGACGGCGGTAAAGGGCCAAGTAAATCCATTCCGATCTGCTGGAACGGCCTGGACGGGGGAGCAATCGGATGCAGAAGTCCTGAAGGCTTCGTCGGCGGTTTTTTGCGTCGCTGACACTCGTGGCATGATCGAATGTAGAGGTGAACGGCCTGCGGTAGCCTCGGCCAGTAGTACTTTTCTCGAATCCTGGCGAGCGTCCTGCTGTAGCCAAGGTGTCCAGCCGTTGGGTCGTCATGGCATCCTTGGAAGATTTCGTCTCGGAGGCTGGCAGAAATAACCAACAGCCATGCTGTGTTGTTGTTGGCGAAGTTCTCCTTGTACAGCACTCCTTGCCGCATGGAGAAGGTATGCAGTATTCTTAAGAAAGCACGGGGAACCGTACTCGCTTGTCCCTCTAAGTGCTCGATGAGCGCTCGCAGTTCGGGGTCGTCTCGTTGGAGCGCTGTCATGTCGCTGACGTCCAAAGCGCCGAGGAAACACTCATCGTCGTCGTCTTCGATACAGGCAGGACCGGCCTCGACAGGAGCTCTTGACAGGCAGTCGGCGTCATTGTGCTTCCGGCCGGACTTGTACACAACGGTCATGTCGAACTCCTGCAGTCGTAGGCTCCACTGGGCGAGGCGTCCAGAGGGGTCTTAAAAATTCGCGAGCCAGCAGAGCGAGTGGTGGTCCGTGACCACGCGAAAAGGACTTCCATACAAATATGGCGAAACTTTGTTATTGCCCAGACGACAGCAAGGCACTCCTTTTCAGTTGTTGAGTAGTTCCTCTCCACCTTAGACAGCGTCCGACTCGCGTATGCGATGACTCACTTTGCCCCGTCTTGCATTTGGACTAGTACCGCGCCAAGTCCGGTGTTACTGGCGTCCGTGTGGGTCTCTGTTTCAGCGAACTGGTCGAAATGGCCAAGAATCGGGGGCGTCTGGAGTCTTCGTTTGAACTCATCGAATGACCGCTGGTGTTCTTCTGTCCATTCAAACTTCACGGCGTCCTTTGTGAGGTTCGTCAGGGGTGCAGACAGCTTGGCGAAGTCCCGAACAAATCGTCTGTAGTAGGCACAGAGTCTGAGGAATCTTCTCAAGGCCTTCTTGTCAGACGGCGGCGTAAATGCAGCTACGACGCGGGTCTTCTCGGGGTCAGGGAGAACACCTTTGTTGTTCACGACGTGGCCAAGGAACCTAAGTTCACCATAGGCGAATCGACACTTTGTTGGCTTGAGTGACAGGCCGGCGGTCTTGATGGCTTGAAGCACGGCTCAAAGCCGTCTCAGGTGTTCGTCGAAATCCCGTGAAGATACCACAACATCGTCCAGGTAGACGAGGCAGCTCTGCCATTTCAGACCTGCCAGCACAGTGTCCATGACACGCTGGAAGGTGGCTGGTGCCATACAAAGTCCGAACGGCATCACTTTGAATTCGTACAGTCCGTTGGGAGTGACGAAGGCAGTTTTCTCCCGGTCGCGTTCGTCGACTTCAATCTGCCAGTAACCATTCTTTAGGTCCATCGACGAAAAATATCGGGAGTGGCGCAGTCGGCGATGCGGGGGACCGGATAGACATCCTTTTTCGTCACAGCGTTTAGTCGACGATAGTCCACGCAGAACCGCAGGGTCCCGTCCTTCTTTGCAAGGACGACCGGGAACGCCCACGGACTTCTTGAGGGTTGAATGATGTCGTCGTCTAGCATTTCCTGGACTTGATCTTGAATCACCTTCCATTCCTTTAAGGAGACTCGATAAGGCGACTGGTGGACAGGGAGCGCGTCGTCCTCGGTAATAATGTGATGTTTCGCCATTGGGGTTTGGCGAACTTTTGACGATGTGGCAAAACAGGCACTGTATTCAGCGAGGAGATCAACCAGTTGCCGGCGCTTAGGACCTGTGAGTTCGGGGTCAATGTCGAACTGCAGCGGCGCCGTGCTCTTCTGCTGTGACGACGAGGTCTTCTCAGAGATTGCGGTGACCACGGCTTGCGTCTGAAGCTCCTCGATGGGTGGTACCCTTCGTTAGGTGTTGCGGCTCCTCTCGAAAGTTGTCACGTGAACAGTTGTACGTCCCTCTTGTAGATCCATTACGCCTCGTGCGACGCCAATTTCTTTTTCAAGGAGCAGTTGGATGCTGCCTTCCAGAGGAGCTTCACCGTGCATGGCTGCGTCGGTTATGACGGTGACGAAAACACTCGACCGCGGCGGCAGGTTCACATGGTCGGCGATAACTCGGATCGCGGTTGACGTCGTGTTGGTCTCCACCTGGCGGCAAAAACAGGCTTTCGCAGCGTCAGCTGGGCCATGAACGGGATCCACGGTCTGTAATGAGGACTCGGGGGTACCGTGCCGGAGGACAATGGACTCGATGAAAAACTTGGCGACTTCCACAGCCGTACCTGATGGAAGGGCTTTCGTCTCGCGTACCGTGTGAGATACGGTGGCGACGATTATCCAGCGGTTTCCCGATGTTGACGGCGGTAAAGGGCCAAGTAAATCCATTCCGATCTGCTGGAACGGACCTGGACGGGGGAGCAATCGGATGCAGAAGTCCTGAAGGCTTCGTCGGCGGTTTTTTGCGTCGCTGACACTCGTGGCATGATCGAATGTAGAGGTGAACGGCCTGCGGTAGCCTCGGCCAGTAGTACTTTTCTCGAATCCTGGCGAGCGTCCTGCTGTAGCCAAGGTGTCCAGCCGTTGGGTCGTCATGGCATCCTTGGAAGATTTCGTCTCGGAGGCTGGCAGGAATAACCAACAGCCATGCTGTGTTGTTGTTGGCGAAGTTCTCCTTTGTACAGCACTCCTTGCCGCATGGAGAAGGTATGCAGTATTCTTAAGAAAGCACGGGGAACCGTACTCGCTTGTCCCTCTAAGTGCTCGATGAGCGCTCGCAGTTCGGGGTCGTCTCGTTGGAGCGCTGTCATGTCGCTGACGTCCAAAGCGCCGAGGAAACACTCATCGTCGTCGTCTTCGATACAGGCAGGACCGGCCTCGACAGGAGCTCTTGACAGGCAGTCGGCGTCATTGTGCTTCCGGCCGGACTTGTACACAACGGTCATGTCGAACTCCTGCAGTCGTAGGCTCCACTGGGCGAGGCGTCCAGAGGGGTCTTAAAAATTCGCGAGCCAGCAGAGCGAGTGGTGGTCCGTGACCACGCGAAAAGGACTTCCATACAAATATGGGCGAAACTTTGTTATTGCCCAGACGACTGCAAGGCACTCCTTTTCAGTTGTTGAGTAGTTCCTCTCCACCTTAGACAGCGTCCGACTCGCGTATGCGATGACTCACTTTGCCCCGTCTTGCATTTGGACTAGTACCGCGCCAAGTCCGGTGTTACTGGCGTCCTTGTGGGTCTCTGTTTCAGCGAACTGGTCGAAATGGCCAAGAATCGGGGGCGTCTGGAGTCTTCGTTTGAACTCATCGAATGACCGCTGGTGTTCTTCTGTCCATTCAAACTTCACGGCGTCCTTTGTGAGGTTCGTCAGGGGTGCAGACAGCTTGGCGAAGTCCCGAACAAATCGTCTGTAGTAGGCACAGAGTCTGAGGAATCTTCTCAAGGCCTTCTTGTCAGACGGCGGCGTAAATGCAGCTACGACGCGGGTCTTCTCGGGGTCAGGGAGAACACCTTTGTTGTTCACGACGTGGCCAAGGAACCTAAGTTCACCATAGGCGAATCGACACTTTGTTGGCTTGAGTGACAGGCCGGCGGTCTTGATGGCTTGAAGCACGGCTCAAAGTCGTCTCAGGTGTTCGTCGAAATCCCGTGAAGATACCACGACATCGTCCAGGTAGACGAGGCAGCTCTGCCATTTCAGACCTGCCAGCACAGTGTCCATGACACGCTGGAAGGTGGCTGGTGCCATACAAAGTCCGAACGGCATCACTTTGAATTCGTACAGTCCGTTGGGAGTGACGAAGGCAGTTTTCTCCCGGTCGCGTTCGTCGACTTCAATCTGCCAGTAACCACTCTTTAGGTCCATCGACGAAAAATATCGGGAGTGGCGCAGTCGGCGATGCGGGGGAGCGGATAGACATCCTTTTTCGTCACAGCGTTTAGTCGACGATAGTCCACGCAGAACCGCAGGGTCCCGTCCTTCTTTGCAAGGACGACCGGGAACGCCCACGGACTTCTTGAGGGTTGAATGATGTCGTCGTCTAGCATTTCCTGGACTTGATCTTGAATCACCTTCCGTTCCTTTAAGGAGACTCGATAAGGCGACTGGTGGACAGGGAGCGCGTCGTCCTCGGTAATAATGTGATGTTTCGCCATTGGGGTTTGGCGAACTTTTGACGATGTGGCAAAACAGGCACTGTATTCAGCGAGGAGATCAACCAGTTGCCGGCGCTTAGGACCTGTGAGTTCGGGGTCAATGTCGAACTGCAGCGGCGCCGTGCTCTTCTGCTGTGACGACGAGGTCTTCTCAGAGATTGCGGTGACCACGGCTTGCGTCTGAAGCTCCTCGATGGGTGGTACCCTTCGTTAGGTGTTGCGGCTCCTCTCGAAAGTTTGTCACGTGAACAGTTGTACGTCCCTCTTGTAGATCCATTACGCCTCGTGCGACGCCAATTTCTTTTTCAAGGAGCAGTTGGATGCTGCCTTCCAGAGGAGCTTCACCGTGCATGGCTGCGTCGGTTATGACGGTGACGAAAACACTCGACCGCGGCGGCAGGTTCACATGGTCGGCGATAACTCGGATCGCGGTTGACGTCGTGTTGGTCTCCACCGGCGGCAAAACAGGCTTTCGCAGCGTCAGCTGGTTTGCCTAGAGGTCGATGACGGCACCATACTCGCAGAGGAAGTCCATTCCGAGGATAACGTCTCTCAAACAGTCTTGCAGAACGACGAACTTCACAGGGCACGTCTCACCGTGTATCTCGACGCGAGCAGTGCATCTTCCGACTGGTGTAATGAGGGGTCCTCCGGCGGTTCGTATTTGAGGTCCATTCCACGGCGTCGTCACTTTGCGCAGGCGGCGAGAGAGCCTCCCACTCAAGACTGAGTAGTCTGCTCCGGTGTCCACTAGTGCTGATGCGTCGTGGCCGTCGATAATAACGTTTAGGTTGTTGGATACCGAAGCAGGAGCGTCGTTGCAATGCGCAGCGTCGGGAGAGTGGGAGCGCTCCGTTGTTCTTGGAGGCTCTTTACTCCTGTCGTCTTCGGCAACGCCACCTCCAGGCGTTGCCGCGCCTAGTTTTCCCGGCGACGCAGGGGAAACAGGCTCTCTCGGCGGGGTCGTGGCGCTGGAGACGCTGAACGTTGCGGCGATGGCGAGCGAGATTCACGGCGGAGAGACGGCACTGAAGAGGGCGAGCGTCGAAGATACACCTCGATATCGCGAGGGCGTTCGCCGTACCTCGGGCGTGGGTTGTTCGGGTGGAAACCACGCAGACCAAGTCGACGGTATAGGGGCAGCTGCGGTAGATGTGGTTGGCTTCCCCGCAGTGGTAGCAGAGCGGACGTCGGTCGGCCGTTCGCCACACGTCGGTCTTCCTCGGCGAGGGTTGCTCCGGGCGGACGTCCTGGACTTGTCCTTCCTGGCGTCGAGGATACTGTTGCATCGCAGTGTCTCGTCGGGGTGGCGCTGCGGCCTGGCGGTTAGCTTGCGGCGGTCGTCGGGCCATGGCGGCGTAGCTCAATGTCGGCTCCTCCGGCGTCGTCGTGTTGATCGGAACCTCAGGTTGGAAGGCTCGGTGAACTTCCTCTCGGACGACCTCGGCGAGCGACAGTGAGGACGGGCGATCCGCAGCGGGAAGTATCTTGCGGAGTTCTTCCCGGACGATGTCGCGGACGATTTCCCGAAGGCCGTCGACACCGCTGGTGTTCAGGTCCAGTCGGCAAGATGCGGCGGTTGGAGGAGCAGGCACGCCGGCGAGTCGATGGTAATGGCTTGCTCGGGCCGACAGCGCGCTCTCGATGTTAGTGGCTTCAGCCACAAAACCGTCGACGGTTGTTGGGGGATTGCGGACAAGGCCCCCGAAAATTGCAGCCTTCACGCCACGCATGAGGACGCGAAGCGTCTTCTCCTCGGCTGCCTCCGGACCGGCTCGGGCGCATAGGCGCATGACATCCTCTACGAAGCTGGTCACGCTTTCGTTGGGGCCCTGCACCCTTGTTTGGAGAAGGTCCTCCGCTCGCTGCCGACGGTGGTGGTTGAGGAACGTTCGCTTCAACTCGGCGGCGCAGGACTCCCACGTAGTGAGGGACGCTTCGTGGTTTTCAAACCAGTGTTTCGCAGTGCCTTCAAGCGAAAAGTAGAGGTTGTGGAGGCACTGCTCAGCCGTCCATCCGTTGTGGCGGGCTACCCGTTCGTAGTGTCGCAGCCAGTCTTCAATGTCCTCGTGGGCGTCCCCGTGGAAAGGCGTCGGATCTCGGGGTGCGACGGGCAGGTATACAACGGCAGAAGCGGCCGAGGTCTGCGCCTGGTTGGCCATCGTCGTCTTCTTCGGCTTGGGCTTGTCCAGCAGCAAACCGTATTCAGGATCCTCTCACTTGATGCGTCGGCTAGTGCGAGTTTCGGGTTCCGCGGAGTGTGGTCTTCTCACCGGGCTTGGAATCGGACTTGCACTGCGGGTTCTTGAAGGGGAACGCTGCACGGGCATGCGGTACCCCGCACCTCCACCAAAATGTCACGAATGACAATTGATGAGGCGATAATAACTGAGGAAACTAAACGTTTAAAGGGGCGATGCAACAATGTTTGTACTTTGCGCAAATACCGCTTAGAACGGATCCCTGACGTTAAAGGGGCGATGCAACAATTTTTGTGCTTTGCGCAAATACCACTTAGAACGGATCCCTGACGTTAATGACCTATGAAACACGCGTTCGTTTTTCACCCCACGCAATATAAGTCCCAGTAAAAAATTGAAGAAAACCAAGCAGCGTTCACCCTCTCAACTCGCAGCCAGAACAAGCGGCCACGTGATCTGGAGCCGATTATATGCCGCCAATGTTGATCATAGCCACGCGCTGGGGTTGGCAAAGCAGAGGACACGCGCTGAGTTCCAGACATTGTTATGGCTCGGCTATTGTCGTCGTTGCAGCGAGTGGACACGGGCCACTACCCGAATGCTTCTCGAGCTATCAATTATCACGAGCCCAAATCGAATGCTCACGCAATGCTCGGGTCCAATCTATGAGCCGTATTCAAATATCGTCCCTGGAGGATGCTGCTACCACCAGGGTACGTCATCAAAATTTGCGAAGAAGAGATTGAAAGAAAACGCTCGCTTTTCTCCATGAAATTACACCGCAACAAAGAGGTTTCTTGTTCAGTGGCGTTGCGTGCGAGTGTACTTGGGTCCCACTAGTGCCAGTAAGCTCATACAAAGTGAAAAACGCTCAAAACGAATATCGTTGCACCGCCCCTTTAATGACCTATGAAACACGCGTTCGTTTTGCACCCCACGCAATAGAAGTGCCAGAAAAAAATTAAAGAAAAACGAGCAGCGTTCACCACGGGCCACTACCCGAATGCTTCTCGAGCTAGTAATTATCACGAGCCCAAATCGAGTGCCCACGCAATGCTCGGGTCCAATCTATGAACCGTATTCAGATATCGTCATATGAGTGTACTGCGATCCCCACGTTACGTCATCAAATTTCGCAAAGGAGTGATTGAATGAAAATGATCGCTTTTGTCCTAAATATCTCACCCTTCAGGGCTCAAGGCAGCTGACTCAGACACTAGAGGATTTGTACATCCCGGCACCACTTTCGTCGAAGTACCCATCCTATACAGGCCCGGAGAATTCAGAATTAGACCGCTCCTTCACCTTAGCAGAGCTGGACTGGGCTTTCACACAAAACGTTAAAAAATCTGCACCCGGAGAAGATGCCATTACGTACACGCTACTCCGCAATCTCCCAGAGGAGGACAAAGAGCAACTCCTAGCTCATATAAATACACACTGGTCGGAGGGTACCTTACCACAAGAGTGGAAATCCTCTATCATCACCATGATACCGAAACAAGGAAAACCCCCCTCTCTCACCAACCTTGGTCCCATTTCGCTCACCTCCTGTGTGGGCAAGACGATGGAAAGGATGGTGCTGGACCGTTTCCAGGACCATCTGGAAATCATCTCGTTCTTCCCCCACACACAAATTGGCTTCCGTTCTCACGTATCCACACAAGACCTCTTTCTCCTTCTTCAACACACTTTTCTTTCCCCACCATCTGCTCAAGTCCACGCCCTTGTCACTGTGGACGTTCGCAAAGCATTCGATTGCATTGGCCACGATCACATACTCGCCTCAGTCCGAGAAACAGGCTGCGGACACAGGCTTTACACTTACATCCTGAACTTCCTTAAAGACCGCACAGCCAGTCTTCGTATTGAGGCTGAGACGTCCCCACCGATCACGCTCACACGCGGCACCCCACAAGGGGCGGTGCTGTCTCCTACTCTATTTAATCTCAGCATGGCCCAGCTGGCCTATCGCCTCCAACAAGTCCCCCAACTCTCACACATGTTCTACGCGGACGACCTCAGCCTCTGGTGCACTCACGGGTCACCAGGGGAAGTGGAATCGACTCTGCAGTAGGGACTGGACATTATAGCTGAATATCTTGAACAAGCAGGCCTTGAACCTGCCCCAGAAAAATCGGAACTGCTTCTTCTATCACATACTCAATATCAGCGATCTGTTAACCAGCACATATCCTTACACATCGGTCAGCACCCCATCCCGAAAGTCTCTACATGTAAAATTCTGGGCATGCATTTACGGGAAAGATCACATCAAGCCAACGTCGGTTCAGTCGTAAACACATGCCACTCGGTTACCTCCCTGGTCCGCAGAGTGGTCAAAAAGCACGCGGGTCTCCACGAGAAGCAGGCGAGTCACCTAGTTCATGCGTTAGCCCTCAGTAAAATTCTCTATTCTATACCATATGTCACACTCACACAACAACAAATCAACAAACTCTCAGCAGCATTAAACACATTATACAAGGCCTCTATAAACCTTCCCATCTCCACCTCCAACCAAAAACTATACGAAACGGGCCTCTTTCTCCCCCTCACCTCTCTTTTGCACCTGCATCGGGATCGGCAGATAGCCCGCCTCTCAGGAACACCGCAGGGTAGATGGATCCTGGAGCAGGCAGGACTTTCCCCCATAGACCTCCCCTTACATATACCTACCCCAGCCCTACCGTTAAATCTGCGCTTCGCCCCTGTGCCTCGCCGCATGTCCCCGGGCCTCAACGACGGTCGCAGGAGGGCGCAAGCTATCCATCACAATCCCCCCTTTCAGACACACACCATAGCATATTCTGATGCATCCATCTCCAACACAGGAGATACGGGAGCTGGGGCATATGCAATCTACACACCACAATCCCCAACCTCCACAGTTCACACCTGCGGTCCATATAGCAACCCTCCAAATATCATCACACTAGAAATAGTTCCCATTATACATGCTATCCAAACCTTCTCCCAACTGCCTCTTACTTCAGCTTATACAATCTATACGGACTCCCAGGCAGCCATGCGCGCTCTGCAGCAACGCAAAATCCCACCAGATCTCAGATCGGTCCTCGATGAAGCTCTACGCGCACTAAACCCATCCTCTGTCACCGTTCGGTGGGTCCCTGGTCACAGCGGGATCACAGGTAATGAGTTGGTTCATCAACTCGCTCGCGAAATGCAAATCCGAGCGCCTGTGATCCCGTGGCCTAGCCCCCCGACCAGTGACGATGCCTTAATCTACAAACGCTCAATCAATTTCTATTACAAGCAGCTCCGTAACTCTCAACAACGACTACCTCGACCCCACCCGAACCTCAATGTGGCACAAACTCACGTTCTCCGAAAAATCCAAACGAACACCGTTCTTACTCACGCTAGGCTTTTTCTTCTTCGACGTCGTTCTGATCCTTCATGCCCTAACTGCCCCTCCCCATACGCCAACCTGGAACATTGTCTCCTACAGTGCACTATTGCACTATCCACACCGTTCCTCCCTAACCCCCCTCCCCTTTCCTGGAGTGCTTGGCTGGCGTCAGACGAACCGGATGACCAAATGGCCTTGGTGTTACAAGCCATGGATATTTTGAACACTTAATTTGTGCTCAATATTAAAGTGCATTCTCTCTCTCTCTCTTTTGTCCTTGCAATTACACCGCAACAAAGGAGTTTCTTGGCCAGTGGCGTTGCGTGCGAGTATCCTTGAGTCCCGCTCATGCCAGTAAGCTCGTGTAAAGCGGAAAACATTCCAATGGACCTTTTGTAGAAATACGCGGTGCGCATGCGCGGAGTATTTCATGCGCCTGGGTTCGAGAGTATCTAGTTCCAAACAATCCGCCATCTTGCATTTCTCGCCTTTGAGCGGCTTCGTTGTGTCGACCTCGGGGCGGAAGATTACGCACGATGGGGACAAAGGTGAGTTTGAGGCGATGTGACCTATCTAGGTCACATCGCCTCAATGGGTGAACAGGATGTAGCTGACGTTTTGGGTGTGGAACGGGTGGGAGAGGCCTTGGGCGCGCGTTGTTTTCCAGTCACCTAGTCTCGAACCGATTCGCGTGTCTAGGTGGCAGCACATATTCGCCAAGAGGTCCATTGAATATCGTTGCACAGCTCCTTTAATAGGGCGAACTTGTGCCCAAAAATAAAAGAGAACACAAGAAAGCAGAGCGTCACGGGCGTCGAAATCGGCGTGACAGCAGAGTCGAACGCTGAGGCGAAAACTGACTGCGGCTCGCCACGCGGAGCCCCTTATGTACACGCGTGGGGTTCTGGAAGATTCGGCGTAGAAGGTTCTGCGTGTAGAACATTCCGACCTCGAACAAGCAACACGGTTCTCGAATTTACCAGAACTTCGTCAGAGTCAGAGTCAACAAAAACGCGTCCCCGCGGCCAGGAATCGAACCCTATACTTCGTCTCACCTTAGCATGGACTAACTGCGAAGGCTGTGCAAGCGAGAGTGGGTTGCCTTGTCTACCTTGACTGGAGCACTCGCTGCACGAGCGCTCGTGCAGGCGCCGAGGCTTCATTCAAAGCGAATAGCTCGCGCTTTTAGCATGCGCGGCTAACAATAGTCCATACTAAGGTGAGACGAAGTATAGCTTTCTGCGTGGAAGGCACGCGCGATAACCGTTAGGCCACGAGCGCGCTGCCTGCTTGGTCAGCTGCGCTCGCGGCAATATCACGTGCTTCGTCAAAGTGTGGAGTCTAACGCTGTCTCGTTCTCCCGCCTTACTCGTGCTGTCCTGTTTTCTGGCACCGGCAGAACTTAGACAGAGTGGAGCTTCCTGATATGAGAACTACATTTCTTTTCTCCAGACAAGCGGTGAGCGAGAATATCAGAATATATATACATATATATATAATCTTTCTCAGATTGTTTAGCGTGGTATATCGCAAAATCGAAATACCCCAAGAGAAGAAGAAGGAGGAGGAAAGGAAGGAAGGAAGGAGTAGGAGAAGAGGACGAGGTGAGGAGCCCGGGAGGAGGATGGGGTACGGATGAGAAGGAGGGGCTACCCTCCCCTCAGTACCCTCCTCTCCTCCTCCTCAAGAGCTGTGCTCAAATTCGGTATTACAGGGAGTTGTAAACGTCTTTCATTTTCTTTTCTTCTTTTTTTAGTGGTTTTGGTTGTAGTTCCTGATTTTGAAATATTCCAAAAACCTTAATTTGGCAAGCTTCACCTTGCGTTTTGTTTTTCGTTCCCGATGTTCTGTGTATCTTTAGGTGGGACTGCTGGAGACTTGTGCATGATAGTTTACAATCAACCTCAGTCAATATAGAGTTTTAGTAGATTGTTCCGATATTTTCAATAACGGTACCCGATAAGGATACGATAACATGCGCAAAAGTGTCAACGAATACCGGGAATCGTTATCAGAGTCATCGGAACGATGAACTAACACTCCTTACTAGGGTATATTCACATATCCTGAAGCGGTCATTTTGTTTTCAGACGTCAGCGCGTAGAAACTTACAAGCCTTTGTGCACTAAGTATTCGATTATGATGCCAAACGAATCCCTGCAGTTACAATACTCGCCTTTGGCACGCGTCAGACAGCTCATAACAAAATCGTGGGCAAGATTTCGTCCATAAAAACACCCAGTATCATTTCTAAATGTTTTCTTAAAAAACGTTTCGTTGACGCTTATCTTGGAAAGAACGAGACACTTTTCAATTGCGATTATGTCAGAATACGTATCACAGTACTCACAGTACGTCTCGAAGGCTGAAATTGTTCCCGAGACTAATCACGGATTCACGCAATTTAGCCGCCATATTGTACCTTCAACTTTGTCTTTTCTTACCAGAGTCATATATACACAAATAACGGCTACGTAGACGGCTAGAGTGCCTTCATACAAACGCGCGCTTTTGCTTGAGTGGTGACAACTCAGCCATTTTTCCGCCCAATCGTTTTTTTATGCATTTTGAAGTGCGCGCAATCCGGTGTCACTCAGCTCGAGCGCGTAGCTTTGGCTAATGCATAGGCGCCATTTTACCACAAAGTCACGCACCGAGTGCGCGAGAGCGTCACGCGCTGGCACATTTAGGGCAACAATGGATGTCTTCACCCCTGAGACAGACAGACATGTAGGCACCCTATAGACGGCGCGCCTACTGCGCTAATTTCTCCCCTGGCGAATTGAAGGTCTTGCCGCACCGCAAAAAAACATTTTTGTTTGCTTGAAAAATGTTTAGAGAACAAGCTACGACACATATTGAACGAGCACTTGCGTCGACCGAACGGTGGGAAATGCCTGATAACCGCGACTTCCATGGCAATAGGTGGCACCTCCTACCACTCCCATTTAATGCGGAAAAACCCAAGGTTGCTGGTCGTCCGGCCATTCAAAGTTCGCGAAACCTGTCCGCGCCGAGTCCATTGTATTATCGGGGAGTAGGATGTATTCCCCCTAGTAAAGTATTTGCTAGCAACGTTAAGCTTGGTTAACCTCTTCGTCTTTCAATAAACCAAGTTTTCTCTCTCTCTCTTTATGCGCTTGTTTTTGCTACAGTGTTCTAGAGAGTTGCAGTGAAAAAAGCGGCGCCCGCACACATGGGCGCGCGTGAAGACGGTCGGCGTAGATGGCCGCGAGGAGAGAACGTGGCGTTGCAGTTCTCAACCCTAGGGGATTTGGTGGAACATGTTTTCTGAGCGAGGAAGAAAGCGAAACGGTACGTGAGAAACGGTACGGACAAATCCCGGGTACCTTTCCCCGGCGCGCGCTCCACGCTACGAAAAATCAGGCTTTTGCGATGCGGCGCTATGATGTCAGCTACGCGGCGGAGGAAAGGAGGGATGCTCGAGAGGCACAAACAGTCCTGGTTTGGCGGCAGATATACTTGTTTTCAATCATATTTTGTCGTTAAACTACTTAGTGTCAAATGTAGAACTCGCTAAATTTGTTTGCGGTGGTGTTAAGTGTGGAAATAGCTAAATTGAACTGCAAACACTGACATCCCTCCTCCCGGCACCTCGTCAGAGTGAACGACGAAACAGAAGAGAAAATTGCACCCGCTTCGACGCCACGCACATCCCTGCGCGAATTTCTCCCAAGTGTGAATACCGCCTGAACCACGGTGGAAGAAACATTTAGGTGATGACTTTCTGTCCGACGCGGCGACCGCGACCACACTATGTCCGGCGCACTTGTGTGTGTGTGTGTGTGTGTGTGTGGGTGTGTGGGTGCGTGCGTGCGTGCGTGCGTGTGTGTGTGTGTGTGTGTGCGCGTGCGAGCGTACATGAGTGTTTGTGTGTTGTGTTTGCGTGAATATGTGTATGTTTTATGTGAAAATCTTACTTTGTTTTGTTTTGTTTGTAGTAATGCGTCACTGCAGGCCTCAGGTATGGGCCAATGGCCTTTCTGTGGTGTCGCAGCCCTTTAGGCTGAATAAAGATTATTATTATTATTATTACCAAGCGCGCTTCACTCGCATGGGGATAGATATAGATGGCGCCCAAGTATGGCGTCCTCCCAAACTGACCGCTCCGGTTGTTTCTCCCAGCGGTGGTCCCGCCCGTTCCCTCGCTCACCGCTTCTTGTTGTACCTCACCATCCTCCCAAACCGACCGCTCCGGTTGTTTCTCCCAGCGGTGGTCCCGCCCATTCCCTCGCTCACCGCTTCTTGTTGTACCTCACCACCGTCACGCCGCCACCAAGTCGCCAGAGTCCGTAAATCGGTGTTCTGTTCCTTCTTTTTTTTCTTCTTCTTCTTCGGGTTAAGGCTCACCTTCGTGCAGGATGGTGGCACCTGTGATCGACACAGCACCAAAGCAAAACACGAGGCCAGCCACAGGCCACACACCACCACCACACCACCACACTGCGAAAAAGGCGAGCACGCTACGCCGCCGACACCGTGGCCGCCGAGGAGAGACCTCATACCTTAGAGCCCCCCGCGGCGGCGCGGAACTAACTACTCCTGGTTCGAGGCTAGCTCCGAACACGATCTGGTCGCTCGCTCCCCGGGAAGAGCGGCCAGAGTCATCACCTAAATGTGTTTCTTCCACCGTGGCCTTAACGCAGCAGTTCTCTTTGTGTTGTGCTAAGTGTGTTTTATTGCATGTGGGTGTTCACCGATACCTTGCCGCCTTGGTCATAAATTGAAGGAAGAAGACAGACACACACTTCTTTGCGCTGGGAAGCAAGTCGGGCGACCCGGTCAGCAAGGGCTGCCGTAGCACCAGCGATCGTAAGCTGTCGCAGTTTCGTGCGCCAAAGGAGGAGTGGCGCGAACTAGAGTGAGAGAACGAAATCTAAAGCGAAGAGATAAACGCCTCGCTGAAACATCAGCGGTGTGCGAGAGACATTTTGAACCGCAGCTCATCCTTCGGAAATATGTGCACCCCGTGAACGGCGAAGAGTTAAGGACTCCACGAAGCAAGATGTCGTGCCGAATTTTCTGCCCGATTTCTTGGCGCACCTCTCAGATGAGACGCCACGTGAAAGGCCGAGAAGAAAACGGACAGCAGCTGCAATGACATAGTGCTGTTACTGCAATGTAGTTTAGTTTGGACTTGCTCGGGTTAGCCGCATTGCGTTGGCATCAGTCTGTGCCGTGTGTGTTTGCATCCTTTTTTGTTTTTGGACTCGTTCGATCTGGGATCACCATGTAACGCGCTACTACGAAGCACCGCCTTTTACGGTGGTTGTTATGGATATTAAAAGTACAGTTTTCTATGACATCCAGTCGTTCGCTACCTGAGGAGTGGTTGCTCTGAGGCGCGCCATGGAATCAGAATAGACACAGACCCTGAAGAAAGCCCGCCAGTCTCACCGAGACATCCATGACCTGCCAACCTCTCCGCCTGATGAAACCGACAAATCGAGGTTCATAGGTGCCCAATGGGCCTCCTGCGTTCCCCAGGGGGTGCTGCGAAAAAGGACTTGTTAGGCCTTGTTTTGGGTAGTACAAACTTTAGCGTCTCAAACTGTCACGGATGCAGAAGCGTGCCAGCTCTGGTGCCGAGCGCGAGATCACGATGAAAAAACAAAGAAACAACAAAAATTCGAACGCTGTCAAAGCTAAGACGCTAAGCGCGTGAGCCATGAACTGCCGTTCCGCGCGTTCCAAAGTAGACATGACAAAGAAAAAGAAAAATTAAAGCGTCGCGTCGCAGGTGTTTTGACGTCACCACCCAAAGATAAGAGACGCGTACCCTAACGGTGGTGTCATGAATTTGGCACTTTTGATTGTCTTGCGGCGTTGAGTCTGGCCGATGTCTGGCGTCCAAAGGTGTTTTTTTGTTCTTCAGCACCAGACAGAATGAAAAAAACCTCAACCAACGTGCCATAAGTAGTGCGAGGCTCAATCAGGTGAGCTTGTACTACCCAAAATGAGGGCGCTACAGTTTGTTCAAAGCTTCAGCGCAGGAGGCGCAATTTTCCCAAGCGCCCCGGCCCGCGCGCGAGGAATTGTGGGAGAGACTGTCCCTCGCCTGGCCGCTCTGCCTTGATATCGCATTGCCTTGTCGCTTTCCTCCTCTTAATCCTCTGTTTTTCGATTCCATTACCTATTTTTATCTGTTCCAGTGTATTTTTTATTGCTTCTAAGTGTTTCTATTCTCTTCTGCGAGCGATATGTTTTGTATATATATAGTATTTGTGTCTTTATTTTGCCTTTTTTGACGGGAGTGCCGACGGACAACACGCCGCTTCGCGCGTCGTTCCCCGGGTGAGTACTAGCGTCGCTACCGATTCCTACCACGCTGTTAGCTGTTCATTTTGGTTCATTTCACCCGCGTGCAGTCGAGAGGAGCCGTTTATGAACACCCGCGCACATGTCATAGGGGTAGGCAGAGCTCTGAATCAACAATCGCGACGCGAGAGCCGAGTGGCCGAGTGCGCTGCGATTTAGCCGCCCGCGCTCGCTTCGTTGACTCGCACTGTAGCGTGTGCCTTCGAGTGCCGCATACAGCACGCCGCTTTGCCGTCGCGAATCATTTGTCCGAATGCCTGCGAAGCCGTAAAACCGTTCGGTAGATCCAACTCTGCGGCGCCTGACAACTGCACGCAGCGGCGTGCACTTGTCTCGACTGCACGCGGGTGAAATGAACCAAAATGAAAAGCTAACAGCGCGATAGGAATCGATAGCAACGGTAGTACTCACCCGGGGAACGACGTGCGAAGCGGCGTGTTGTCCGTCGGCACTCCCGTCGAAAAAGGCAAAATAAAGACACAAATACTATATATATAAAAGAAATATCGCGCGCAGATGAGAATAGAAACACTTAGAAGCAATAAAAAATACACTGTAATAGATAAAAATAGGTAATGAACTAAAAAAAAACAGAGGATTAACAGGAGGCAAGCGGCAAGGCAATGCGATATCAAGAGCGGCCAGGCGAGAGACAGTCTCTCCCACAATTCCTCGCGCGCGGGCCGGGGCACTTGGGGGATTTCGCAAAAGGGCTATAGACCTTTTCTGTTTCCTGTCGTTTTCAGACACGTGGGTTCCGTACCTGGTATGCGGGGAGAAAAAATAATAGAACGTTTGAACCTGGAATATGCGAGAAAATATAGGTGAGACAAATCAAGAATGTGTGACAATCACGCATTTTTCGTAAACACCTTCCAGCTGCGGCGAGAGATCAAAAAGATGTTTTACCGCATACCAGAAGTGACGATATTCAAGATGGCTGCGCGCTTGTGGAAAAGGTGTATAGGCTGCATTTGCAGGGCACCTGAAGCCACCTACAAAGTTTTGGTCGCGGATTCAGATATCTAAGTACTGTGGCGTCATCTACGCGACAACACGTCTGCACAAAAAAAAAAACACAAAAAAAACCAATAATCTTTCACAAAAACAAAAACGGGGTTTTGTTTTAAGCAGTGGGTTAATTGTTGTTCAGTGCTTCTTTCATGGACGAGAAACCAGCGGAAGCAGGGTTTAAATTTTTTTATATATTCAGCTCTAATCATTTGAGCGTTTAACCATATTCATGTTTGTGGTGGGTGGTTCAGACGAGCCAAATATACTGTTACCCCACATTGCACGAGCGTTTTACAACAACCTAACAAAGACCCTTGTTCGAACTTAAACAGAATCTGGAACACTTCTTGAAGAAAACGAGTTAGAGGTGAATTCTGGCTTATTTTTATCTCGTGAATCAGAATATCACGTTTGTTTTTCCCGAATATGTAACTAAGCGCAAGAAAACACGAAAAACATCCGACTAGTCGTGACGTCATACTCGAATCTTTGGGCCGCTAAGCGTGTGTCGCTCGTGTGGACCTGGCGAGTGAGTAAAAGCGATGTTTATTATATTTTTTGGGGAAAAATCGACATTTGCTTGGGCACTCGGTGTGCACATGTCACTGTCGATATGGAAGGGGATTGGGTGAAAAAGAAAGGATAGAAAAAGAGGATTAATACCCCTGTCAGACGGGCTAGCTTAGTGTCACTACGAGCGAGTGCACTTCGCCCTTAGTGTCATTTCTGTAGTGTGCCACGCGGCTCCTTCCTGAGGAACACACTTGGCTTGGAGTGAGTTTGACGAACTCACTTCGCTCGATCGAGTGCGTGGCATCAATAGGAGTGTTTCAACAGTAAAACGTAACAACACAGAAACCAAAAGCGTGGCGTAAGTTTTATTTTATAAAGAAAAAGAAATTCGTGAAAGAGACGACATGTAGAAGAGTGGCATTGCAAAAAAAAAATAGCGGGGTGGACTTGGAGTTTAGGCTGATCTGAATCAAGATTGGCGCAGCGGTGAATTGATAAAAGACGACGACAAAGTCAGTCATTCATGGCTATCTTGGTTAACAGAGAATGATAGAGCCTACTTTTGTTTCAGCATGTAACTATTCGAGACAACACGATAATTTTGATCTAATTAGGCAGTGTCAGGGCCTCCTCGTAGACTTCCGTGGAACGATGCGGAACGCCAAAGTTGGATATGCTTCGTTCTTTATCTTGGCTTGCGATGATCGATCAGAATCACCCAATTGGCGTAAAAATCGTTCATTAATGTAACTTTGTTTTAGAGCACAGCTCTAGGCACCCGTTTCTGAGTTGAGCGGCGTCGGCGTAACCGCGCGTTGCATTAATTAAGGGCTGTTTCCCAAAATGACGTCACACGTGACGTCACGAAGGTAAACTTTTCCCGCTAAATTTTGCGGTAAACGTTTTTGCTAAGTTTGGCGGAAAATTTTTCCGCTAAATTTAGAGCAAAAATTTTACCCGTGTGACGTCACGTGACATCATACTTAAAATTTCAGATGACGTGTCATGTGACGTCACATGTCAATTCAGCGGGAAAATTTCCCGGCTAAATATAGCGGGAAATTTAGTGAAATATTTACGCTAAGTGGGATGGGAACGGGAGAGGAGGATGGGAGGGTACGGAGGGGGAGCAGCTCGCATACCCTCCCCTTCGTACCCTTCCTCCCTCCTCTCAAGAGCTGCTCTGAAATTCGGCATTACAGAGAATTGTAAACGTCTAATTTTTTTTTTTAACATGTCTTTATTAAGGGGTATCGGTGGCCGAGTGGGCTAGCGCCCACCAGATCGGAGTACGTGGAGAGAAAGCTCGCGCTGGAGAACCCAGTGATCCTGAGCTCAATCCCCAGCCCTGCCCGAAGAACACACTTCCAATGAAGTGAGTTCGGGGAGCACACTACGCTCGCTCCGGTGGACCGAGTGTGTAATCTCGATAGCAGTGTTCAAGGAGTAAAAATAATAGAAGAAATTAACGCTGCGTAAGATTAGTATTATTTTGATAGGAGTAATATTAGATGCGCACTTGTTTTCTGTTGGTAGGAAAGTAGTGCATTGTAGAAAAACAAGCGGCTAATCTAGTTTCCAGCCTTGGCCCCTGCGTGACGGCCAGCGACGGCCAGCAGGCACCTGCAAGACTCCACCAGGAATCTGAAGGTGGCAGGAGAGACGCAAAAGGCTTGCTTAAAATGGAACTCGCCCAAATGGGGCAAGGTGTCTTCGAGCCACCGTTCGTTCCTCTGGAAAGCCCACCGTTCTCGACTGATCACGGGTAGGTTGTCGGTCATGAGAGCGGCTATGGTGAAGGCATTGGCCTGCAGCTGCTGATCGATGTCACTTGAAATTCTCGCCTGTGCGTCGGCATCCAGGTCCAGCTGCCTCTCATCTGAAAGGCGTTGGGCTCTCACGGAGAAAAGTGCCCCAACCACTCGCTTCCACTGTACAACATCGCGGATATCGCCCTCCAGCTCGTCCTCCACACACTCCATGATGTTTTGTTGTTTCGAGTGGCGAGTGGCCGAGTGGGCTCGCGCACACCAGCTCGGAGCGCGCGGAGCGAAAGCTCACGCTGCAGAACCCAGGAATCCTGGGTTCAATCCCCACTTCTGCTCGTTTCGATCTATACTCCTTTTCGCCTTATGTTGTACTGCAGACAAGGCTAGAAGCGCGAGCTCATAGCGTTGGGAGCTACTCTTAACGCACGAGAGCTTGTTCCGCCGAGATGTGCCCTAGAGCAAGGAGCTCGCGCTTGTAGCCTTTCCTGCGGTACATCATAAAGCCTGGTTCAGACAGTTGCGTTTGACTGCGTTTGACTGCGTTGCGGCTGCCAGAAACCAGGACATCCCCGATGCTTATATCGCGTGCCAAGTTGATTCCTTCAATTGGAATCCACGCTTCATATGAAGCACAGATGTGCCGGTGACTCGCTTTCGGTTCTCGACGCAACGCAGTCAAACGCAGTCAAACGCAAATGTCTGAACCGGGCTTTATGGTCGTACCGGCGTGCGGACGTGTATCACTGGCTTGTAATGGCTGATCGTAATGATCAAATTGGATTTAAATTTGGATTAAAGCTCGTGACTTAGCGCAACAATATGTGGTAACGTGTTTCTAATAAGACGACGAAGTTATTAATGAAAAAATGCGTATGCACTGTAATATTTTGCGTGCCCATTACTTACCCATCGTCATTGCTATCATTTTGGAGTGACACTAAGTTTTCCCGTGTAGCACCAACACACTTGGAGTGTGTTTCGACGGGTTGAAGTGCACTCGCTTGTAGTGACACTAAACTAGCCCGTCTGACAGGGGTATAAGTTTGGGGGGGGGGGGGGGGGGGGGGGGGGGAGGGGGGAGCGGGGTGCAGGGGGATGTCTCGGCCGTCGCCCGCATGTGGAGTCGTAGGACTAGCCAAGCTTCAGGACGCAAGGCCTGACGAAGTTTGATGTGGAGCCGTCTTACCGCTCATTCACACTGGAAGCGGATCCGCGTTCGCAAAGCGGCACGCGCACTCGATGGCATCAAGTGCACGTGCAATTGTACTGGATCTTTATACACCTTTTCCACAAGCGCGCAGCCATCTTGAATATCGTCACTTCTGGTATGCGGTAAAACATCTTTTTGATCTCTCCCCGTAGCTGGAAGGTGTTTACGAAAAATGCGTGATTGTCACACATTCTTGATTTGCCTCACCTATATTTTCCCGCATATTCTAGGTTCAAACGTTTTATTATTTTTTCGCCCCGCATACCAGATACGGAACCCACGTGACTGAGAACGACAGGAAACAGAAAAGGTCTATACAACCACGTTCGCAACCACTTTGCGAACGCGGATCCGCTTCCAGTGTGAATGAGCGGTTAGGTCGAATAGCTAAATATCTTAAAGCTGCGGTGGCTGGTATGTTGTGCTCCAGGGCTAATATCGGCACGAGCGTTCCATTGAAGGAATGACGTTTGTTGTCTTGGTAGTAAAAGTGTGTCCGAAATGCAGGTTTCGTAATGAAGAGCTGGAGCGGTAGATTGGGTAGTCGTGTCTTGTTCTGGTGTGTTGACCTGCAGGTGGTCTCCTAAAGAATTTCTAGGAGCGCCATGTCCTTCAGGTAAGTTATTAGTTTTTTAGTGCCATGTCTGTAGCAGCTCGCGTTGCCTGCGGATGCAGAAGTTCCTCCAGGCTAGGAAAAGAAGACGAGGGCCAACTGGCGCTGATGTACCATTCATAGGCTCCCGCTTTCAGATATCTCAATCACCGGCAAAAGGTATAATCCAACAATAATTCTGGTCTCAATCAACGCAGTTCGTCGCAATGGAACAAGTGCACACCATCATCCAGGGCGTGAGTGAAGTTTCCTCGGAAATATCACTTCTCGAAGTTCCCAAGCGGCGGCCGCCACGCTAAGCCTAAGCAGGTACGCAGCATTTTACCCGGTGCTCCTGCGCTAGGCTTACCCCCGTGGACCTTCGCCCCACGCCGCCTCCGGCTCACAACCCAAGCATGGCAATGGCTATGGAGGCAAGCGATGCTATGGGCATCCCCCTCCAAGAAGACCAACCCGAACGAGACGACTGGGTCGAAATACGCAGGCGAAGATCCAAAAAGGTCAAGCCACAAAATACCGAGGCCACAATCTCAGGCTCTCAACCGACGCCGCAGAGGGCCCTAACTAGACAACCAAGACTTCCTCCGCTCCCTCGAGACGATTTCAAAATTATTTTTCGCCCGCGAGGAGCCTTGAATCTTGCCAACCTCGAGACTATCCACCTCTCTCGCGCCATTGCGGAGAGAACTCAGCAACATACCCGCGACCGACCAAACTCGACAACATTCCAAGTCCGCATGGACAGAATACAAAATATCGCCATCGCAAGCACCCCGAGTGAAGACCTGGCCCGACACATCAGAGACATCTGCGTTTTGGTGACAACGAATATGAAGTTATCGCGTATATTGCCACCCCCGACGACTCAGCTCGCGGCGTGGTGCGTGGCATCCCGCCCGGCACCACTGGCCGAAAACTAATCGACAATCTCTACTCGCCGGGCTATGAAATTCTTCACCCCGAATGATCGGAAAAACATCAACAGCTCTTATTACTTTCACCGGCAAGCAATTACCGAAATACGTCATCTTCGAGCACGCCGCACTTCCATGCAGTTGGTATCTACCTACTCGTCACGCCTGCTACATATGCCACGAGATCGGTCATCGCGCCGATGTGTGCCCAATGCGTGACGTGTGGCGTTTCCAACCCTACGAAAGCCCACGAGTGTACACCCCGATGTGCTCTCTGCACAGGCGCCCACCCTACGGGCTCCGGCTCCAAGGAGTGCCCTAAAAAGCTGGCTCACCGCCCACCAACATCTGTCTCGAACCACCGCCGAAGACGAATGGACACTCGCGTCAACTCCCGGTCACGCTCCCGCTCCAGAGGGCCACAAAGAACAGTACCGAGGCGACGGTCTTCCTCAAGACCAAGGTCCGATTACAGGTCGCGATCAAGCAACCCACAATGCGACAAGGCACCAGCGGCACTCCGTCAACCACCAGACAACAACACGGTGAGCTGGGCAGCACGGCTATTCCTACAAAACAACCAAAAGAAGCAGACCACTCCCTCTTCGTCCTGCGCGCCGGATGTTAGTCAGAAGCTAACCGAAATTTTAAACCAGTTAAAGGAACTAAGGGCTGAGAATCAACAACTTAAAGAGGAGAGTCGGCAACTTAGAGAGGAGAATAGGCATTTCCGAACACTCCTCACACCCTCAAGATCCTCGCCACCCCCAGACCCCTCCCAGGTCATACCAGCAACCAAACCATAACCGGGGAAAAAAACACCCTCACCAGTTTCAGCTTCCAATGAAGTGGCTGTAATCCCCGAACCCACTGCCCCCACGCCCTCGCGAATAGAAACAGGACTAGTAGAAACACTCGTACAGTCACAACAACAAATGCAACAGCAAATCATTGAGATCCAGCAGCAAATGCAACTGTCCCAAAAGCAGTCTCAACAACAGCTGCAAGAAATGAAACAGGCCCTCCAGCACCTTCATACTCTCATTATGGCTGAAGATACCGACCACGCGAACCGCAAAAAAGCAAAACTAGTACCCAACTTAGAATCCCCCTCTCTTCCTACTCATACACCCGGTCATGATGAATAATCAGGCCCAACAATCTTCCCACAATTTAACCATTTGGCAATGGAATTGTCGCACCTACTAACAAAAACATGCCTCTCTTCGTCAATACATATGCGATGCTGACCCCCCCCCCCCCCTTCCCCCCCCCCCCCCCCCCCCCCCCCTGATGTCATAGAAATTCAAGAAACCGGATCGGTCCCATCCCAATCTGGCTATAACAGTCATACAACCTCCGCCGATAGTAGAGTCGCCACACTCCCTGCCAAATCACTCACCATTGTTCTGCACCAAATTGATGGCAGTAACATCGATCATAATCTTATCGAGATCCTGCCTGCAAAAAGGGGTCAGATGAGTATTTTCGTGCTTAAAGGGCCTCTGACACGCCAAAAAAAAATATTTTTTTTTCACGCTAAACGTTGCAATGGCATATCAGGACATTACAAAAAAAGTGTTTCACTATAGAGTTGCGGAGTTTTTTTTTATAAAAAATAGAAATACGAGGCCCAATTCAAAGTTCCCGCCGTGCACTGTGACGTAACAGTGTACCGCAAGGTGTCGGAGCGGTCAGAAAGGAGGCATCGAGCTACGTCACTAAAAGTGGGTTAACCGGAAGTCGCGTGAGTTTCACTCCTCGTGCTCTCCGCGACCGTGCCTAAGACTTTTTTTCTTTTTATTATTCTGCTCTTCGTACGAGCGATCGTAGAAAACGAAGTTTCAGTTCCACTAGCTCTTTATCCCTGCAGCGTTGGTTAGTTTGCGTGCTGTAAAATTTGAGGACGAAGAGTCAGTGGATCGACGTGATGGAGGTCAATGATGAAAGCGTTGCGAGTACAAGCCAGTGTACGAGTGCATGTCGTCAGTCCGATAATACAGGGCTATACTGGGCGCAAAACAAGCTATCAAGTTTTGAAAAAAAAAAAAAAATTTAGAACGCTCGCAGAAATTAGGATTGCTAGCATACGACACACCCGATCGCATTGCTGAAGGTTGAGACACCGAGGTCGTTGAATCATCGGATACTCTCCAGGCTGTAGATGCCTGCCGTCTAAAGAATACGAACTGGTGAGTGTACCAAGGACAAGTAAACGTCGAGCACAAAGTACGTATTTTGTCTAGAGCATGAGTAGAACATGTTTACTGGGTGCTCATGCGGCCGATGTATGTCTCTCAGAAATGCATGCAGTGTGATCTCTTCTTCAGTTGCTGAAATACCGGGACAGTCCCTCACACAGCACCTTCTAGGCATTGTAGTTGATCACGTCAATTCACTGACTCCGCTTCTTCTACCGTTACAGCAACATTAAGCGATGAAAAGCAAATAAAAGAAACCTTGTCTGCTTGGATCGCTCGTGGAAGTGCGGAGAATAACAAACATATTAAAAAAATACTACACGCGCTCGCGGTAAGCACGAGGAGGGATACAACTCACGTAACTTCCGGCGATGCCTCCCTTCTGACCGCCCCGACACCTTGCGGTACACTGTTACGTCACAGTGCACGGCGGGAACTTTGAATTGGGCCTCGTATTTCTATTTTTTATAAAAAAACTACGCAACTCTATAGTGAAACAATTTTTTTGTAATGTCCTGATATGCCATTGCAACGTTTAGCATGAAAAAAAAAATATTTTTTTTGGCGTGTCAGAGGCCCTTTAATGTCTACAGTCTACCAAGTCGACGAAAGGAGAATTTTGCCTACCTGCTCGCCGCGACTTTCAAACTAGCCAAGTAGAACGGGGTCGTTGTCCTGTGCGACTTTAATGCGGCGCACCCAGCTTGGGGGTACAGCAAGGCGACCGTGAAAGGCAATAAATTGTGGGAGCTCATCCATCAACAGGGCCTCATTTCACACAGACCCTGCCTGCCCTACCAGGAGTGGCAACAGTGTGTCGCGTGACACGTGCCCCGACTTGTCAATGGCCAAGAGGCTTGCAGACGCTGAACGGTGAAACACCGAGGAAACGCTCGGAAGTGACCACTGCATTCTCATCACTACGGTCCCCCTCATTCGCAAGAACTCCTACATCAAGAAGACACGGCTTGTTAATTGTGACGAGTTTCGTAAGCAGAGAGAAACCACTTCCACTTCGGAGATCACTTCCTTCGACGAATGGGTGAGCACTCTACAACACGACGTCTCTGCCTTATGCCATAGATATCATGTTAACCGATGAACGACAAGCCGTTGACCTCCACTTACTCCATCTGTGGGAAGCTTGACGAAGCTTGATCAAGCGATGGCGTCGGCAGAAGCACAACAGGACCCTTAAGATTCGCATAGCAAGGCTCACAGAGGAGGCCACTCATTACGCTGTGGATCTCATGCAACAGAACTGACAACAGTTCTGCATCACCCTTCAGGGCACCCTGGGCACCGCCAAAACCTGCTCCTTGCTGCGCCACCTGCTTGACCCCACCAAGAGCAAGTCAACCACCCGGAATATCATCACAAAACTCCTACATCAATATCCAGGGACAAGCAAGGACATTCTCGACGCTCTGCGGGACAAGTACATAAGGCAACAACATCCGCCCTCTCAGCCCATGGAATACCGTGGTGCCCCCAACGCGGACCTTGATAATCCCATCACTTTGGCAGAAGTGAATCAAGCCATCCAGGCTCTTACCCGGAATACCACCCTCGGTGCGGACAAGATTACAAACCGTATCATTCGAATCCTAGACGACCCTTCAATACAAGCCCTCACCAATTTTTTTAATCAGCATTGGGAGGAAGGCACATTACCGGCAGCGTGGAAACATGCCGATATCATCCTGATCCCCAAGACCGGCAAACCACCCGAATTGGAGAACCTGAGGCCCATCTATCTCACTTCATGCATCGGCAAGCTATTCGAGCACGTGATACTCAACCGGCTCCAGCCATACATCGAGAACAACAACCTCTTACCACCCACAATCTTCGGCTTTCGTCCGCACCTCAGTACGCAAGACATCCTCCTCCAACTACACGAGGATATCAATCAACAAGTCTCCGCTCACAGCACTAGATCCATCCTGACGCTGGATCTGAAGGAGGCATTTGACAATGTGAGTCACGACATCATACTTACCAATCTCAGTGATCTAAACTGTGGTCAACGAACCTTTGCTTACATTCAAGCATTTTTACAAAACCGCACCGCCACGATCGGCATTGGCGACCTTCGGACCCAATCTCTCCCCACTCCCAACAGGGGAACGCCACAAGGAGCGGTTTTGTCGCCTATGTTGTTTAACTTGGCGATGATGAAGCTCCCTGCCCAACTCGCAGAAATAGAGGGTGTCTTTCACGCCCTCTACGCCGATGACATTACTATCTGGGCCACCTCCGGCTCTGACGGGGAGATCCAAGATGCCTTACAGCGCGCGATCGACGTGGTCCGACGTGGACGTGGTATGCACGTGGGGGTGGTCGTCAATGTGCGCTTGAAAAGTGGCAACTGCTCATTGTAAAGAAGAAATGCCGGAACATTCCCTATGACCCGCCACAGCTTACTCTCACACTCGAGAATCAAGTCATTCCGCAAGTGACGTGCATTAGGATTCTCGGCCTCTTTCTCCAACAAGACGGAGGAGGATCACACGCGCTTCCGCGTCTCACGCATACCACGAATCAAATCCTTCGTTTGATGGGACGAATTGCCAACAAACGACACGGCCTGAAAGAGGAAGACGCTACCCGTCTCATCCAGGCACTCATCATTAGCCGTGTAACCTACTCTGTCCCCTATCTGACCCTCAAGCCTCGGGAACGAGAAAAACTCGAAGTACTAATTCGCCGGTCTTATAAACATGCCCTCGGTCTTCCACCCGGCACCTCGACACCACAGTCTCCTGTCTCTCGGCATTCACAATACCGTCAAAGAGCACATTGAAGCACACCTTATAGGTCAACGCGAAAGTCTCAAGCTAACAGGTGCAGGCAGGCAGGTTCTGACTCGTCTGGGCTATCCGATTCAAACCTTGGGCCATAGTGAAACGATTCCCCTCACTGCTGTTTATTGCACCGAAATTTCTGTTGCCCCAATACCCAAAAACATGCATCCCGGGTTCCATCAGGGGAGACGACAGGCTCGCGCCCGCGCCCTTCAGAAGAAACTTCAATATACCCGCCACGTCAGATACACTGACGCTGCCAGTTACCCGGGTCGACTGGCCATGGCCATCAGCGTAATCGACGAAGACATGCGGGAAGTGACCACCGCGACTGTTCCTACCTCCCTCCCACTCGAGGCAGAAGAAGCGGCGATAGCGCTCGCTATCACGTCCACCCCAGCTGTCACATCTCTTCCAATAATTACTGACTCGCAGGCGGCTTGCCGTAGTTTTGGCAACGGTCGCCTCTCCAGATTTGCTCATCGAATTTTAACTAATCACCCCCCTGAACAACTCCCTACAGTATCATTGATATGGACGCCGGGGCATAATTCCCTCAGCGGGAACGAACCCGCACACGCGTCAGCCCGAGCTTTAACCCTCCGGGCCCCGCCACCGTAGAAAGACCCATCCCTGGTCTCCATCCCGATCCCCCTTACCTATCGTGACATCCTTCAACATCTCCGACTGAGTCGCCGCACCCTTCCTCCGCCGCACAAATCTCTAACGAGGGAGGACGCTGTAGGTTGGCGCATGTTACAAACACTTTCCCCCACCTCAGCCTCTTACATGCCATGTACCCTACAGTATACACCACAAACAAATGTCCCCTGTGCACCGAAAAGGCTTCATTATATCACATTACGTGGGCACGCCCTAGGACTCAGGCTGCCTCCTCAGTTCCCAACCTAAACACCGAGCAGTGGGAAGCTGCGCTGTCCAGCTGGGATCCGGACGACCATGCAGCGTAATCTGGTCTCGCGGGCCCGAACCGCAACGACAGCTACAGGGGCCCTGAAATGAGGGCTCCTCTCGCCTCGGAAGAGCCAAACTAATTGTTTATTAAAAGTTTTTTTTTTCTCTCTCTCTCTCTCTCTCCAGGCTAGAGCTAGAGAGTCCGAGGCGTGAATAGGCGTTATGGAGGACAGTGCTCTCGTCATTGTATTCGGCGCAGTGTAGGAGGAGGTGCTCGGCGTCGGCAGTTTCCTGGCAGGTTTGGCAATTGGTGTTGAGATCAGGCCTGAAGCGGCCTATCCACGCTGGTGTAAAAGCGCTTCCGGTCCACAGACGGTGGAGCACCGCGGCAGTGTGACGGTCCAACCCTCGTGGGAGACGGGCTGAGAACGTGCCTGCCGCCACTCTCGGGTCCGGATTCTGTCGTGTGATGGTTCTTCTCACTAGAAGCGTGGCGTCTAGTGAATGAATGTTTTTGGTGACAAACGCGCGTAAGGTTGCTTGCTGCACTCGTTCCCTCCCGGTTTCACAATGATCTCACTAGTGGAAGAATCATTTGAAGAAATGTAAGTATGCAACGTGACCATTCTGAATTCACTGTTGCTAGCTGCGTGCAAGCCATGTTAGTTGTTGCCTTAAGAAGGGGAATCCAACCCTGGCTTGGTGGTGTGTTCTTGGTGGTGGTGGAGGGTACCTCTCCGAAGAACGTTGGTGGTTGGCACCTCTTGACACTGTGGCGTCAGTAGTGGTTTCTTGTGGTCTTTCGTCTGAATCCTGCCCATTGTTGGTAATGCCTGCTCTTGGCTTGCCTTTTCCCTGTCCCTTTGATACAGAAGCGTATGAGTGTTGGTTCTGTACCTGCTTGGGAGTGGAGGAAACTCATCGCTGCCCTTTGTTGGGTTCGGAGCGTTCGGCTCTTGTACGGCGTTTTCGGCGGTGCGAAAGTCAACCGCTTGATGTCTAGTATAGCTGCGAGTTTTTCTTTCTTTCCCCCATTTTGGGCAAGATGGAGATTTGGCAGAATGGGCTTCACCGCAGTTTACACACTTCTCTTGTGCGGTGCAGGATTCTGTATCTGGATGAGTGCCGGTTGCAGACGGGAGGGTTTTTGCAGTATGCCTCGCGATGCCCGTAGCGACAGCATTTGCGGCACTGTATAGGGCACTCTTTGAACAGGGTCACGGGATGACGCACAAGGCCAAGGTAGACAAACTTTGGCAGTGTTGTACCGCAGAAGGAGATCTTCATCGCTGAGCTCTGTCCAAATCGACGAAGTCTTGCTACCCTATTTTCCGGAGATCTTAAATGCTTCCAGACACCTGCTTCGGACAGCGTGGTGTCCACTTCTGTGATTACGCCTAGAGCATAATGCCGAGGAAGCGGTTCGTAAGTTTTTACTGGTATCCCACATAGTTTCTTGCAGTCTAGGAGGGCACGCGTCGTCTGTCCATTCCTTGTATCGACTGCAATGAGGTTCAGGCGTCTGTTGTACCTGATCCCTTTGATGCACTCTGGGCAGAGTAAGTTCAGAGCATCGGATACTTTTAGACTGCTCAATGACGTAATTAGATTGTCTTCGGCAGCTGGTACAAACATAACCGTAAGACCTTCTGTCATTAGGGTGCCTGTGCGGATTCTGTCCGTGCTGTTGCTTGAATTCGAGCTAGTTTTTTCCGCTTTTTGTATGTCTTGGCTGGGGTCCAGCCTTCGTCATCGATGAGGGACAATTCCATGTCATCAGGGGGAATTATCACTCGCCGCTGAGATGTGGTAGCACCCTGATGTTCTAGAGTGGGTCCCACAGGAGGATTTCCAGTCAGGTTGTTGTCAGCTTCTGATGCATATATTGAGTCACCACATATGGAGGAAGGCAGACTGTACCTTTCGGTGGCAGCCTTGTAATTCGAATGCAGTGAAGATGGCTTGAGGGACATGGCGAGGTCGATTCACTTGCACTGGGAAAGACCCAGTGTGGGGATACCCGCCCGTTGATGACCAGACCAACCTTTTTCAGCGTTGATTCAATTTCTTACTGTTGAGGCAGCTGATAATAAATATTCTGATTCAACCGAACGAGGCTAGAAAAGTGCAACCTTCTTGGAGACACTTCGTCTTGCAATCGCACTGCGTGCGATTGCAAGCATGCCAGGTATATTCCCCAGCACTGACACCAGACGTGACGTCTTTTTTTTTACCTTTTGTTTTGAAAATATCGAGAGTGCTCGTGCATAGCTTTGGCAGGCGCAGAAGTATTACGAGTTTATTACGAGTTACGAGCGTCATATTACGAGTTTCGAAAACTCGTAATATGACGTCATGCCCCGGGGAGGAGGGGCTTCAGCAGTACTTTGAAAGTTGATTTCTGCGGCCTCCGTGCACAAAATTGAAAAATAATGTTGATATTCATGATCCGGAATGTCAAATGAAGACAATTTATGTATTTTTCCTCAAATACAGAACCGTTTAAGTTTCCCTTTGACAACAGCTGCTTCTCGATGTTGCTGTTCACAAGACGAGCAAGTGAAGTAGAGGGTATGGCTTTCGGAAGCTCAGTCTTAAAAACTACAAGTCCTTCTTTGTGAAGGTTGGATTCGTTGTTTAGTTTGAGGTGGGGGACGAGAGAAGAATGAATAAAGGTTAATTATTGCTTACCTTTTAATTGACCGATGTTCGGGAATCAAGGGTGTGTTCGATGTCTGGTAGCCTGTTCCTTTGTTCTAACTGTAGGTCTCTTTGTGGGAGTTCAGTGATGGCTGTAGTTGTCCTTATATTTCTGAGTGTGTGAGGATTCGTGAAAGCAAAGAAAGTAGCTGAGTTTGAAACGTCCCTCCCTTCTGTGTGTTTTCCTTCAGCTAAAAGTTTTGCTTTTTGTACCTCAGTCTCGGGTACTGAAAAAAGAATCGATGTCCACTAGCTCTCCTGCACCAGACTGTTACCAAGCGAAGACCCCCAAAAATAAACCGTAATATAAGTAACAAAAAGGTTAACGAGATCCTGCTTTTCGTAAAAATATTGTATTCATACTTTTTTAGAATTTCCCCCTTAGAGATAAATTAAAAATTACCCGACTGGACGAAAAAAAAAAGAAACGCAGTTCTTTTTCCGTTCCTGTAAAATTGTAACGAGTTCCCGTTCCAGTTCCACCGATGGAAAATGGAACGGCGGCGTTTCTTCGTTCCTCCCAAAAGGAACGCGTTCCAGGAACGCCGTTCCGTACACAACACCGCTTGGAAGGCATATCTGACTGGTGCAGTGTAGGAAAAAAATGTCCCCGGAAAAAAATGTCCCAAGTTTGCGAGGGGTCCCAAGCTTGCGAGTTAGCGGGCGGAAGACTCCACAGCCAAAGGGGGTCGGACGTGCAGGTTGGCCTCCAGAGGCAGGATGATGTCCAGGGCTTCGTATTCGGGAGCCAAGTCCCTTGCGGCCCTTCGGTGGCCGCTTATATTGAATTCAGCAGCATTCTGGGGTCCTCCAGTGCACCAATCAAAAAGTGTGGGAAGGACCAATCAAGAGGGGTTTTCTTAGCACCAATTAAAAGACTCGGAGCCCAAAGCAAATAAGAACATTCCAAAGATAAGCACAAACACAAGACATAACACATTCCAAACGAAGCTCACAAGAGCAGTCATAAACAATAGAAAGCACATTCGTAGACAGAGGAGTTATACACCCACCGAGCAAAACCAACTCCAAAGTAGAGATCCCAAAAGCAGACATACACAAGACAAAACATTTCCAACGCGGGGTTCTATAAACTAAGTGTAGCGTTACAGCGTTTACGTTTGCCCCCATCTGGGGTACCCCGACTCCAGCAGAGGCCATGAGCCATGCCGTAAAGACGAGCGAACCCTTGAAGACGGTAAAAACAAAGTAAATCTATAGACTAAACACTCGCGCGAGCAAAACTTCGTGAAATTTCCCCATTACGAAAAAAAGTGGCCTCACTCTTAAAATGCACACATACAATTCTTAAATCTTTATCACGAGGTCAGTGGGCGCACATTTTCTAAAACGTAAAACTGAATGTTTATCTGTCTCTCAAGCGAAAACCTGCTTCTGTTATAACGTACATGACATCAGAAATACACAACTTACATGTCATTAAAACAGAATACACAAAAAACTATCTGGAACAAGATCTTCACGGGGTTATACTTATCGCTATTCGAAAACTTGTTGATCCGCAGTCCATCATGTCGTCGCTTTAGAAAGTTCTTCAAAATTCTAAATGGTAAATCAGATTTTTTCATAAGCATTACTCACTTCCACCGACGTTCAGAACACACATTTTCCTGTGATAATTTATTAGTAGACTGCATGAGATGCCGTAGTTTTCGGAAGTCCGAATAATTAGGTCACTTGTCGCGACCTGGATAAACTCCAGCTCTTATTTAGAAATCTGCCATCTCTCGCGTAAAGCGAAACATCGGGGTGGTCCGCCGTAAGTACCTGACTGGACCGAACCCACCAACAAAATAACTCGCACACGAGAAGCTATATCTCTTACCCTTGCCATTACCTAAAAACACAGCCACACTATATTGGCTTGAAAATGGAACTCGTTACTGTGACGGTTTATACGTCCCTCCATCTTTTCCTCTCGTGTACTCAACATCGGGGTAGTCCGCCGTATTGAATATGACTCAAATTTTTACCACCGACAAGGAGATCCACCAGAGTAGGAGGAGACTTTGCGCAATTACTGAGCCCATCCAGAGAACACGCGCCGTATTGAACATGGCTACGATTTCTGGGGGCCTGGTGCGATGTAAAACATAAAGCAATGGCAAGTATACATAGTCCAGCTCAACTGTCTTTCTATCTACACCCCAAATAGGTTCTTGAGCTTGACACTTTCTTCTATATACACAACAAGGGCAACGCCCATGATAGGGCTTCTACCTATCATCTGAAAAGAACGGCGATCCGATCTTCAAGGTGTGGAATTCACAATCCGGAAGAACTTTGGAATCTCTAATCATAGCCTCCTCTATACTCACAAAGCCTGGCAGTTCGACGACGGAGTCATAGAGCGTCCGGTCGCAGATTTGGAGAGCGATTATCTGGTAACACCGAGCATTTCTAGGGGAACATTCTATCGCTCGGTAGCAGTGTGTTTCTCGCGTCTCGACGCAGAGGGGCGCCCTTTACATCACTCTCCTAGAGTTCCTGTATAGGCTCCCTATGGGAGCCAGAGTTGCGCGTCTGTTTTCCACTTGCCGCCGCGCCGCTATTCGCCGAGATCCGATCACGTGAGGAGCCGGATCAAGTGTCGTGCAGGAAAGAAGACGTCGCGCGCGCCCCGCCGAACGTTCCCCTGCTTTTGAGCGCGACGCGCGCCTCGAACGCGCGGCGCATGCCGTGCAGAAAAGCCGGCACTTCGGGGGTGAACGCGCAGCTCTGGCTCCCGCAGGGAGCCTATAGGAGGTATTCACTGGCCGCCATATTTGAGGTCACTGTTTAGAGCGCATGCTCAGAACGAGCTTGCATTAATAGGCTGCCAAGACCGGCAATCTTGGTGGTGCGGAATGCACGTGGCGAAAGAACTGTGGAAGCTCGCGTTCAGCACGCGCTCCGCAGCCGAGCACACAGCTATGGCCGCCAGTGAATACGCCCTATACAGGAACTCTAGACCGTGCTCTAGACTCTCCCAGAGCCGTATATTGGGAGAGTTTGGCCAATAGGCGGAGCAAAGGCCGCCGCCAGCGCTGAATATTCCCCCCGCGATTAGAGCGTAAACTAAATATGTGACAACGCGTCGACAAATCAGCAAACCGTGACGTTACAATATTGGAAACGACATTTAAAGCGTGAAAAGCGTTCAACCTCTCAGCAGCGCGACGACGACGACGTTTAGAGGATGCCACAACAGGCGTCGACGGTGCCTCATTCTAAGCCCTGGGTCTCGGTAACTCGGAGGCGGCAGCTTTCTGCTTTGACTGGGCTACCCCCTTGGAGCCTGATGCTTTGGCCCCCGGTGAGCGACAGCACCCACATGCTCCTGGGGCTCCTTTGTGCAACTGTGCACCGACCAAACGGCAGGCTGCAGATCCCTTTGGCTCGCGGTTGACCCGCCTCAACTAAATGTGGACATCTTCAAATTGGACTTACATCCTCTGCAATAGCAACAATACACCTCGTCGTCATCTTGCATGTATATACTCATCGCATTATCATGTTCATGGAGGCCCGTACCACGGGCCTCCATGGTACGGGCTGTTGCCTTACCGCGGTGCCGCCGCTCTCCAGAGCCAAATAAAGATATTGTTATTATTATTAAAACAGTACAAAGGGAGGGGCACGCGAGCGTCTTGAGACGTGGTTTGCTCGGCTCGGGTTGAGACGGTCTCGCACGGCTCGTGCGCTAGCTTTGGCAGCGCTCTCCTTCCCCCAGTCCACACCGTACCCCAGTCTCAGCTGAGACGCTGTTTCTAGCAAGTCGGCCCTGGTTTGAACCGCACGTTCGTTTTTCTACCGTTGAATATGGACGTGGCGACAACCTCACATGCGCCAAGTTTTCAGTCACTGAGAGTCAGAGAGTCATACCTTTTCACTCTAGCGACGCTAAAACAACTTAAATTAGTTGTGTCACATATTTAGAGCACACGACCACCGATAGGAGCTGCTTCGCGGCCTGTGGTTGGCCCCGAGATGCTCGCCTATTCAAACCAATGTATGGCCAAACTCTCTCAATAAACGGCTCTGGACTCTCCTGACTCTCCTCCTATCCGTTGTCTGCCGCTCTACCTTTTTACTTTCGGTGGCCGCGTCTCATGGCGATCTGCCAGGCTTTGTCAGTATAAAGGAAGACTCTAAAAGTCAGCTCGATAGCGTCCTCCACCAAGTCACATTCAGGACTAGGTACAGGGAGTTTCCGACAAACGAGAACCGTATTTTTCGACTCGGGTAAATAAACTATGCATCGCTTTAAGCTCAAACTCCGTGAGTATGTGACGCTGGCGGTTGGGATAGAACGTGAACTTTTGATAATATTACTTTACCTTGATCAAAAGATAATTGAGAAAACCAAAAGTTTCTTTTGAGCCGACGTACACCTAAGCTTACTATCGTTAAAACAAGAAATGACACTGTGGGATCATGTCGCATCTATTTCAGTGAAAACCACCTTCGGGCCAAGGCCCAAGGGGATCTGCATCCTGCCGTTCGATCGGTGCACGGTTGCACAAAGGAGCCCCAGGAGCATGATGGTGCTGTCGCTCACTGGGGTCGAAGCGTCAGGCTCCAAAGGGGTAGCTCAGTCAAAGCAGAAAGCTGCTGCCTCCGAGGTACCGAGGCCCAGGGCTTAGATTGAGGAACCGCCGACGTTACTGCCGAAGCCCGGTGTGGCATCCTCTCAACGTCGTCGTCATCGTCGCGCTGCTGCGAGATTGAACGCTTGTATTTCGCGCTTTAAATATCGTTTCCAATATTGTGACGTCGAGGTCTACTGATTGGTTGACGCTGTGTCGGCCTTTTAGTTTACGTACGATCAAGCCGGCGGGGAAATATTCGGCGCAGGCGGCGGCCTTTGCTCCGTTCATTGGCCCAACTCCCCCAACATACGGCTCTGCGGCAGGTGGACTGAAGTGAGTGAGAAGGGTACTCACTTTCGCCGGAGTTCCACAACTGAGGTAATCTAGTAACGTTGGCAGGGGTGCATTCTTTTCACTTGTGGGTATTTTGGACATTAAAAACTTAGGCGACGATGCTGCGGGCGCGAGAGGAGCGAGCACGGGGCCAAGGCGCGTGGCTGGCATGGCTATAGACGCTTTCAGCGCGCGCCAGGTTGAGCTGCCATAGCTGACATTCTCTTGTCTTACCGAGATGCCGAGGCACTGAAGCGGGCGTTGACGAGCCTCCACATGGGCCTAAGCTGGGGAGAAGGACACAGTAACACTTAAAATGACAATAACCTGTCCTGCTGTGGTAATGATGAAGTGGAGCGAACGGAGTAAGAGGAAACAAAAATTGAAGGTCGGTTACGGCGGCACCCATGCAGAGCTGCCTGAAAGCGTCTATAGTGGACAGGACAGAGCCGTTTATACGCCCAATACGCCTTTTCCGCAAGAGCGTAGCCATCTTGAATGTCGTCACTTCTGATATGCGGTAAAACATCGTTTTGATCTCTCCACGCTGATGGAAGGTGCTTACAAAAAATGCGTGATTGTCACACATTCTTGTTTTGCCTCATCTTTATTTTCTCGCATATTCCAGGTTGAAATGTTTTATTATTTTTTCATCCCGCATATTAGATACGGAACCTACGTGACTGAGAACGACAGGAAACAGAAAACATCTATACTGAGAGAGTTTGACCAATGGGCGGAGTTTGTTGTCCGCTAGGACCAGCGGATTTCGCGATGACAGAAAATGGCGTAACTTCTTTGTCTTGTTTATTCCCGAGAAATCGGATACTGTTCCTATGAGTGAGAGCCACTCTCGGAAAAAAAGGGTTTATTCTTACACCCCTTGTCCCATATACGACACCCCAAAACTTCAGTTCGACGTACAGCGCGCTGACGTTGAACAGACGGCCTCAACGTTTACGAGGTGCTTGAGAACGGTGAGATATACCTCATGAAACAGCTGAAGTACGTATCAAAGACTGCACACAAAAAACACTGAGGTTTTGCAGTAATGCCAAGAAAACCCCGATTACTTTTTTATAGTCAATAAGACGTACATTAGCTATTTTAATAAGTTGTACCACTCGGATATCCAGCTGCCTGTGAAAATTGAGAACATCGGTTCAACCGTCAGCGCGCTGTACGTCAAACTGAAGTTTTGGGGCGTCGTATATGTGACAAGGGGTGTAAGAATAAACCCTTTTTTTCCGAGAATGTGCTGTTTTTGCCAGGCTGCTGGCTGCTGCCACTGCTGGCTGGACCTGCCACCTGGGTTCGGCTATAAAAGGGCCGGCACGATGGCAGATTAAAAAGAATGTACCTCGTCACTGATATGATCACTGCTTCTGCTTGAGCCATGGCGCAGTCGACAGAATCTTGGAATTCAGTAGGCATCAAACTTCAAACTTCAAATCGCCAGCAAGGCGTGGGGGGCGATGCCACCAAGACTTCAACGTTTCTTTCTTTGCCTGCTAAAATACGACTTCAATTACCAGTTTGTTCCAGAAAAGGAGCTGATATTGGCCGATACGCTGTCCGGAGCCCCAAAGGCAACAAGCAACGAGGATGCTTCGGACGATGTGGAGATCCATGCCACCAATATACTCTTCAACAGAGCGTCGCTAACGACCGACAAGAGGCTGCAGGAAGCGACTGCACAAGATCCTGTACTGCAGAAGGTGGTTACAGCAATCACTAACAACAAAACGCTCCATGGCGTTTTTCGACACATGACACCAGAGTTGTGTGTTCTTAAAGGCATTGTGTTTAAAGAAGAACGAATAGTCGTTCCTCGGTCGATGCATAATGAAATGTTAAAGCGCATTCATGATGGTCACCAAGAAAGTTCTAAATGCAAAGTCAAAACTCGTCGCCTTGTTTTTTGGCCCGGCCTAAATGCGGACATAGAGTCTATAGTCGTCAGATGTAGCATCTGTCAGCGACATGCTTATTCTCAACCTAGTGAGCCACTCACTACTAATGCGTGAGACTCCTTCTAATCCCTGGACGCGGGTTGGCGTAGACCTATTTGAATATGGAGGCAAGCCATATCTGGTTACGTATGACGCACACTCAAACTCCCTTGAAGTTGAGCCACTTGATGACACTACAGTGTGAAATTCAGTTCAGAATACAGTTCAGAAATTAAGGGCCACATTTGCGAGGCACGGTCTACCGATCGAAGTGTGCTCAGATAATGGTTCACAATTCTAGTCAAAAGAATTTAAGAGGTTTTCTTCTCTCTGTGATTTCCAGCATACAACATCAAGTCCTCGGTTCCCACGTTCAAACGGGCTGGCCGAAAAAGGCGTCAGATAGCAAAGCGTATTCTGAAGAAAACCACCAAAAGGGAAGGAGACTTCTGACTGGGTGTCCTTAATTATCGGACAACTCCGCTAGAAGATGGCCGGACTCCGGGTGAGCTCCTCATGGGTCGAAGGCTGCGATCCCGCGTGCCAGACTTCTCGCGGACGCCAGAAGCGCAAGTGAGGAAACACAGACAAAATGATGGTGCGCATTGTCTGCATGCTCTCCGGCCAGGTGATATTGTCAGAGTGGCATCTCCGACTGGCTGGATCGCTAAAACGAAAGTACTCCGTCAAGTTGCGCCGAGGTCCTATGACGTTATCTCAGAAGACAACCGCGTATTTCGTAGAAACAGGCAGCATCTGAAACAAACTGAAGAATCCTTCTGCCTACACGGTGACAGTGACGACGACGAAGATGACGGACACCAGAGCCGACGGACACCATTTGTACCAGGCACCCGAACCAAACACAACTTACATCACCACCACTGCCACCCCCAACCAGCCAAACAACTGCCTCGAGCTATCCCAACCCACACCATGGAGAAGTCCATGGACAATAATTCCGCAGGTCAGCTAGACGGCGTCACCCCCCGACAAGACTGAGTTACGACGAAAAGTTCCATCAAGAACTCGTGAACTACGTCTCAAGAGGGAAGATGTATCGGTTATGACATCACATGACGTCACTGCTGGCTGGACCTGCCACTTGGGTCCGGCTATAAAAGGGCCTGCACGATGGCACAGAATGTATCTCGTGACTGATGTGATCACTGCCTGCGCTCGAGCCAAAAATCTCCTTTAGAAGGCCAAGCTCTATCAGTATAAATGACTCTGGGACAGGACATGGGCTGTATGTTTCACGTTTTGGACTACCACGGCGACTATAGAGAAGGAAGGGACGTCAACAACGCAGCAAACGCAGATTGGATGTTGATTTGTTTTTCTTCTGTCAACATCCAATCTGCGTTTGCTGTGTCGTTGACGTCACGTCCTTCTCCATAGTCGCCATGGGAGTCCAAAACGTGCAACATAGGGCCCCTGTTCAGCCCTCCGCCGAACACCGGCCTTGAAGATTAAAGATGTCTCCATCAGAACTTGACCCCTTTCTCCGGACAAGCGGTGAGGGAGAACACCACAGACTGTATACGTTGTTCCCAGCTGATTACAAGCAGATTTGTAGTGTCAACTGAATGCTTTGTAAGCTCACTCCAGCACACGCGCAGCAGCACGAAACAAATGCTCGGCCTAGTCCCCTTTAGAATTTGCGATTAGTAAGGGCTGATATTAGAACAACTTCAACCTCTTATCTTCGTTCCGATTCTAAGCAACAAATATTTTAGTTGGCTAACAAGATACTATGTATCTCGTGTGGCTAGACTGATAGCACCAGCACCGCCGTGCAGATCGTACACAGGTGGTGTTTCCGCCACAATGCGGAGAAGCAAAGAAGGCCCACACCATCATTTCTAGCCTGATATGCCGAGCCAGGCAATGAGTGCACCTCCCCCTCCAGCCCTAAACCCCTCGATGTGTTTGTGTTAATTTTATCGAGGGACTTTTTCCAGCCCACCCTATCCGCGCCGACGAATGTCCACCATTCATTGATCATGTAGTGGACAATGTCCGATACATAAAAACGATTTATTTGGTTTAGTTGCACAAGGTTTTACACGGGCGAGCGGTCTTAGTGCGGGCTCGTCGGTTCCTCGTTCCGAGGAGAAGACGAAGTGCCCCAGCTGAAGAACGCTGATTCTTATGCTCCTTGGACCTCTTGGCGAATATCTGCTGCCACCTAGACACGCGAATCGGTTCGAGTCTAGGTGACTGGAAAACAACGCGCGCCCAAGGCCTCTCCCACCCGTTCCACATCCAAAACGTCAGCTACATCCTGTTCACCCAGTGAGGCGATGTGACCTAGATACGGCTCCCCCAAGCTCACCTTTGTCCCCATCGCGCGTAATCTTCCGCCCCGAGGTCGACACAACGAAACCGCTCAAAGGCTAGAAATGCAAGATGGCGGATTCTTTGGAACTAGATACTCTCGAACCCAGGCGCATGAAATACTCCGCGCATGCGCACCGCGTATTTCTACAAAAGGTTCATTCCCGGTCCTGATCCTAGGATTAACTCCAAATAGATAACCGGGTCAAACACCGTCTTCGGCAACCCAGGAATTCAATTCTTCAAGGCTCCGGACCTCGGAAAAACCGTAAAAGGTACCGTAAGCCCCTTGCAGCGGGTGCCACCGCCCTAAGCCTTGCGAGGAATACGGCAGCTAGCGCCAACGACTCGCCTACAGCTGCGATAAAAGCTCGCACCGCACCGCATACCATCAGCGCCGTTATCACCACCGCTATGTCTGTCACCGATCCAGCTGCCATTGCCTCGTCACCTAAAAGCATGGAAACCTCCGAAGGCACGACTTCGCAGAAAACAGTTGCATTGGCGCCTCGACAAACCACCGCAATGACTATCATAATGAAAACCACCGACAATTTCAACCTTTCTACTATCCCACTCATTGTGATTAGTAATCAGATACGCACGACTGCCCAACTCACCAAACAAGAACGGCTGGACACTTACATAAAGCTTCGGGCCCCGCAAAACTTGATAGCCATCGACACCTACCGCCCCACCGCTGCGGAAAAGATCATAGCTCTCCAGCACATTGCAATTCAAGATAAACTTCATCCGCTATCAACATACATAGCTAACGACCCCAACAACGCCCGGGCAGTCATCCACGGCATTCCTCTGGACGTCACCGATGCTACCATCAAAGAGGAACTCGACATCCAGGGCCGACGGATCATCAACTTCCGGCGGCTTGGCACGACGTACACTCTTCTCCTCACGGTGGAAGGCCCTACCATTGCCGAGGTACGCCATCTTTTCCTCCGGCGTCTACAAGCTTTACCCTCCGAAACCCCTGAACAAGCTATGTCTTTACTGCTTTAGCCTGCAACATCGCTCAGATGTGTGCCCAAACCGAACTGAATATGTGTGCTGCGCCAACTGCGGCCAAAAGTTTCCGCCCTCCCAGATCCCGTCCGAGACCCCCCACGAGTGTGACACCAAGTGCATAAAAGCTGTCTGGGTGAACATGCTGCCACAGACCCTCAGTGCCCTCGCAGAACAGAAATTAACAATAACGCGGGGCGAAGAGCTGAACCATGCCGACTACAGCCACCCCGACCATTCCCCCAGTGTGACTCATTGACAGACTGGCCGGACCTGCCCACAAACAATCGCTACGCACTGCTGGCATCTCACCATCGAAGCAGAAGCAGGAGTCTGAGCTTCAGTCGCAATCGCAGCCAGAGCAGGACCTGCGGCATGCAAGACAGGCATCCCTCCAAGAAGAAGATATCACCACTTTTAAAACCTAAAGTTACGTTCGCCGAAGCCATGAATCGATCATGGGAAAAACCAGCCGCCCAGGTGGCGTCGGCATCATTCCGGCGTACCCGCAACAACTCTCAAGAATCAGTAACGGAGACCCCAATATTTGAAGCTTTGCGGAAGGAATGGCCACCCCTGCCGGTCATTGAACTTCATTCGTCGCAGTCAAGAGCGACAGATCCTGTGAGTGGACCGGCTCTCCCACCTCTCAACCCAATACCCACTCCCTCCCACCCACCTCCTTCTCTTCTTTACTCTGAAACTTTCACCGCCCACCTCAAACAGATAATCCAGCAAACAGTAGAGCAGACTCTTGAACGCATAATCAGGGAGCAGCTTACACACGTCATAAGCACAACACTTGCCCCTTACGCACAACAATTTGAGGCACTTCAAAGTCGTATACAGGCCCTAGAAGAGAAGGCGCAACCACACAAACGCCCCGCGATACAGCCCGTAGAACACCAGAATGACAACTAACCCGACACAAGCGACACCACCTCAGCACACAACAATACCACAGGCACTCATAATCTGGCAATGGAACTGCAGAGGCTTGCGTCGAAAGAAGGAACACTTGCTGCAACACATGATTCTCACGGCGACTGAGCCCGATATCATCGTACTCCAGGAAACTAGGGGAATTTTCCCAATACGTGGCAACAACCACTTTGTGGAACCAAGTATCCGTCAAAAGCAAAGAGGCACAGTCGTACCCAACATCCCAACCATGACAACTACATACGTGAGAAAATTTATTCCAACCATCCAAATAGAGACGGCACACATCAATACCCACACCGCGGAGCACGTTGCTACTCGGTCAGACATCGGTCAACACACGCTCGATATTGTCGACTGTTACTGGATTCCAAATCAACAGGACTTCACCGTGGCACAGCTCAGATCTTTACAAGCCAGGCCCAGCAGGCAGCGTTCCACACTTCTGTTGGGGGACTTTAACAGCCACCACGTCGCATGGGGATATACTCAAACAACTTCACTAGGCCGCAAATTAGACAACCTCACAAGCAACCAGCACTTCACGTTACTGAACGATACTACCCAAGCTACAAGAATCGGCACGGCACAAGAACAAGACACAACACTTGATCTCACGTGGATTAGGACCCATCTCCCGGCGACATGGGAAAACACCCAAGATTCTCTGGGAAGTGACCATTATATCCTGGAGATCCAAATCCAACTGAGTAAGAAACGCGGAGCTCCGATTGCCAACTACAACCGGACAAAAATCGTGAACTGGCCCAAAGCCCGCAGGGAACTTGAGGACTGCAATGATCCCGTCGACGACCCGGAGGAATGGACGCGACTCATCCACACTACTATCCAGAAGCATACGAAGACGATATGCAAAACTGAAGACCACCCCCATGTCGATAACTATCTTCTAGCCCTTTGGACTAAACGACGATGCTTAATTCAACGTTGGAAAAAGAACAAGCATAACCAAAACATACAGCAAAGAATATACGAGATTACACAAGAAAGTCAACAATACGCAGAGCACTTAGCAATGCAATATTGGAACCAAGTATGTGACGAAATGAACGGGCAACTGCACACCGCAAGGGTGTGGAACATGTTTCGAGCATTGCTTGGCCAACCGAAGCCACGACACGCCCTGCAACGCTACCAGCTACAAACAGGCTGTACGATGAAAGATTTGATCAAGGAGATCCGGGACACTTTCTATCCAGCTTTTGACCCACAGTCCATCGACATTCCAGCTGCGAATACTTCAGAGGACACGGGCATAAACTCTTCATTTACCCCAGCGGAACTTCAAATGGCCCTACAGCTGCTACGGCGCAACACTGCCCCGGGACCTGACAAAATCACATATGGCACCCTACGCAATCTACCGGACAACCACCAAACAGAACTTCTAAAGATCATCAACCGAGTATGGGAGACTGGCCAACTACCGCTTGCGTGGAAGGAAGCGCATGTAACCATGTTACCCAAGCCGGGAAAAACACTCAACAACCCAGGGAACTTACGCCCCATCTCCATGACGTCATGCTTAGGCAAACTCATGGAAAAAATGGTCCTCACAAGACTAGAATGGCATCTCGAGAACACGGATCAACTGGCTCATACTCTCATAAGCTTTCGGAAACACGTCAGTACTCAGGACGTGGCCCTGATGATACACGAAGACGTCCTATGCTACACCCAGCGCAGTACAACTCCGGACCATAGTAGGGGTAGATATCAAAAAGGCCTTCGACAACGTCCTTCACAACGCCATCTTACAAAATTTGGCAGAAACTAACCCTGGATCACGAATGCTTCATTACATCAAGAATTTTCTCACTGACAGAACTATCCGCATTCTGGGGCCGGACAACCAACCATCCGATGCGTTTCCAGTACATCGCGGGACACCCCAGGGTGCGGTACTCTCGCCGACGCTCTTTAATCTCGCCATGAAGAACCTTCCTCACAAGCTCAATCAGGTCTCAAACCTTCACCATGCCATCTACGCGGACGACATCACTCTCTGGTGTACCAAAGGAAACGCCGGAGAGCAAGAATCGACCGTGCAAGAAGACCTCGACATCATTTTTGCACATGCACGAAGTATTGGCCTGCATTGCTCCCCGGAGAAATCCGAATGCGTTGTAGTCCTCAACTCCTACCACAAGATGGCTGAATCCACCAGAAACCTCATCAAGCTACATCTTGACGGCCTTCACATCCCACGGAGACGTGTAATAAAAATTCTAGGTTTTTATTGGTAACAAGATGGAGGCAGTACAGAATGGATGAAGAGCACTACGCAGCAGGTACACCAGATCGTACACATGATAAACAGAATGACCAAGCGCAAGTCGGGCCTTAAAGAACACGAAATCGGCAAAATCATGGAGGCAACCATTTACTCGAGAATCATGTACGCATACCCCTACATTCGCCTCAACAAAACGCAGCAGAAGAAACTCGAAGCCATGGTGCGTAGATGCCAGCGAGTAGAGCTCGGAGTCCCACCTTATGCCAAAAACACAGATATACAAGCAGCTGCGATGCACAACACGCTAGACGAAAAGACTAACACCCACAACGAAGCTCAACACCATCGATTAACAACGTCTACTCAAGGCCGGGCCATTCTACGAGATCTGGGATATGACATTAAACATCTACCAGACATCCCGCCAGCACCCCCGCCCTGGGATTCTATCCCTAACATAAAGGTTTTACCTGTTCCCAGGAATATGAATGCGGACAGTCACCCAGGCAGACGACAAGAACGTGCTAACCATCTAGCCACGCCTGACAACGACACCTACTATGTGGACGCCGCACATACTCCCGAGAAGACCACCACAGCTGTTGTGGGACCAAGGAACGAGACTATCCGCAGTCACGCAGCAGTACCTTCTCCTATCGCCGCCGAGATTCAGGCCATTACAGAAGCCATTTGCCTACATACGCACAACACTGACACCCTCACAATATGCACAGATTGTCAGGGAGCGCTACGAGCTTTCACACAAAATATACTCCCAGATCACACTCGCACAACACTCATTAAATACATGCACAAACATCCTACCCTTCAGGTCCTCCTCGAGTGCATCTCGGGTCACCAGGGGATAGAGGGCAATGAACGAGCTCATGCCCTAGCTCGCGACCATTTAACACCGAAGCAACCCCACTAGGTGGCCAGAGACCTACTGTCCCAGAGAGGCCAGAGCCGAACACCGGAAACAACGCCGCGCCCGGCTCAAAGAAGCCAAAGTTAACAGGCTTCTTCTTCCATCGCCATCCCACACACACACTAGAGAGGACGCAGCCCTAATTCGTCAGGCACAGACACTTACGCTACCCAACGACGCCATACAGCACCACATTGAAAACAGGTCGGGCAAACCGGTGTGTCAGGTTTGCGGCGGTTACCCCAACGCCTTTCCCACTTACTGGGAATGTCCTAGAGCCCTCTCTTCCCCCCACATTCTTACCCGATCTCACATCTCACCTTCCATCCTCTATTCCTGGGAGAGCTGGGCCGTTCCACCCCAGGAACTCCGCCATGACCCTGTGGCCATTGCTGGTGGCCCACATCAAGCACATAAGGGGATCCTGTCAACCAGACCCAGCACCACAGCCAGGGGACCAGCCGAGCTCCTTAGGTAGCGACGACTCGGACGAAGAGTTGTTTTAAAATAAAGTATTTCTCTCTCTCTCTCTCTCTCTCTCTCGTTCCGAAAGCGAACCTGAGACTCTGTACACAGACGCCAGCGTCCTCCGGCGGCATACCGTACTCAAAAGTGGTTGTCAGCCCCCTGAGGCGAAACCGAAACTGAACTTGTGGGCCAGCCGCCGGAAACATATCCGTAACTGAACTTGTGTGATGTCCACAATCACATACCTTGAGCATGCATTGGACAGGATGGCTGCGTCAGCGTTCGGTGTGCGTATTGGAAACGAGCGATGCGTCAGCGTTCGTCGAGGACTCGTATCCAATCACGCGCTCCTTGTCTATGCAATGGCGACCACCAATGTTACTTCATGTTTTCTTCTTTTTTTTAATGGTCTATTCTCGACTGGCGGTTTTCGGGCGAAAAAAAAAAAAGAACTTTGAGCCGCAAATCAATCAATCAGTTAATCATTTTCTTTCAAGGGGTACATACTCCTTGAAATGGTACCTTGGCGCAAGAGGCGATCGTGTCGGCTGACTGGGCACCAAGGTCCTACCCGGGGGGGGAGGGGGGGGAGGCAAAGTTTGACAGCAATAGCAGTAAGGGTTAAACTTCGTTCCGTTCAGCACAAGAGTAGCAAAAACACGGATAATGCATACAAGATATATTGGATACACACACAAGAGATAATGGATACACACACACACGTTATAAATTGTAAAAAAGAAATACTAGCACACATTGATGTTGTTTATGTAAACAATGTCGTAAAAGCAAAGATTTGTAAAAAAAGATATAAAAACATCAAGCAGTAAAAAAAAATCATTTTCGGTAAAAATTATAAAAATGAAAAAGGTAGATCATACATTCATAAATTCCAGGCACATATAAAATTAACAATTTGGCATTGTCCACACAATAAAGCCTAAAAAAAACGTGATCACAAGGTATACAAGATTTGTAATAAAAACGGATGCACAAAAAATGCTGGTTAAAATACTTAACAAATGTATTGAAACATATCTATAGAATTATTAACCCACTGGCAATTAAAAAGGAGTGTAAATCTTTTTATAATGTAGTTTGGTTTCCAGTTATTGTGAAGTTATCGACGACTGCATTTAGGAACTGCGGAACCTGAAAATTGACCATTTGTTTGCCGTAGATAGTCCTTATAGATGGTAGTCTGTATGTTCTCATTGCCCTTAAATTATGTTCGGGCAGATTTGCAGGAATGAGGTCAAAGCCGCTTACTCCGTTTCTAAGAATAAGCTGCCCAAGCTTATAATGGTAAAGTTTAGAAAGTAGAAGGGTATTTATGTGTCGAATAGGCTTTCGGCTTCGCTACCATGATTCGAGTTGGCCATTAATCTTAACATACGTTTTTGTGAACTAGTAGGTCCATTATAGTTGGTTTTATCCGTGGTGCCCCAAAATAGTAAACAGTAGTGAAGTTTTTGATAAAAGAGGGAGTAATATATTTGTAACTTCAACCATGTCGGTAAGAGGTCTTTTGTCTTATTAATTATTCCTATTGTTCTAGAGAGGTAACTTTTTATATGCTCAGTTTGTGTTATCCAGGATAGTTTGTCACTAATTCATACTTCTGGGAATTTGCAATCAGTTATACGGCCTATAATGCAGTTATTTATTTTCAAAGATAGCATTTTATTGATTTTTTTAATTTTTTGGCATAGATAGCTTATACTTTGTACTTGCAGCATTTAATTGCATTTTATTTATGTCGAGCCACCTGTTTAAATCTCGTAGGTAGTTATTAACTTCTTCTATTTCATGTACGGGGGTACCAGAAAAAAAAAGAATTTAATATCATCAGCATACATGACTAGGTTCGGAAAAACTGCGATGTTTACAATGTCGTCTAAATAGATTATAAAAATCAGTGGTCCTAATACTGATCCCTAAGGGACCCCAATATTTAACGGTCTTACGATCAGAATGGATGTCATTAATTTGTACGAACTGCTCGCGATTTTGTAGAAAACTCTTTATTAAATCCTATTGCTTTGCCCCTAATGCCAGAGAGGGGAAGTTTTTGTAGTAGGATGTCATGAAGGGTACTGTCAAATGCTTTTCGAAAATCTAAGTATATGCGAAGAGTAAAAAGTTTATTTTCAATGTTATTTAAAATTTTATCTTTTATACGTAACAAGGCATCTTTTGTTGATTTGCCCTTTTGAAATCCGTACTGAGCTGTTGACAGAACTGAAAATTGTTTTTAGGAAAGCTTGAATTCGGCTGTTTAGTAATTTTTCAAAATCCTTTGATAGTACGGGGGGCACGGAGAGCGGACGGTAGTTGCAAATATCCTTTTTATCGCCATTTTTATGAATTAAAGTTACTCTCGCAGTTTTTAAGGAATGTGGGGAAACTACCAGTCTCAAATATAAGATTCATATTGTGTTGCAAGGGCCCACTTTTAATGATAGCTACGTATTTGATCGGTTCGGCTTTTATGTTATCATCCCCGCAAGCGCTTTTATGTTTTAGTGATTTTATGACTGCCTCGACCTCAAAAGAAGTGACAGGAATTCAGCATAATAGTATGTTCTAGGTTGGCTCGTGTAAAAAATACTTGATAACGTGGTATTCGGGCGCTTGTATGCACCAACGTTTATAAAATATTAATTAATCGCATCTGCCATGTCACGTCCTCTGAAAACGCCTGACCCAATCTGCAGTTCATTAGGTGGCGTAGGGTTAGAATTGGGCTTGATGATAGAGTTTAAAGCGTTCCACGTACGCTTAGGATGATATTGAATGTTAATAAAATTGCTAACATGGTTATATAATTTAACTTTTTTGATGTCACGGTTCAGTGCATTTTTATATTGCTTACATTCTAGTAGTACGCAGTTACCCCTAGAGTTTTGGAACTTTTCAAACAGTCTGTTTTTGTTCTTGATGCGTTGTAACAATTATCTTGATTTCCATGGTTTTCTACGCTTATATCGCCGTGTTCTAAATTGTTGTAGAGGAAAAGCTGCGTCATAGCACTTTTTAAGAGCTGTCAAGAAGTCGAAATGGGATTCATCAACATCACGACTAGTCATCACACTATCCCAGTTAGTATCGGAGACCATTTTGTGAAATGCCTCTACGCTATGTTGACTGATCTTTTGAAAACATTTGGTTCATGGCTGGTGGAAAAAATTGGTTCTGAGTAGTTGTGCTCTGATAAGTCATGTTCAAATAAAAATATCGGCGAGCATAAATACCCTGTCAGTGTTCCTTTAAGGTAAACTCACCTTAAGCTTACTTGAAAAAAAAAAAAAATGTTTTAACAAAGAGATGCGAGGAGGGATTACCCGGACTCCCAGAACCTCTGACATCACAATTTCCCACGGGGGTCTTTCAGTTCTTGGTTTTACCTTCTTTGTTTTTCTCTTTAAATACTTGAGTCCGCAGCGAGAAACCTTTTACGGTAGGTTTCGGCACCAATATCTAGCGTTTAGCATTTTTGTCAGTGTCCTTGTAAAAACTAATATATAATGTTCACTGATACTCGGTCTCAGTTTAGGCGGTAAACCCTTCGTCCATAATTCTGTATTTTACTAATAAAATGATTCACACCAGCTCTAAAACTGCTCCGACATTTCATATTATGTAATCGATAATAATGTCGTTTTTCTTCCCGCTCTTTTTTTTTTTTTTTTCTTGCGGCGTATTTGACAACACATTTTGCGGAATTTCGCTGGAGCGCTGCAAAACGCGAAGCCTCAAATCGTCCGTAACGACCTCCGTTCTGCGGTAAAACCCCGGAGTAAATTCATGCCCCCCACCCGTTCTTTCGCTCTTATGGAACGTATCTCTCTCGACAGCACAAAGAGAACTATGCTCTCGCTTAGCCAATCAACGTCCTCCCTTCCATCACCCGACTCCATCTTCTGCGCGTGGTCAAGGGGCGGGAACGTGTCCACGTGACGAAAGATTGACGCGAGACAGGTCCAACAAGCAAGTAGCTCCCACCGCACTGTCGGCTTGGTGGTGAACGGCATATATAGCCGGCTGTACGTGACGAATTCCCTTGCGGAGTCACGGAATCGTCGATCCTTGAGGCTTCGCGAAAATAGCGTCCTGTCACGAACGCGACATTGTGATCGTAATTACTGCCAAGTGGTCTACCGCGGGTCGTGTGTTTTGACTTCCGGCGGTAAAGGTGAGGTCTGGAAGAAGGACAGAAAAGGGAAACGATGAAACCAGGACGCAGTCGTCACGCCGATTTATGAGATATGCTTGGCGACCCCCTTGGCGGATATGCGGGATAACATCGCTGCTGGTGTTATATAGCAACTCGCCCGAATCTCCGCTTCGTTGTACCGTGATCTGTGAACGGCAATGCAAACTGAGAGGCCGCCGAACACAACGTACTACAATCTTAACTGAGTTTTCAGCATGTGCACATGTGCATCGCTTTACCACCAGTTACAGACTCTAAACTGTCTAGAAGCTTAATGTCTCTGTGCGAGTTTTATGCTTCTCAACATATTGGCTACCCAAGGCTCCCCGATTTTCATTTATTAATTCTCTCTTTCCCCTCTTCCTTTTCATTTTAAGTAATCCTGGTTTGAATGTATTCGTAACATAGACCATCTTGTATCACAAGATTGCTCTCATTTCCTGGCCACATCAGGTCAGGCGAGGATCATGCTCAGATTTTCTATAAGTAATCACGATAAGTTCACCCTAGATACAATACACAGGGCAAAGATAAGAAACGATGTCGTATCACCGGATGTAGTGTTTACTTAAGCTACAAAAACCGCAAAAGAAAACAACTGTTATTAATGTCAGGGTAATGTTTACAAAAAGCTGCAAGCGCGTTTGCGAATTAGTCACGCGTTTCAAAGAGGCCAGGTGACAGTTCATTTTTAGCAAGGCTTTTTGCGAACGTTGCTTCTAGTGTGAAGGAATTTATTTGTAACTTTCAAATATCTTTAGAATTAACGAGCAACCGCTCTTTTGGTTACAATCAATTGTTGGAATGCTGGAAGTTTGCTTTTTGACCAAATACAGATTACTAAAAGATATAAAACGAAAGGCAACTACTACCTTGATGTTTTTTTTTTTATTCTTCTTTTAATGATAAACCGATGGATATCTGTTTTTGTTCAATATATTTTACGGTTTGTTATAATATCCTGATGTGCATTACTGTCTTTTTTTAAATTATATTAGCACGTAAAACGAAAAGTAATTCTCGAAAATAAACTTTTTTTTTTACGTAGGTTTTATGAAATAAAATGCCTCCGTAACAAACAGTTATAAGCGAAGCACATCTAGAATTTATCAAATACATATTTTGTTTTATACACTACCGCGCCATCCCATCAAGCAGTTTCTTCTTTTTTGTGACGTTACGAAGGGGTACGAGGAGGTCACAATTTGACAGTTTTTATTTATTTATTCATTTATTTACCCTCAAGGTCTGAGGCATTATAGAGGGGAGTGGTTACATTTCATAAGATAGAACAGACATTGTGCTGTTATTAGTACAGACAAGTAAGAGGCTCCTAATTATAGAATAATAGCTAAGGCGTGCCTGAAAGTTTATTTGTTATCTTGTTTTGTAATATTTTTATGAGCATAAAATGTATTTTGACATCTTTGTTATTATTATAATTTTTTTCCGTTAAGAATAAGTCATTGAATTTCTTATTTGACTTAAAAACGCAAAACACCGTAAGATCGCTGCCGGGGCAGCCCGGCGCTTTAGTATTGAAAAGAGTATACACACTAGTTCTGGTAGATTGAAGTTTCTACCTGTCATCTGGATCTTATGACCTCTACGTTTTTTTTCTACAATTTCAGCTATTCGAATGCGGAAGTCGTATCGGGTCTTACCTCTTTCATCACGATTCAGTGGCATCACCGCTTTCCCACCGTGCGGCAACCAACGTCAATGAGGAAGTGAACCCATGTTTCCCTACTTAGTAAAACCTTGCCGCGTCCGGCAGCAGTCGTCACATCTAATTCGAGACCTCAATATGACCCCGACGCGTATTCAACATCAGCCTACATCCTCAGCTGCGAGTTGAAGGGCGTTCTGGACATTACCGATGTAGATGAGCTACTAAATTGTTTCAGGGCGAGGAAAAGAAAACGATTAGCTTTTCACTACATTGCAAGAGTTTGTGAATAACCTATAGGAGGTATTCACTGGCCGCCATATTTGAGGTCACTGTTTAGAGCGCATGCTCAGAACGAGCTCGCATTAATAGGCTGCCAAGACCGGCAATCTTGGTGGTGCAGAATGCACGTGGCGAAAGAACTGTGGAAGCTCGCGTTCAGCACGCGCTCCGCAGCCGAGCACACAGCTATGGCCGCCAGTGAATACTCCCTATAGGAGGTATTCACTGGCCGCCATATTTGAGGTCACTGTTTAGAGCGCATGCTCAGAACGAGCTCGCATTAATAGGCTGCCAAGACCGGCAATCTTGGTGGTGCGGAATGCACGTGGCGAAAGAACTGTGGAAGCTCGCGTTCAGCACGCGCTCCGCAGCCGAGCACACAGCTATGGCCGCCAGTGAATACTCCCTATAGGCCAACACGTTGTTTAAGAACGAGCCCTGCAGAAGGTGTGGGCAATCGCGCAGTTTCCACACGAGGTGTGCGCACTGCGCGTGCGCGGGAACGCATGCGCCTTGCCAATAGCAGCACCACCACAGCGGCGTGACGTCAACGCCGCGTGTTGGCGTATAGACCTTTCTTTGAAGGGCGCCACCATCTTGAAAATTTCGGCACCGAGACGACGCCGTCTAGCGGCTTAAAATACAGGCTCGTTCTGGCGGCTCAGATATCTAGGTAGGCAACGGTGTAGGTATGTTGGGGTGTACTTGGCTAGACGTGGCTATGGTGGGCTACAATAACCTGGCCGGAACTTGGCCGGTTGAATCGAGCTGGCTAATGACAGGCCATCACCATGCCTCCTCGAAGGAATCAGAACAACGAAGGTGGGGTGCTTGGATTGAGTTTCAACGACGAAGGTATATATGAGCAGTTTAATGTAGTCAATGGAGGTAAGCTTTCGGCATTTGATAGCTGCTCATCTTGAGTAATGGCACGTAGACAATTTTCATATCCTCCACGTGCCATGGAGCAATAGCACACCTTGCAGTGATGACTTAGTCGGAGCAGTTGTACCAGGTTGGAATCGGTCCTCTTGCCGCAGACGAATCTGGGAGCGTAAACGTGAGGATGAGTCTGACACAAAGCCCTCGCGATTCATGCTCGCAATCGAATGATTTCACAAAAAACGATCCTTGTAGAACGTTTGAAGCTCAATAGACCCTTTCCGAAATTCAGTCTGGCCACTTTGATCACTACCATCATCTGTGGAACGGCATCTGTGCCATACCAATGGCGGCCTTCTAGTGACTGATAAAGGAAGACGTTGAAGATGCTTCTAAGCGGATCTTGCGAGGCCTGTACATTCGGGGGGTCCGTACGACGCGACGTAGTAATGGAGCACAAGAGCTACGTAAGCGTTTATTTCTAATAAGTCAGATTCAGTCAATCTGTGGGCGGCACACAATCGGCTTTAAAGCACTTTGGTGTATAAAATTTTCCCCAGGCATCTGAGTGGGTTGCAGCTTTGTTTTGAATGCAGATTCTTTTTCACCATCAAACTGAAAGGGATCTAGAAAAAACTCACACTGAACAATTCCTCGCGTGCCGTTGACTTGCGAAAGTGACGGTGCCGATACAAGTTCATTTCCGCCATTGATATGGCAAAACCTAAACTGCTTTACAAACCACCAGATGGCACTGAATTTCGGAAAGGGTCTATAACATTGCAGCCACACTCGCGCTGCAGCTTCTTGTGCTCATCGCACATTTTCCGCGATTGTTCTTAGTGATATTAAAATTATTTGTTCACACGATGACGACGCAGTAACCGCTCATTCACACTGGAAGCGGATCCGCGTTCGCAAAGCGGTAGCGAACGCGGTTGTATAAAGATCCAGTACAATTTCACGCGCACTTGATGTCATCGAGTGCGCGTGCAATTGTACTGTGACGTCACGTGAATGAATGTGGCGTCACGTGAAATGTAGCGGAAACATTTCCCCACTAACTTTAGCGGGAAAATTGACGTCACGTGACCTCAACACCAATTCAAAATCTTCGCTAAATTTAGCGAGAAAATGTTTGCTAAATTTCCCGCTAAGTTTAGCAGGAAAATGTTGGTCAATATCCCGCTAAATGACAGAGGAGCGGGAGAGGGAGGAGGGGAGGAAGGGCATACCCTCCCCTCTCTACCCTCACCTCCTCCTCCTCTAGAGCCGCGCTCTAATTCGGCATTGCAGAAAATTGTAAACGTCTTTCTTCCTTTCTTTCTTTTTTTTTTGTGCACATTTTAGCCATTTTTAAAATTAATATTCCTCAATCTTAGTCGTCACAATGCAGATTCCAAATTTTCTGTATAAACACACGAGGATTTTAAAAAGAAAAAGAAATCAACAGATATTAAAAAAAAAAAAACATGGAAATGAGTTTTCTCGCAAGCATAAAAAAAAAAATATATGCTTACTGTTTTAATCGTAATCCCGAAACTTTCATCGTCACATACTATGTGGTGCCTTGGAACCGCGACAACGTTCACCAGGACAGCAAATAAGTACTCCGCCTTCAAAATATTTACAACACGTATCAGAATCTCTGCCACTTCAGGAAACAATCTAAGTGCCGCAAAAGAAGTTTTCGCCGCTGCATTTAGCCACGTGTTTGTAGGACAGAAAACGTTGCAATCCGATAGGACACGGTCCACTTAAAACCGGTTGTTTTACTTCGAAAGCAACTCACGTTTCAATGGTGCAGCGAAAGCGTATGTAGATGCCTCCGCACCACCAGAGTTTATGTCAGTTCAAACAGGTTCACGCGTGCAGTCTTTTAGGGGACCATAAAAAAACGTCGAAACGGGTTGCCGTTCGGACAAAGTTGTGAGTCCCTGAAGACGTCCTACATGTTTGCATCAATGGCAACATAAAATGACAAATAACTACCGAGCGTCGTCCTCCATTGACCTTTTATGCTAAATTACTCAAACACCAAGGAGCATGTGCGAGTGTAGTTAGACGTGCTGCGCGTGCTGCCTCCTGCAGCAGTAACTGTTCCAAAGCAAAAAACAAAACAAAAACAAATTGCGCTTGGCACGCGTCATCATCGGCGCCTTATTTCGGTTATTTATTTCGAATGTATTAAACAAATAAGGCGAGTGCGAGCGACACGTGTGCTTACGTTCCCAGCATTCTCCTTTAATACCTGGGTGATTTGGCAAAGTGTTTATTCGGTGCCCAAGAGGGCTTCCATTTCAACCACCGCGGCAAGCGGCGCAATGTCGTAGACGGCCGTCGCGCACGAGTGAAGCCGCGTGTCCGCGTTACCAAAACGACCTTGCGGGGACACCTGCACTCAGGACAGCACTATTACTCCTGCGGTCTGCCAAATTAAGATCGTTGCTTCAAATCGTTGCAAAACCGCATGAGTTGAAATCTAAACGATCCAGTTGCTGTTCGATTTACTCCGAGACCCTTTCCTCCGGTCGGCGTTCGGTTTCAAGCCTTCGAGCGCAGGAACACCGCGCTCAAGTCGAATTCCCGAGACACCACCACCAGCGCCGCCAGCGCCAATGTCTCCAAGGAATCCTTTCAATAAATACATGAACAGAACCCCTTCTTAATCCTTCTACGACTAGCCTCCATAACCTTAGCAGCACCACAGGCGCCTGATAAGTCGAAATACGAGGATACGTGCTTTCCACCATTCAGACGGGCCAACACCGCTGCTTGAAGCAAGCCCTCTTTTCCCTGACGCCCAGTTGTCAAGGTCATCTGTGTACATATTTTCGTAACAAAGTTTAAATGAGAAATAAGATTTCACAACACTATACCAGACTTTTTTTTTTTTTTCAATACATTGAAGTTTATTTTTAAACCGGCCTTACATTGGATACAATCGATGAAGCCACAGTTGGGCCGTTTGGCCCGCGGAATCACATTTTTTCCGTACGTCGGAACAGTTTGTTTTACGTGGAATGGGACGGTTAAGAAGCACAGGAAGCTGCTATGTAGGGTGGCCTTGAGCAGGGCAACCTGCTTCGCGGACGGCACCAAACACTATTATGCGTGCGATAATTATCCGGGATGGAGCTCTTACGTTCTCCAGAGGCGTTCTGAGAAATAACGCTGAAGGGTCCTGGCGTCGCTAGACATTGCGCTTGTGGCTGGAATGGCGCGCCCGACATAGCAACCCTTTCCTCCGGGGTCAACAGTTGACGCACCTGCCGCATGGAGGCGAGGGAATCGCTTGCTTACCTTGTTTCACCTTCTCTCCCCTGGCACTTCTTTTTTTTTTTTGTACAATCGCACGTTCGTTTCCTATTGATAACCACCCAGTGCCAGAGCGGCAGTCCTCACGCGCGGAACGCTCTCGCCTCGCGACGATCAACGTAGTCGAGCCCGTCGACACATGACAGTTCATCCGAGCTTCCCGCGTTGGCCACAAGACGCCTGAATATCGTGTTTCAAGCTTCCGATCCGGTCGTCTAGAAGCGGCGGTTGGCGGATGCAGAAAGTGAAACGGCGCTAGTCAGCGCACGCTGCATTTTGGATTCCTGCGTCAAGGTACTGACTTTGAAACAGGAAGATACCTGACAGGTGAAAGACAAGGTGCGTGAAAGTGAGCGGAGAAAGGGCAAAAGAACGACAATGAGCGCGGTGAACAGCGGTAACGCCTTCGGAAAGATCAACCTAGAACCCTGGGATATTGTGGTCGTGGTGACGTACTTCGTAGCTGTGATAGCTGTTGGAATTTGGGTGAGTACCATTCTTTACTGAAAGTCACTAATTGCAATTTTTACCCAATATTTGTTGTATTTTATCTAGACCCAAATATGTCGGACTCGAACCTATATACAGTACGTAAACATAAGATTCACTGCTCTGAGGAACCGCATATTTTAGGACAATAGGTCCTAGCGTACAACAGCACTGTTGTAGCCGGAAGTTTCTAGAAAACAGTAAAAAAGGCAAGGGGGAACCCACGAAGAGAAGCTAATACAACTCTCTAGGTCATGAATTTGGTAAAAAAACACCGTTCGTGAAAAGCGTAACTTGTGCATGAGCCCAAATACACAAACAAAAAGGTTCACTAAAGGTCACGCGTCCATTCTGGCCGTTCCTATGTTTCTTTCCTCATTCACATGAACGCAATACGATGATGTTTTTGTTTGCTTATTTGAAATCTCAGAAATATTGATTAGACTGGGGCTTTATTTAAGATGCTCACTGTAGTAAATTTTCTAGAAAGGGGGGGTGGGGGGGCTGTTGGTTGATTGGTGGCTATCTGGATGTGCGCCTAATAGACAAACTCATGTCTCTGATGTAATTTTACTGTGGTGGCGCTGCTGTCCGCACTGCGCATGCGTAGACACTTCGTCTCAGGTGAATCTGGTTTCTGTGCACATAAATGGGGGGAACATTAATTGCCTGAACGAATTACTATTTAATTATCGCGCTTTCAAGTGGCGCTCGTGACATTATGTACCTTGCAGCTCGCAATCGGCGTGGACGTCAAGGGCGTCCTAAGAATCAGCAAGGAATTAATACATTTGTGCTGGCAAGTTTCACCCTTATGCTTCCGCGATATGAATACCAATGTATAAAAATTTCAGCATGTAGAATGGTATATATTTGGCCTAAAACAAATCCTGATTTACGTTAGTCGACCATTCTAGGTTTGTTTGTAGTTCTCTTTGAATTTTAATGTTTCAGTAACAGAAAATACAGTGGCTAGTAAGTAGTCAGTATAGGCAATACAAGTATAATAAATAATTAGTAAATACTTGGTGACTCTGGCGTACGTCTACGTCTTCCGATTGTCAATCAAAGAGTTTTGGCAAGCTATAGTTTCGAGCATGAACAGCCTGGCTCCGCGTAATCTTATTGTTTTTTTGTGATATCTTTTCTGATACCATAGTATTGTGTGAGAGAATTGGAAGAGGCAAGGCATTGATTACAAGAAAATAGAACATCATTTTTGTTTATTGAGCGCGATATCCGATTGACGTGTACTCTTCAAACGCCGCTCCACTTTTTACGTTGTCGGTGTGGCGTCACCGCGAAAAAAAGAGGAGCTAGGCATTTGTGATTTACATCATGTTCGCAGAAGCTCACTTTCAATGCTAAACTCCCATGGTGACCGCAACGCATAATTTCGAGGTCATTTAACTGCTACTTGTCTTGGAGTTTTGGCTGCGTGCATTTGTCTCATAAACTACTTAGGGATGCACAATTTAAAGGCTCCGGACTCACGATAGTAGTGCAGCATTGGGCAATTCGTTTTTGTGCAAAGGGTAGTCAAATGTTTTTCGACACGTTGACTAAAATGTACCTAGAATAAGCACTTTGCACACTTTTATCTCTTGTTTTTCGTTTTTTAATTGATTTTGTGAGTATTATTGACAAAGGCAATTGCTCGTTCACAAATAACTTGGCTTTTGTAGCCTGGATAAATTAATGTAAAAGCGAAGTGGGAAATGGGTATCCTGTTTTGTTCGCACTAGGATTTTAAAAAGAAAGGAAGACTATGGTGTTAGAAAGAATAACATAAAGGACGAAAACCGGACGACACGTTTATTGTCTATTTATGATTATTGTTATTAGTGAGCAGGTAAGAGTAGTAGAACTACTGGACTTAAAGGGGCCTTGCAATCCTATTTAAGCGTCTACTTTTTTGCGGTTTCCACGTCTCTTGTGGTTCGGGCAGCCCAGCGGGCACAAAGAGAGTAACTAAATATTGTCGCGAATTAAGGCGAAAAGTGAACTGAAAATAAAGGTTTAATTAGCGAACTTGTGCCAGACAAAATAAGTAAAGGAAGAGCGTCGAGGCAGCAGAAAAGCAGTCGACGATTCGACGGCGAAACAGTGAGCGCGAGCGAGACTGACTCGACAAGGTCGCGGGTAGCTGCTTATCTACAGTGCGTCACTATCTCGAAAGTTCGGCAAAGAATGTTCGAGCGTCGCGCGCTCGGGGCGAGGATGAACTGACACTTTCGAGAAAAAGAAAGCAGAGGGAAAGTTACGTCTAGTGCGAGAATGAACGCGAATCTTCTAGAAGCCCGTGACTGAGCGTTGCTTGCTCGGCCCTGCGGGCGGCAATATCAGTGCATCATATTTTAACCGGACGACGCGGAAATCTCCTCCTTCTACGGGGGCGTCCCATGGTGTCGAACGCGCGCGACATGTGACGAAATCGTGACGTTGTTGGTCCTGGTCAGCCGAGGAGAGACAGCTGCCCCGTTCCCGGGCAGCTCTCTCCTCGGCCTCACCTCCTTTTCCTGTCTTCCCCTCCCTTTCCACATCTTCAGTCACCGCGGTCCGCGGGCACGGGAAAAGGGGGGACAGAGGACCAAGGACGTCATGAAAGAAGTCCTTTTTTGCTTGTTTTTGTAATTTTAATATGCTTATGACTTTTAAAATAAAGCGAAAGCGTCGCTGTGGTTGGCCTTCCACGATTGGTTCACAGCTGACTGTGACGTCAGCAAAGGTTTTCTCATCGACAGAAATAAGAGTAATGTAAGAGCTTCAATTATGACGGTGTTGGCAGTGTTGCTTTGAGAGCCCAAAGATGTCAAGCTTTCAGCATGCTAATTACAAACACCATCGAACTTGTTGTTTGCAAGGTAATGACGTCACGAGAAGGAACCTTAGGAGGGCACCACCAAAACATCTCGCCGCTAATACACATGTCGGAGTGGCCAGCGGAATAATGCCTTTATTTATTTATTTAATTATTTATTTACTTTGTTACATTATATTTGGAGTTTATGACAAGAAAGTGATCAGAGCGTTCCCATGTGTCCATTATAAGCAGATCAGCGCCGTGTTCGGTTTTATTTTTGTAATAATACAAAAAAAGTGAAAGCTGTTTACAACTCCCTGTAACGCCGAATTAGAGCGCTGCTCTTGAGGAGGAGGAAGGAAGGGTACTGAGGGGGGGGGGGGGGGTCATGTGACCTCGGGGGGGGGGGGGGGGGGGAGGGGGTCACGTGACCCCCCCCCCCCCTCCCCGAGGTCACCGAAGGTACCCGAGGTCCTCCCGAGGTCCTCAAGGGAGCGGGGGTCGCGGTTACGCCGACAGCGACGGCGACGCCGACGTCGACGCTGACGCCGCTCAAGCCGGAAACGGGCACCTAAGAGCTGCGCTCTAAAAAAAAACTCGCACAGCCAACCATAGCGCTGCGTTTCTTGTTCAGATTAATCAACAAGGTGCATGAAACGCACGGAATTTCAATTACAATCTAAAATCTTATTAAGCGCCTTAAAGTTAGTATCAATTTTGACACCTTGACTACATAGTCTCTACATATTTCTTGTTTAAAGGGTGCGTTCGACTTCAGTACTCCTTTTGCAAATGTCGTCCGGAGAGCAAGTCGTCTGCTTCTTGCGCAGGAGTTGCGGTGATGTCAGAACGACGCCGAGCTCTGATTGGCTTTGATTGAGAGGATAGTGGGTAGAGTTTAATGCTAGATGCCTTGAGGTCCACCAACTATTTTGTTTAATCAGCCAATAAGAGCTCGGCGTTCTGACATCATCGCAATCCCTGTGTAAGAAGCAGACGAACTTGTGCTCCACATATATCGGGCTTCGCAATAAACATACTTATACTATAAACTAGTTAGCTTGTAGTGCACTACCTGTAACCTAAATTGAGTCAAACCGTCTCATGCTACACTATTCACCACTTAGTGGAAAGCTATAAAAACAGTAGACCCTTTTCCAAGGTCCATCAACCAACATTGGTGGTCGCCTTTTTTCTGGGCACGAAGCCCGTGATTGGATCCGAGTTCACGCCGAACGTTGACGCAACCCTCGTGCCCAATACATGCTCATAGTATACCAACCCAAACAATGGAGGTACTCCAATAATTGGCGCAGCTGCTACAAGATGGCGCGCTCTCTTGAGAAAGGTCTATTACCATGACGTACGTGAGCCTGACGTGCGTTCTCTCTTTCTACCTTTCGGCGCTCATCGAGTTTTCCCGCGTGAGCTTTAAAATAGCGGAGAAAATGAAAGGGGTGAAAGTGTGGCAAGCATAATAAAAAAGAGCGCCTCGCGCCGACCATTAACCACGCTTCGTTCATCGTGTAGAGTAATCTGGTTTTCCAAGGGCTGGTCGCATTTTCGTCCGTTTTTCTCCTCAACGTGGGGGTAACCACGTGATCACGTAATCGTTTACTCAGGCCGCGCGACGTCCAATGTGTTCCTTTCGTTGTCGCGTGACTGCTGTCACTGTTGCTGTGACCATACGGAGCACGACACTTCACGTGCCTCTTTTGAGTCAGCGGCCCTAGCCAACAGTACCAAGAGAGGAGGCCGTAGTGATGACCTCATCTACAAGAGGCATGCGCAGGTCACAAATTGCACGCAAGTGCTGTGCCAGCGTTCGGGTGGTACTTGTGTTCAGTCAGTGAGACCACGAGTCCTATACTGAAAGCTGACACGACACTCGTGTACGATATGCACCCAGCGCTCGCCTCTTGTTGATGTCATAGAAAGTTCAGCACTATGACCTTGCTATCTACGAGGTGTTGCCTCAGTTCACAAGTGCATAGGCGTTTTTTTAGGATTGGGCTGGCTTTGGTTCCTTTTGAAGAAAATGCGCACCTAAAGCTCGCTTGTCAACACAAGCGTGTGACATCAAGCGTCCAGGAAGGGACGTCGTCGTAAATCGACATTTTCACGTTCATTGTATAAAATTGAAACGAAGTTTACGAAGTGAGAGGAATGAAAAAACGCTATATTCAAGACGCAACATCGTCGAAATGTGGCTAGGCACTCACGAGACTAAACATTGATCAGTGAACAAAAACACAAAAAAAACATCCCTTTCGTACGCTAACCCTTCATATAAGATTGTACAAACACGCAAACACGTCTTTCAGAAAACAAAATTTATTTTTTTGTTATGTAATCTTTTTTATATGAATACTATCAGGTAACATTATTTTCTCTAAAACTTTTTTTTTTCTGGATTTGCTGCGATACGCTACTGCTGGAAAGAGGATCAGCGGGAAAATACACAACGTACAGACGACGGCATCGGTTAATTGCTTTGAAGACACCGTGTTCACGCAAATTGCGCTAAGTGGTCCTCATGATTTACTGTAGTGAATACTTTTTTTCAAAGACTTACCATATAAGTTATGACACGACATACGGTAATGCTTAAAACTTCACCGTCCACCCAGCTGCCCTATAACCTGTATGTTTTCTTTTTTTTAATTTCTACCTATGTCAGTATAGTTCTAATTCGGAGGTACTATTTAGGTTAAGCAGCTATTTACACCATTGTTACTCTCTGTGGTTTGTTGATTGGTGAATATTGTAAATTAATTCCTATGATCTTTATTGAAAGTTACTGTAATATCTGCGCCGCAAATACTCACCTTGAAATCAAATTCACCGTTATCATCCAGATTACCTTAAAACAATTGAAGCGACTATGACAATATTTGACTGCTAAGCACTCCTGGGAAATATTGAAGTGCTGTCGGCTTGTTTAAAACTGTCCGGCAAATGCGCACTGCATAAACACTGCATGACTGAAAAAAAAAAAACATTAAGTCACTATGGCACGTGCGCCCGTGTCGGCATTTCAGGCAAATTGTAACAAGCTGCCAAAATGATCGGTGAATATATAATGTAGATGGCATTTGCACATTCCAGGCTGGTCGCCTCGAAATCCTCGTTTCAGTGGTTTGTCGTGTACCTGACGAAAACTAATATAGTACGCCAGTTCCAATATCGAATTCTCGACGACCGTGGGCTGGCTGAAGCCGCCTCGGTGGCTCCGAGGCAAAGCGCCGGCCTACGGATCCCAAGGTGGCGGGTTCGAATCCCGGCAGAGGGGCCCGCAATCTGACCGAGGCCTATTGTGGAGAAGGCACCGTGTAACCGAGCTTTCGGTTGCACGATCAAAAGATCCCCAGCTGGCGAAATTAATCCTAAGTCCTCCGCTGGGGCGTGGCAGATGCTTGTCATTGGTTAGGTACGTAAAACCCCCAAATTCGACTTTGGGCTCGCTGGATACACCCCGTGAAGATGTTTCAATAAGCCTACTGCAGCCTCTGAATGATGAAGATGAAGCCAAATGGAAAGACTGCTGTGGACAATTATTTGCGCCGAAAACACCCTTACTTGTAAAATGGCATATTGCAGCTGATATAACTTAAAGTTTGCGCAGGCTGCCCCATCTATTACACAAATTACATTGAACTGTTACAAAGGACGCGAAGTATGAGCTTCTTTTTTATGATTTATTTATTATTCATATGATATGCTGGGTTATCATGAAGAATGTGACTATATTTCGTTTCACAATACGTGCAAGCGTAGTCAAGGCTGCAAGTACAAAAATACATGCTAAAAGCGCAAGGTCACGGTGTTTTCACTGTGGTAGATTGGTTCAGTCGATGAATAGCGCGCACACACATACGCACAGAAAAATATGACGAATGCCGTGACGCTGCAGTTTCGTCGCTGCTTGATTCGCTTGATTAGCTTAGCGCTGTCTGCGCTCTGACTTAATTTTATTTATTTATTCTTTATTTGAAATACTCTGTACCTTGCTATTTGCAAAGGAGAGAAAACTAGATATATACATCACAAATATTTATCGTGCACTCAAAAAAACAATTCAGCTAAAGAAAAACAAAAATGACTTGCACAGGTAGTGGTTGCAAAGACAAAAAAAAAAAAAAAACTAAATGGTGGATAAAAATTGACTATTGGAACAAGCGAATCACGTACCTTCTTCACTTCGGAAACGAGCACGTTTGATATCATCAAATCTAAAATGTTTCCAGCTCAGTTTTTAATCATAATATGCTCATGAAGTCCGTTAAGATTGATAAAATGCATCAGACACTGTGCTTTCTCTCATATTGCAGCACAGTCACTCTCGAGAAGGCCTGAACGCCAGCCTACTTTTAGTAACATTAAAATCGCCGTAAATGTGCACTTTGTATTTTGAAAAATCAATTCGGTTCTCGAGGTGTGCAACATGGTCTACAAAAGAGCTAACGTCAGAATGTGGCGGAAAATAGTAAAAGCAAACAAGATAGTTTTAGCCGTCTGACGCCGGTATTTCCAACCAAACGCACTCCTCATACGTCTCCAGATGTTTTCGCCTAAATGGATAAAATTTAGACTTGTGTGCTCAGATAAGCTTGACGTACAAATTGACCCTGCTACAATCGGAACGGGCTCACCGCATCGGGAAGTTCGACACCAGAAAGAAAAGGCCGATCGTTGTAAAGTTTTCCTTCTTTAAACATAAGGATGCGGTGCTGGGGTCGTGCTACAAGCGAAAAAATACGGGTATTTGTATCAGCGAGGATTTTTCACAAAATGTTCAACTTGCCAGAAAACGGCTGCATGAATTTGCTCGTACCCAGGAGGGTCGTTACAAACTTCGTGTCGACAAATTGTATATCGGCGGTAGGCCATTTTTGTTCGACCATAACACAAACGAAGTTTATGAAGCCGCCTCCTAACTAACTAGAGATAGCGCGATTGAATCTGTCCCCTCCGAGCTAGAAAAAACGCCGGTAAACACACGCGTAGTTCCCTTTCTTTGCCAAATGAGATTTCAGTTATTTTTACTAACATAAGGAGCGTAGTCCGTAACCGCGATGACCTGTCAATACTTATTGATGCATCATCAAGCGATATTGTTGTTTTGACAGAAACTTGGCTTTTAAGGGTTGTCCGTGATAATGAAATTTTTGACTCTGTTAAATGCTACAATTTTTATCGGTGTGACAGAACAGATAGGCGTGGGGGAGGTGTTTTAATCGCAGTGAATAAAGCCATTGAATGTTATCACGTGAATATTGTTTCCCCGTTGGAGCTTGTTTGCGTACGCCTACAGTGCACTTATAGAAATATTATTTTGTGTGTTTGTTACCGTCCTCCCAACGCTCCTGCAAAGTTTTGCTCGGATTTGCATGATGCTTTAAATATGATTTGTTCAAGATTCCCCCTTGCACCCACGTTTTTACTAGGTGATTTTAATCTTCCCTTGATCAACTGGTCTGGACCGTTTCCCGCTGCAGCTCTTCGGATTACTCGGATTTTATCAGTCTCTGTTCTGATTTTTCTTTTTCCCAATGTGTAACTGAGCCTACTCGGATTACTGATGCGACGGCCAATGTGTTAGACCTTATTCTTACGACTGACCCTAATCTCGCTTCTTCTATAACTTACTTACTGGGCATTAGCGACCATGCTATTTTGAATTTCAGCCTGCAAGCTTCATCGCATGTTGCTAACAAATCGACCAAACACTTTCTCGATTATAGCAAAGCGAACTTCGGTGCAATAAATAATGAGTTGGCTTGCTTTCTTGATGAATATTTGCCTGCGTTGTCAGAACGCACGATTGAGACTAATTGGAACATGTTTAAAAACATGTATTGTTTATAAGTTTCTATTTCTTTGTATGGTTTATAAGGTTTATATGTTGTTTGAATGATCCATCTGTCGTGGAGCAGAGGTCTGACCGACATTGTACGTTCTTTTCTTTTTGTATGTATATCCCCCCCACTGTAATGCCTGATTTGGCGCTGTGGGTATTGCATAAATAAATAAAAATAAAGTAAATTCTCTAATTAATTTATTCATTCCGTGTAGGAATATCGTATCTAACCACATGTCTCCCTGCTTTAATGTAACTCTTAAACGCCTTGCTAATAAGAAAAAACGCCTTTTCTGCGCTGCTAAGTTGTCTGGCCTCGCTGAGCGCTGGGAGCTTTATAAATCTGTTGTCAATGCTTATAAGGCAGCCATCAAGCAAGCAAAACTGACTTTTTTTAATGTTACCCTTCCTTCAATGTTAGCAAATAGCCCTAAACAATTTTGAAGTGTTATGAACGGGCCTAAAGGAATGACTGTATCGCTCACTGATGTTGGGGGTATTGACATTCCGAAAGCTCAATGTGCATCCATTCTGAACGACGTCTTTGTGAAGGCGTTTACTGATAATGATGGTTTAGGTTATCCTATTTTTCCAGATTATGCATTCTTTCCCATGGATCCGCTTGCTTTTGATTACGACGGGATTGTAAAGTTGATCGATAATTTGAAAGTTTCTTCCTCGTGTGGTGTTAACAATATTACCTCTAAATTTCTTAAGAACACTAAACATTACATGTCAATTTTTCTTACAAAAAGTTTTGAGCAGTCACTCAACCTTGGTGTCTTACCGGATGATTGGAAAAAAGGAAAGGTGGTTCCACTTCACAAGTCAGGTAACAAGCATAATCCTCTTAATAACAGACCCATTTCGTTAACCAGAACCCCGTGTAAACTTTTAGAGCACATTATTTATTCTCATTTAGTTAATTTCTTAGATTCAAATTCTTTCTTTTCGCCCTCACAACATGGTTTTCGCAAATCTCTCTGTTGTGAGACTCAGCTTTTGTCTTTCACTAATGACCTACTTTCCATTCTTGACCGTGGGTCCCAGGTTGACTGTGATTCTTGATTTCGCCAAAGCTTTTGACAAAGTTTCTCATAAATTCTTACTTTTTAAACTTAGCAAACTTAACATTGATCCTAATGTTTTGTCGTGGATTAAATGTTTCCTAACTAATCGATCTCAATATGTTTGTGCGAATGAAACTAATTCTTCCCTTAGTCCTGTTACCTCTGGTGTCCCACAAGGTTCCGTTTTAGGACCTCTTTTGTTCCTTATTTATATAAATGACTTACCACTGTGTGTATCATCCTCAATAAGCTTATTTGCCGATGACTGTGTAATTTATCGTAAAATAACTAACGATTCTGACGCATCACTACTTCAATGTGACCTGTGTGCTGTATCCGACTGGTGTAACTTATGGAAAATGACTCTTAACACTAACAAATGCAAATCCATGAGGGTTTCCCGTCGGAACACGTCCCCATAACCATACTCAATTTATAACAACCTACTGGAATCTGTGACGTCTTACAAATATCTTGGTGTTCACATTACTTCTAACGTTTCATGGAAATTACATACTGATCATATTATCGCTAACGCTAACTCTATGCTTAGATATCTGAAAAGAAACTTCTCTTTAGCCCCAATATCATTAAAATTGCTTCTGTACAAAACTCTGGTTCGATCAAAATTAGAGTACGCCTCGTCAATCTGGGACCCCGGGCATACAACGCTTGTGACTAACGTTGAAGCTGTTCAAAATCGTGGAGTACGTTTTATCTATTCTAACTATCATCGCACCGCTAGTGTATCATCTATGAAAACCTCATTGTCCCTGCCTCTTCTTTCCTTACGGCGAAAAATATCTCGTCTATGCCTTTTCTACAAAATTTATCACTTCAATGCTTCACTAAAAGATAAGTTATTCCTTAAAGGGGCACTGACGTACACATCAAAATCATATTTTTTTTTATTATCCCAAACGATTGAAAACGGTGCCGGGACATTACCCTCAAAATTCGAAACTTGGTAATTCAGTATTTGTGAATTAAAAGAACAATTTCTAAATGCCGAATTTGAAGTTCCCGCGCGATCCCCGCCAGTGCAGTCAGTCAAAATTTGCGGTCTCCTGCGAGTCGACTTTCTCTCGGACCTCCGCTGACCCGATGCGAGGAGCAGGCGAGCAGGCGGGAGCCGGCGCGGGAAAAAACCGGTTTCTTCCCCGCCCGACTCGCCGATCTGCTCGAGCGCCGCCAAGTTTTCTGAGAGAGGACACAAATCTAGGAAGGGACATCTCACCGAACTCTTGATTTTTGGAATTTCAAAAAGAGGGGCCGTAGTGCGTTCGCAATTGCGTTAAAAAACATGTTTTACGATTGCCGTTATTAAATGTTATAGAAATGTCGCCTACAAAGCTTCTAAATTTCCTGATTTTTGACGTCACCGATCAAAAGAAGCAAGGAGGTAGCGGCGGGAGATTTAAACGCCAAAAATAAAAAGGCGCGCGTGCGCGCGGGAAAATTTTTTCTCGCGATGCGTTTTTTTTTGCGTGTCTATTACTACAACTTGCGTCGTTTTAGACAATAAAAAAAAATACGACCTTTGGGGTGTCAGTGCCCCTTTAACCCCGCATATATCTCTTCACGCATTGATCATCGTTTCAAGGTCGCCATTCCTCACTGTGAGACATCAGCATACAACGACTCCTTCATACCAAGAACGTCTTCTGAGTGGAACCACCTTCAAGCATCTTTAGCAGCTATCCCGTCACTTGATTTATTTAAAGAAGCGCTTACTAATCACTTTTGTTAATATTTTGTCGAATTGATTGTGTTTTAATCACTGCCTTTTACGTTTGTATTTTCTTTTGAGTGAATTCTTATATGCCCCGCCTCCTCTGTAATGCCCTATGGGCCCTGAGGGTATTGAAATAAATAAATAAATAAATAAGAACACCACCTCCGTGTTTGACCGATTCATTGTAATTTCTGTCGGCCCTAAAAACAGATAATTGACCTGAAAAATAGGAACTACTTATGCAAGCTCCATTGAGCCACGTTTCCGCCAGGTAAATTATATATTCACAGACAAGAGAATTAGCAAAAAATACTTCACTCGATCCTGACACCTCTCGTATTTTGATAGTACATGTTAATTTGCCTTGTCATTGTTGGAGGTAATTAGAGCGGTATCAGGATCTTCGAAATGCCATGAAGGCGACATCTTTTCATTCAGAGGGCGAAAGACCCAGCCGACAGGCCACACATAACGTTTGTTTATGAGTTCAAACATTCCTTATTCATAAAGATGTGGAAGGAGCTGTACGTCATCTACCTGGTTTTCAGTTTGGTGCACGTGATGGTCTTGACCCCAAAAAGCCCCTTCAGAATTTCTTGTACATCGTATGGTTTATATTCCGAAGCCAGACTGGAGACGAAGAGGCCTGTCGCCATAGACGGCTTGCAGGTGACCATTGCTTTGGCTAACCAAATGTGGCTGGAGGCCTCGGTGTCTTCTTTTCCGGGTCGGCCGAATGGCGCAGAAACGTAGTGTTGGCGGGCGGGGACTTGGACCGAACAAAGCTAAAGTTGAGACTTGGGCGAGTTGGTACATACTTCATAATTAAAAAAGCGCGAAAATACAAGGACCAGACGAAAACAGCGCTGCGTCCGTGTTACTTCTTTGTCTGGTCCTCGTCTTTTCGCGCTGTTTTAATTCTGAACCGAACAAAGGGGCTGGGTTTCAAGCCAGTGCCCGCAGCAGTTGGGAGATCTGCCACAACCGAAGCGAAACTACCCGTCGTCGGAACTGGTTGCCGGTCCCCGTTGAACAGCGGTGCACGATGTCCTCTTTGCCCAAGACACATTCTCGTAGGTCACACACTCAACACGAAGCGAATTTTTTCCACTCGTAGCTGCCGCACTTCGCGGGTAAGTTCGTCTATTTTCGTCACCATTGACTCAAACAACCGGCTAACATTTGGCAAAAAATTACCGTAGTCAGCAATCGCAGAGTTCAGACAAGCCGAGGAATCGTTGGGGGGCGTGTCAGCGGTGCTGGCGTCGAAGATAAGCTCCGATGCTGACGGATCGCGTCGCTTCGTACACGAAAGGCACTTATACTTGCTGGTCCCGGATTTTGTGAGATGTTCCTCAGCTTGAACATTGATGCATTTGCAAGGAAACACATTGTACAAGACGCACAAGGTAAGAACTGCGACCTGCCACAAATTGGCATGGATCATGCGCTCGCAAGCGGGCGTCTCACTCGCACCGGAACCTGACATACAGAAAAATATCATCAGATGTGACGAGACGTCGATTTGTCAGCACGATCTAGAAACCAAAAGGCGATCGATGCACTGAAAAACTCCCACGTCGCCAAGAGTGAAAAAGTCAAGAATGAGCAAGTCGAAAATGAAGGCTAGCTGATTGTGTTTGCTTTTTTATTAGTGCAGTGGTCATGTTCAAATGTTAATCAGCAGTATTACCTTGAAGTTCTATGCAAGCTGAGAGAACGAGTGAGGAATAAGAGACCCAAGTTGTAGAAGAGCAACGCGTGAATTCTGCATCAGGACAATGTTCACTGTTCTCTGTCTATAAAGCAATTTCCGGCGAATAATAGTGCTGGACTGCCCACCTTAATCGTCCGATTTAACTCCATGTGACTGTTAGTTCTTTCCTAAGGTAAAATCCGCACTAAAAGGAACCCATTTTCAGACTGTGGACGAGATAAAGGAAGAAAAGGCAGCTCTGCTGATAGCTTTACACATGATGATCTGCAGCACTGTTTTAACAATAGAAACTTTGTACGCTACGGCACATAGGTAGGGGAAGGGAGTATGTTGAAGGGATAACTGTTAATTGTTAAGAGTTTAATAATAAATTACACTTTTTGCCACCAGTCCATTATTTAATAGCCACACCTATAATAAATGCTGATTCACGCACTCAAACAACTTGACTATGCAATTCATTTAACTGGATTTTATATAATTCAGATTTGTAACAACGACAACTTGCTCGGGAAGAGCATTCCGCTGAATTATAGTTTTACTAAAAAAAAAAGTGTTTAATAACATCATTTTTGTACTGGAACGGAGCAAAACGTTTAGTGTTGGTCGTCCTTAGGAGCGCGACGTTCTTAGGGTTGCAGACACCGTTCAGGTACAATCTTTGTGAGGACACTTGCTGTAAAGTATAGTTATTTTAATACAAAAATTTTGCATATTTTTTCTAAGCGAAAAGAGAAGGCCATTTTCCAGATGGTGCTCTTTTATACTTGGTTTCACTTGAGGTGGAACGAAGTATAGAGAAACAATTTTTTTTTGTTTCTCCCAAACAGTGTTTTTTTATAAAAACAAAACAAAAAGAGAAATGTAATTTTTATGAAACAAATGCGAGTCTTAAATAACAAGCGCACAGCCTCCGAGCGTAGTTGTTTAGCCTTCGGAAGGTTTCCATAAAGTTAGCAAAGATTGCTTCATCCTTGAGTTTCGAGCGTGGCTCGAAAATGCCGAGGCTTGCTCTTGCATTCTTGCACTACGGGCCGAAGGGCAGAAAGCTAGAAAAACTTTGATGGCGTGGAAATCCCCAACGTGTCCGCCTCGCCGTGTACTCGCATAGCTTGCAAACATAAACCTTCTGGGAAGACTCAGATCGGAAGCCAACCTCTTGCTGGGAGATGTTCGGAGCTTTTTGCTGTCTTTTAGCCAGATCCTACAAAAAGCGTTTGCTTCAATTTTCTCCAAAACACACACGTAACTAAGAGTAAGCACCAAGAACAGAAGGATCCCAGAGAAGGAAGAAGTTTATAGTCAATAACTTGAAAGTTTTGACGTGTGCAGTGACAACGAGCAAGTGAAACGTCGTGCTAATATGTGTGTGCGCGCATTGCATTTTTTTATATCTAACCATATCTTGAGCTTTGTCACTAGTGATCCGCTGTCTGCGTGTTCAGTAGGAAAGTGAACATATACGTTCATAGAGTAAGAGAAAACTGCCTTATCAAAACATCACGCGCCAATTAGACTATTCCCAAGAGTTTTTTTAGAACCTTTCTAGAATTGTCGGCTTCCTTCAGACTTAGTCTAAAGTATCTCGCGAGCATTCTAAAAATGTTTTGATTTTATTGTTTTTGCGTGTGTAATAAATTTACTCGTAATATTTGTCGCTTACCTACAGTTAATAACGTATTCTTTCATGCGTGATCGTGGCATCGTTAGTCTGCAATCTGAACATTGTCTTATCTTAATGTAATTGACGGAGATTATATGAGGTATAGCCCAAAAATTTGAGATTATTGGTGCATTTTATAATATGAACAAGTGCTGGCCGTTGTAACAGGGTTTGTTGACAATTTGTTGTTCTCTAATGGCATGCCAAGGTTTTATTATCCGGTGCGTGAATATTGCCATAAAGAACCAAGTACGTTCGTCCTTGAAGAGGAACAATTTTCGTTAACCAAAGAAATGTATCCATCATCCACCCAATACTGCTTTCTTTCCTATTTCCTGGCAGTTAGTAATCTAAATATGTGTTTTAATAATACCAGGATTACGCTGTGTTAGATTGTAATTATTTTGTAGACGTTAAATGTCTATCAAAGTTTGAAAACTGTTTTTTGAGATAACCTTGTTCCTGGTATTTTGTACAAAGATGCTCATATAATATAAATTATTCTATATTTACCACCGGTACCATAATGAAGTTATCCACTTCCTGATAAGCAAGATAAAGGTATCAGTTAAATAAAAGCACCATAAAAATTTTCATCGGGATTTATAAATCGCGAAAGACACTCAAGGCGCAACTTTACAACGAAAGTTTTAAAAAGGAAAGAGCGGCGAGCTGTTGACACTGAAGGACTTTCGAAATTATCTACTCGTTGGATCAGGTTTTACATGAATAAAATATAGTGGCAGTTTCCTAATATAAGGAATAACAGTCATGTGGAACAGTCAATATCCGCGAAAGGTAAGTTGGTTAGTTGTCAGGCGGCTGACGATTGTAATTCTATTATTATGTTGTGCCAGTTCTATAAATACATTTCCCGTTATTCAATTTTCCTTGCCCAATGTGAGAGTGTTTATGGCTTTAACTTATGCCCTTTGTTTTAGTTTCATTTTGTAAACTATGCAATAAAAATAGAATTTAAAGGTTTGCAAGATGCTAAGTTTTACCTATTTTCAGGCTTGCGGCTTGAAATTCCTCGATTCTGATCGCATAAACACAGACGTAATCTTAATATAAAAATAAACTCAGAAATTTGTAGCTTCCGATATTCAACGGTTTCTACAAAGCAAGTGGGAAACAGTCTCCCTACCGTGACATCCCCATAACGGACCCTCTAGAATGAGGCACCCGAACGTCTGGGGACAACTTTGACTTTGATAACACCTTTGTGTGCTATTAATTGTGAAGAATGTTTAAGTACAACCCCCTAGAAAGCTAAAAACACAAAGCACTCTGACGTTGGCAAGCTAAGTATGGACATGCCTTGAATTTATTTCAGTCATCATGGAGAAGCAGTCGGGGCTCGATGAGCGGCTACTTTTTAGCGAGCAGAAGTATGCACTGGATACCCGTAAGTTCACGTATTTTTCTGTCTGCGTATAAGTAACCGCGAAATGCGATTTCTTGGAAACTTACGCAAACTAAAGCACGATCTAAGAGTGGTAACTTGGGCGAGTTGGTGATGCATTACTAATTAAAAACAGCGCGAAAAATGACGAAGGACAGGTAGAAGGTGTATACACGACAAGGGTTGCTTACAACAAGTTAATAATGAAGAATCAAACATAAAGTCCTCCAAACACCCAAAACGCAGTGCTCGTCGTGTCTACTTCTTCTACCCATCCTTCGCCATTTTTGTCGTTTTGTTTTGTTGTATTTCTACAAAAGTTTTTATTGCCGAATTTGTTTCAAAAAGGCGCGAAATATTTATACATTCTCTTACTGAGTTACTCGGTGATGGTACGCTTGTATCATTATCAATTGTCATTTAACAACTAGAATATATATCTCTATTTTGATTGCAAGTATGGGAAGCGTGTGTGAAAGCAAGCTTATAAGAACCAATAAATGAAGAAATTATGTGAAGCTTACGCGTGTATCCGCTTCATTCACGATTTCAAGAGCACTGAGCCCGCTTTTTATTACCGTTAACCACCGCGATCGGTTCCTCACTGAAGCGCCAAAAGCGTGCAGTTTCAACGCGCAGTCATATGCTGCACAACGATAAACAGGGTGTGGCATTACGTCAGGTGACTGGTTGCTGACATTCAAACGCCTTAGTTTCTGGAATTTGCTTATGTCTTTTAAAAACGATTGGCGCATACAAATGAAACCAATACAGGGTGTTCTGGTAAAGGCATTGGTTACTATGTATGAGCTATCGCGTGTAACGATTTACTAAATATCTTGGGAATACAAGGAAGAACCGTCAAACTTCTAGAAATAAAACGTAATAGCTTTATTTTATATGAAACTGTATTATAAGGGATGGTGACATTTACTTAGTTTCGGTATTTTCACTGGTAGGTGGGGGCTTCCCTGTTCGCCAGCAATATCGGCAGCGGCCACTTCGTCGGCTTGGCTGGGTCGGGTGCCGCTTCTGGAATTGGCATCGCTGGGTTTGAACTTAACGTAAGTTTATCTCAGCATTCCTTAGCCAAATATTTACACTGGTTATTTATATCCTTGTGCATTTAGTGTTGTAGCCATCTACTAAAAAAAAAAGACAACATTTTACTTGCATTTCTACACCGATCTCTACGGACTAGACATTCGGTTCTGGACGGTAAATTTGGTAACACCTTAACGCATATCTAGTAAGGTAAAGACGTAAAGGTTTTCAGGAATCCCTGATAGAGCAATAACGGGAAATTTCAAAAGAACGAACGAATTCTAGATCACAATATGAAAAGCCACCGTCGTTTGCCAAATATATGTCGATCGTCTGGAGCCTCTACATCAGTCTTTTCACAGATATAAATATGTTTTGTTATTATTTATGTGGTTTTTCGGCAATAACATGCCAAGAACTGAGAAGACGATCAGTTAGAATCTATATATTATTTCCATATTATTTTAATTTTAATTTCATTATAGATACTCTTGTTCCCTGGAAGTATAAAGATCTAGCGTAACTACATTATTTCTCAAAGATGTATGTATAAAAGAATTAATGTACAGAATGTTTGTATACAAATAGCCAGCTGAACCGTGCGTAATTATGATTGCGTTTGAGAGTAGCATTCTGTGGCTGTGCAATAAACGCAATCAGCTATCCACCAAAGCTGTGGAAGCGTGGATTTTATAAACCATCAAGATGCACGACGGGTTTAAGAATTTCATACCTTCTAGACATTGGCATAATACGCCAAGGCGCTCATAGTTTCGACCAGTTTGCCACAAAAAGCTGTTCCCGAGATAATTTCTGAATAAACGAGTCATGTCATGTGTAAAAAGCTACAGGTGAAAGAGGCTCTGAAAAATAAACACCTTAAATTCCCAGTACTGCAAGCATCACAATTATTCAACACCCTGTTATTGTTGCTTACGTGTAGCTGCTTGTTTACTTAGAGGTAAGTTTACATTTAAGTCGTTACAATAACCGGGTTTTGACATGTACAGAAAACATCTTTCTTTTTTGTAGGCGCTGTTTGTCTTGATTCTGCTCGGCTGGTTCTTCGTTCCTGTTTACGTCGCCTCAGGGGTAAGCATGGTGAAACATAATGCATTCAAAGGACGTTAGTGGTCCAATGTGGACAAAAAAGTGACATAAGCCGAAAAACGTGTCAGCAGAAAAAAAAAAGAAAGCTTCATTAGCCGATAGGGCTTGCCTGTCTCCAGTTTGTAAAACGGAAAACAAAAGTACATGGCATCTAGAACTGTTGTATTGCCTAAGTCCCAAATCTCTCCCGCTAGCCACCATTTCCATTTACATGCGTTCCGAGACAAAATGCTGCATTTATATGCAGTGCGCGAAACTCATGCCTGGTGACCTGAACCAGTATTTCAACTTAAGATTCAGAAGTACCATTGAAGCTTAGACTCAGGCGAAGTACTCTGAGAGTAATTCCCTGGGCGCTTGTGAGGCAGTGGTAGGAAATTCATCTCTCATTTCTTTTTTCCCAGTGAGTGCAATACACTAGGCATCTTTGTGATTGACGCGCCTTGGGTTCTATCACATTGGTTTAAATCTCCATAACGCGCTTCACCATCGCTGACTTTTCCCTTTTATCTGCTACCATTTAAATATTCCTCAAGTGAAATTGACGCCTGCTCGATAACAAGATGGGAGTTGAGACTGCTCCTTTACGCTGACCAACTTGAAGTTGCGAATTTTCATAAAACATAAAACGAAGTGAGCATTTTACATAAACAGAATCGTTTATTTTCAGTGAAACAATATGCACTAAAAAACTGTTGTCTTTACTTGTAGGGCCTCTCTGACGGAGATACTTTGGTCTTTGTCAACTTGTGTTCGTAGGTGGTAGTGGGGTTAGGCTAAGACTTTTATTAAATACATTTTTACATTGGTGACAAAACCCATCAGTGGTGCCAAAGCCGCTGACGACAACCATCAGCCACTTACAAATAGAGGTTGTTACAGGTTCTTGTTTTCACTCAAGCAAATATAAGTAATAAATTACCTGCGACCTTTATCTTTGAAGTCCTAAGGTACACAGAACGCAGGATTGATCGTTGATCGTTGAAGTCTGCTTAGAAGAAATTAAAAAGTCGTTTCGGGGAGTAAAAAGTAACAATTTTAGTTTCCTCACTGACATCACGTGACTTAATTTCCCAGCTAAAATTAGTGAGTCAATTAATGTCACGTTATTTGACGTCACGCGATGTGCTCACGTGACGAAACATCACGGTTTCAAGTCCTGGTGGCACGTGATTCCCTGACATCATGGGACGTCAATTTTCTCGCAAAATTTATGCGGGAATGGGCGGATGGACGGACACATTTTTGGGATTAGGGGGTTGCATTAGAGACCCTTCAAGGCTTTAAGATATAAATATATCTAAAATGTTAGTTTTTGGACAACCGCCTTAATTTGTTCACACGCGCCTTCGTCACAATGTCATGATCCACCTATGTTTCCCCTCGGCAGGTGTATACTATGCCGGAATACCTTCGAAAAAGGTTTGGAGGCCAAAGAATACGGATCTACCTCTCTGTGTTGGCGTTGCTGCTTTCCATATTCACCAAGATCTCGGTAGGCATTCGGGGTTTGCTCACATTTCTGGTGTAGACTGTTTTCTTCTGATAGTATAACGGGTTTACATGTGCGCATGATTATGTCCTGAAGAAAATTATGGAAGTCAACAAATTATTTTATATATAGTGTGGTTTTTGAAATATTGACACAAGTAATTATGCTTAAATGGCATTGACTTTGACGCCTTGGAGGACGCAACCGCGGCAATGTTGCTGAAACATCCAAAAAGCGCGAAAATTTAATTTTTGCAAATATAATTGCCTAATACACTTGACAAAAACTAGTTTTCGTGATAAAATTGTTTTTGAACTTTTTTATTTTGAGAAAATTTCCTGAATTATTGTGTAGTGATCAGGTCTTGCAGTCACTGCACGTCTAGTAGAACTAGAGAGCAATCAAATGGTTTGACTTTTTTGTCTGCAAAAAACGTGTAGATATTTATCCAACTTTTACGTAACGTTTTTCAATATTTAAGAAACGCAAGTCCAAATTCACTTATAGTTCCTTAGATTCATAATAAAAATTAAAATTTCAATGAAAATATAAAGCTTATTTAATAGCTCCAACAATTTTGTCGCGAGCTCATGAACAAATATTTTGTCGTTAAAAAAACTTATATTTGCCAAAGATAAGCAGCCTGGGGGGTTATGGCCACGGGTAATGCCTGGATCAATAACAACGTAACCGTAGCTTGCATTTTTTTACCTCAGTTAGAAACAAACGAACAATAAGGTAGCACTGGCTGTGTAAGTCATGTGTTTAGTAAAGATTTTGTGTGCCTTTTTGCAGGCTGATCTTTTTGCTGGGGCCATTTTCATCAAACAAGCACTGGGATGGAACCTCTACTTGTCTGTTTGTGCTCTTCTTATCGTCGCCTGTCTCTTCACTGTTGCTGGTGAGCAGAGTAAATAAAACGGAATCTGCTCTTGTGTTTCAAAATGTATGGGGTCCGTAAAAGTTATATGCACTTTATTTCTCGATCTACTAATACACACTTCTACATGGTAGAAGACTGTCTCCGTCTTGTGCTTTAAGAATACGATGGGTTTAACCACTGGCACTCCACCCAACCAGAGAACTCTGATCATTGCTCTTTGTTTCTCCTTGGAGCACACTGCTAGCAGAGCGGCCATGTTTACAATAAAACAGAAGCAAGAAAATGACGCTGTCAAGGTCAAACTTCAAGAACGTAATTACACTAGTATCATCTCTAGGCGTGTATGAACAAAAGGGAGTGTGGAAAATCTAAAAAATGTGTTAAGACGAAAGTGCGGTTAATTTTGACCATGCCCTCTATACACATAACACCGGGCTTGAATGTTCCCTTTTTGTCTTTACAGGTGGTCTAAGCGCTGTAATCTGGACAGACTTTGTTCAAACTGTTCTCATTGTTATAGGAGCATTTGCACTTATGATTATGAGTAAGTATAATCTTTCAAGCTCAGTTATGCTCCTCCGGTTTTAACTTGTGATAGGGCATGTGGTTGGTTGTTCCACTGTATTGTTGAACTCACACTTCCTAATCGTTGCCCAAATTAGGTCCATTGAACTATACAAAAGTTAAAACTCGGCAATTAATATTTATTTTAATGAACACAGATCAACTTCAAAGTCTTCGTTACTCTAAGAGAAAACGACGTCAAACCGCTATAAAGACTTTTGAAAGAAACAAACCGTCTTCTATCGTGGAAATGGAGCGTGCTGGTTAAGTTACGGTGTTTGAGGAGAATAACATAAAGGACGAAAACAGGAAACGTGTCGTCCTGTTTTCGTCCTTTATGTTATTCTCCTCAAACACCGTCTTCTATCTTTTTCATTTTTTTATACACTTGTATGTTTTATATTTTAACGGCTAGCTTATATTTATGCCAAGCTTAATCTTGCTGAAGCGCGCGGATGCAGTACGGAAATATAGTTTTTCTTGTTTTTGTTTTTGTCTCGCAAACGCAAACACCCGAATATTAACCTCAATGTTACTGTGCAAGTGAACTACTTAACGAGCGAATAGCTGGTTTAAAGGTGAGAGACTGCAATTGTGGCTGCTTGTAACAACGCTAAACAAACCCTCGAGGCAACAGATATGACAAACTGTACTTCTTATGTGTCTGCAGTAGGGTGCTAAGGTGAACAAGTTGATGATCGGTAATCATAATAAAAAGATTACATGCAAAAGGTCTGGACAAAAAGGTTCTGTGTATATTCGTCTTGTTCATGCCTTTCGTGTGCTTTTTTTTATGTGTTTATTCATCACCAGCGCATAATAAAGCAAAAACATTGCACGGCAACCCTTAAAGCCCGTTTAATCACTTGCGTTTACTTAGGACCACGTTCTTGCGACCTCGAACGACTAGAGAACACACTGGCACGCTGGCGCCATCTATGACGCGATCCTGGCACAGCATTTCACTAGAGCGAAAGTTTTGCGATTCTTGCGAGACCAAATGTACGTACTATATGGGAAAAGGTCGTTCATAACATGGTCAAAGTTTTTCAAGCCTAGAAAGAACATTATGTGCGAAAAACAGAAATGTACAGAAAGTGCGAGCGTTCCACGGTTACCCGATAGATGACGCCAGCGCACGTATCGTCGTAAGAGATGTTGAGGTTTTAAAGCACACGGACGTAAGCCGTCGCAAGTGCGGAACCCAACCTTTACGCTCATTCTAGGTCTCGTCGAAGTCGGCGGCTACGACCAACTGATGAAGGCGTTCGCGACAGCCGAGCCTACGAACGCTAGCTACGCCCGCTACACGGCCACCAACGAGTCGTGCTCCCGGGTTCCCGACAACTACAACCACCTGTTGCGATCGCCCTTGGACTCTGAGCTGCCCTGGACTGGAATGGTCTTCGGCAGCGTTGTTTGCGCCATCTGGTACTGGTGCTCTGACCAGGTACACGCACCGGTTTCGTAATGGACCTTTTTACGAGTAACGAGCGCCGTCTGGGGGTTTGTCTGAACTACAAATGAAGGGCAACTCAACATGCCCCCGCTCGTCAAAAAAGAACAACAAAAAAACACATTGGCATCGTGCCGTTGCGTTAGTTTTGGTGGCTTCTTATTTGCCACATTACCGATACTCAAAAAGAAACACCAGGGAAAACGAAATATGCGCAATGATAGGTGCTGATAATGTTTGTCGTGCGGATCGGTGCCCTCAGAATATAGTTACAGCGGGAAGCAAGGTCAGGGGAGAGGGTGGACGCGCTTCACATAAGCTTAATGAAAAAAGGGTCCGTTATGTGCTTGAAAATTAACCTCCTTAAAGTCCCAAGAAAGCAGCCGATGTGCGTGCGTGTGTGTGTGGTTGTGGGTGCGCGTGCGCGTGCGCGTGCGTGTGCGCGTGCGCGTGCGCGTGCGTGTGCGTGTGTGTTTGTGTGTGTGTAAGAGATGAAAATGTGCAATTGCGAAAGTGTACGATAAATTGCGCTTTTAACTATTTAGAACGAAGGATACACGTGAAACTAAATAAACGTACATCCTTCGATAAAAAACATCGTTGTTAGACAAATGAACATTATTCTAATGTTCATTTGTAGTATAAGGTATTTCGTAGCAAGGCGTTGGATTACGAGTAGACGCTGCATTATGAAATGTTTGTGCTGCAAGCCTGTTCACGTGACCATGCGAGGAGGTCAAAGCTATGCAAATTTGTTGTTTTTTTTTGTTAATTTGGCTTTTAATATAAATGTCTCGTTTCGTCAATCTAAAACAAAATAATTCTAAAACACACCTCGATGTACAAACATATGTAATTATATCAAACATTTTCATCTTTGAACATTAGTTTTAATGGTTTCTGTACATACTGTTTTTGTTTACGAGCACGGCGCCGTAGCGTATTGCTTTCGTGGCTATATGCGCATCAATTTGCAGACCTTTTGAGAAGTGCAATGTTTGAGGGTCATGACATTTTATATATATTTGAAACGGAGAGCCTCGCGCGTAGTTCATTCCAACTCTAAACGTCTAAAAATCGAAGGTAGAAAACAGCAAAAGGCTTCTCGGTTAAATTTCAGGTGATCGTTCAGCGCGCCCTCTCAGCGAAAAACATGGTGCATGCGAAGGCCGGGTGCGTCATGGCCGGCTACCTGAAGCTTCTTCCCATGTACCTCCTGGTGATTCCTGGCATGGCAGCCCGCGTTCTTTTTCCAGGTACGCTGACATATGTCGCGTAAGTTGTTACCTAAATAACAACTCTCGCAGCGATGTCTTACTTGAGAAAACATTTTGCAGTCCAGATTCAGAGCCGCCTTATTTTATAGCTGAAGAGAGCCAGTACCCACATTAGATACAGAGATATTCTGTATTTCTATATGGATTTGAATGGGATTTGCAAATGTCCAAAGCACACTCAAAAAGCGCTTGGATAAACAACTAATGTACACATAGCTTTATACTGGACTTATGAATTCTCTGCGAACTGTTCTTCTGCTGAGACAGACTTTTCTTTCTACGCACTTTTGTACTTCCCGGCTCCTACTCATTTACTATAATCACCGTAAAATTGGCAAACAGAAGAAAGAATGCGACTACAATATACATCTATATATTGGTGATTTCATCTCAACTCAAGCACGGATTTAGGGTCGAAATTTTAATTTTGACGAAAAAAATATATGTTTTGGGGCAATTCCTATAATAAAAGAAGACGCAAACGGCAATGTCGTCGCATTTTTTGTTCTCAAGTTATGGACCGTTGAAGCGATCAAGGTCGAAACTGACGTTTTTCCAGCTTATTGGAGGTGCCATATTTCACTGCATTCCTTTTTCATACTTTTAACGCTACATCAATATAACTTTTTGGGAACACTCTAGACATAGGCTCTTTCGTGCTAATTAAGCGTGTAGGTCATAACATGTTTAATGGTTTTTGTTTTATTTGTCAAACCGCCTCTCTGCGACGATATTCGACGAAGTTCAGCATGCTGTGCTGTGTGACCTAATCAACATATTTTTATGATCTTTATATCACCGTAAAGCTCGAACTAAGCTCTTTCTTTTTAGTATACTTTCAATATTTTGCGATAAGTATAATATGCGCTACATGTGCCTGAAAAACGAAAATGTCGAAAAACTAGCAAGTTTGGAGTCGCTTTTCTAAAAAAACCCGCTTTTTATTTTTTTTAATGTTTTAATCACAGTTAGTTAATATAGTAGTCTATCAGAAACTACCAACAGAAATTGTAATATATTGTTAGTATGGCCGCTATTAAGACTCGAATATCGTGCTATGAGCGTTTTGAACGGGACTTCGCCCAGGCGCTCTGCTGAGCAAACATTTTGTCTATGTAAGGTTTTCTATTTATCGTTAGCAGTTACCTCAGCAATTTACCGTTAGCAGTTGGCTGAAAGATGAGGAGTTCTTTATCTATTTCCTTTTAAGTAAAACACTCTCTTTTTTTTGCTAACAATTATCGGTGGCAGATATAGTCAGTTTGTATATGCTTCGAGTCGTAGCAAAATATTTGTTTAAGTTGTGGATATCCAGCTAGATAGCAATCGATAATGAATGCAGCATATATTGTCATAACACTAAACTATCTCTAAGACGATCTCATCCAATCTTTCGCGTACTCTTACTGACCGGCCAATTTTTACCGTGTCCTTGCAACAGATCTCGTCGCCTGCTCCAGTCCCGAGCGTTGCCGCGAGGTCTGCGACAACGAAAATGGATGCACAAATATTGCCTACCCATTATTGGTTGTCAAGCTTATGCCCGTTGGTAAGATATATGCGTAACGCTAGAAAACCGAACAAAAGGCCTTAAAACCTTTGTGCCACTTAATACATATATCAGTGTCATATTTCTTTCATGCTGGTAGGTTATACAAGCTTAAAAAATGCTATAGTAGGTTACAAGTCAAGAAGGTAGCGGCAAATGCCCCTCAAAGGGAATCATATATCCCTCCGCAACCTCCGCATCCAATAGCGTCCCATCGTTTCCGTGACGTTGCGGCCAACGCGCGAGGAGGGTCGTGCCTTTCTGTACATATTTGTTTTGTCTCTCGACTTTGACTTAGCATTGTGGAAGCCACGAGAGGGAGATTAAGTCTTCCCCCTTCCGATGGAAACAAAGACGACTTTCGGGGATTAGCTTCCCCCTCCGATTGATACAAAGGCTGCTTTCAGGGGCTCGGCTCCTTCTCCGATGAATACAAAGGTCGCTTTCCTAAAAAGTGGGGGTCGGAGATAAGTTGGCACCACTCTGTGGCATTATCTATCCATTGAAGCGGAACAAGGAGCGTTTCCAGTGAACTCTTCTTTCGATTGCGGAGGGATTTGAAACCGGCGCACCACGCTTGTGGGAGGAGCTTCTCCTACCTTCTTAACTTGTAACCGACTATAGCCTGGTGCAGTATTATCTCTCTTGCTTTTGCGCTATATAACACCTAAGAGCTCTTAATCTCCAAAATTCTGAGAAGAACGATAAACATGCCTGACTTATGTTGTTATAGAGCACTTTTTTTTTCTGAATTGAGAGTTAGAATGAGAACTAGAATTTAAAAAAAAAAATTAATTTCCCATTTAAAGATGGGGACTTCAGCAGCCTGCATTTCACTTAAAAACCCTATTATTTATTGCTAAATGTATTTCACAGGTGCGCGAGGCATGATGCTCTCCGTGATGCTGGCAGCACTGATGTCCTCGCTGACGTCCATCTTCAACAGCTCTTCGACCATCTTCACCATCGATATCTGGAAGAAGTTTCGCAAAAATGCGTCGGAGATGGAACTGCTCATTGTCGGAAGAACTTTTGTGGTTGTTCTGGTTGGCGTGAGCATCATCTGGATCCCAATCATCGAGGTATTCCCGAGCAGCCAGCTGTTCCACTACATTCAAGGCGTCACCAGTTATCTCGCGCCACCGGTCTGCGCCGTCTACGTCCTCGCTGTCTCCTGGAAACGTATTAATGAGCCGGTAAGTACGCTAGCTAACAAACACTGGGTTGTTTCTCTACGGGAGTGCCAAGTGCAGTGCTTGAACTTATCCAGGAGCTGTACAGGGACACAACTGTTGTGTAATTGCGGGAGGGCATGAACACTCAACCAATCCCAGTGACCAGGAGCCACCGACAGGGATGTTCTCATTCGCCACTCTTGTTTATATTGCCACGCGCGCAGCTGACCAAGTAGGCAGCGCGCTCGTGGCCTAATGGTTATCGCGCTTGCATTCCATGCAAAAAGCGAAGGTTCGATGCCTGGCCGCGGGTACACATTTTTGTTGACTCTGCAATGTAATGTTCTGGTAACTTCGAGAACCGTGTTGCTAATTCGAGGTTAGAATGTTCTACGCGCCGAACGTTCTAGGCCGAATGTTCCAGAAACCTACGCCGGTGCAAAAGGTGCTCCGCGTGGCGAGCCGGAGTCAGTCTCGCCCCAACGTTCGATCCTGCCGTTACGCCAACTCCGATGCCCGCGACGCTCTGTTGTTATCCTCTGTTTCCTTTTTTGTTTTGGGCACAAGTTCGCCTCATTAAACGTTTCAGTCTCCTCAGTTATTCTTTGTTTTGTCACCTCATCATTCGTGACAATATTATAATGCCTAGGTGGGAGGCCGAACAGAAAGAGCGTGGGATGGCTCTCGACCTATTCTGCATGGAAAACGAAGAGGTGGGGAAGCTGCTCCTTTCAGGACTTGTTTTTTTTTTTTTTTTCGCGGTTGATCTGGTGCTGACAGCAAAGTCATTCGGGGAAAGGCAGCAACTGTTGGACATATGCACAAAGCAAGGGGTCAGACTTGGGCTACAGTTCAACTCTTGTAAATGAGAAGTGCTGAAGTGGGGACATACAGAGAATGCCAGAGGGGCTTCAGACATGCCGCTGGTATTGCAGGGAAAGACTATGCAGCGTCACGAGGAGTACAAGTACCTGGGTATATTACTCTCCACAAGCAAGGACTACATACAGGCACATGAATCCGCAGTCTGGACAAAAGCCATGAGAGGCAAGAGAGTGCTGGTGGCAATGTCCATTTGGGCGTTCGACCGCTATGAGGTAGCTCGCAGCCTGTGGAAGATGGTGATGACGCCCGGTCTGACGTTCGCGACTCGAGTGCTGTGCGCGTCGACCAACTCGGGAGTACCTATCAAGTACGAGAGCGGGAAGCGAGGCGGATGGCTCTCGGGGCACACAGAGGAACGCCGAACGAGGGGGTGCGGGAAGACCTTGGGTGTTCCGCTTCTAAAACGAGGAAGGCTGTGGGCGAACTGGCCGACGAAAGGTGACTTTGCAGCCTCGGTGAGGAGCGCTGGGCCAGGAAGAGTTTCATGTACCTCGTATACGCGAGTACGAACAGGCGCCTGACCAGGCGGGTAGCCAAAATCAAGGGGAACTGCGAGGTACCGCCGAACATGCTTAATGGCCGCCCGCTCCGAGATGGCGTTACGAACCTGAGGAAACACCTGCAGCAGGCGGAGACCAGGAGGTGGGCGGAGTTGGCTGCACGAAACCCGTCAATGCTGATGCACGCGTCATCGAGGCTAAGCATCGAGCGGTAACAGCTGTACGACGACTCTCGAGGCTGCGGCCTTCTTTTCGAGGGCCGCGCGGAAGCTTTGAAGACAACGGTGAGAAGGTTGCGCTTTGACACCAGATCGCCAACCACCTGCGTCGTCTGCGGATCAGCAGATGAGACGACCAAACACCTGGTGCAGGACTGCGAGGACCTCAGCCCACGATTTTGTGCAGACGGGCTGCGGGGGGCGTTGGGTTTCGTCGGCGGGGGTTGAAGGCGACAATCAGAAACGCATGAAGCAAGTAGAGACCACCAAAAGCAGACTGGACCAGCGGGGGAAGTGTTCCTGGTGGCTGTATAAGATGGCAACTGGCCCGAACTAACTCCAAGTGTATAAGGCACAAGCCGGACTCTTGTGACTGACCCAAGCCGACCCCACCGATCCAACAGACGAAGAACTCGGCTAATCTTGGGCGGACACATGGTGGGCCCAGCCGAGCTAGCTTTTAGCAGGCCCTCGCCGAAACTTCTGGCGAGCAGCCCCCCGTTACAAAGAGGTCGCCATTAAATCAAATCAAATCAAATCTAAAAGCAGATTGTAATGTATATTTAGGCGATTCCCTACACTGATGTTTATTAGTCTGACCAAGATCCTTCGTTCCCGTCTTCTTTCGACCATTTATAAAATTGTCCCCTGTACCGCAGTCAATATTTTATGTTATACAAGCGATACTATGTTTTAAAATTCTCGTGAGAAAAATACAATTCACCATCTATCTGAAACATACACATAGTGCTGCATTTGAGGACAACTACTTAATATATCTCCGAGATAACAGGGTTCACGGCGGAGAATACTTGGCTGGGAATGTTCCCCAATATGCTTGCCTCCATTTATTTTGCTTCAGACACGTCACTCAATATTCAAAGCTACGGATAAACACCAAACCAAGCAACAGGAAACGCTGAGTCCACGCTTGTTTTAATTTCGCGGTTGTATATACTTCTGGACCGCACTCAGCTGCCTATTGCAAAGAGACCTCAGCTGTGCTGTCAGTCTATAAGTTTAAATTCGCTCAACTGATACGTTAAAATCCGTCCTATGAAGTCAGCGATCATCGGTTACCTTCTTTTATACACAGAAGGCCAAGCTATGTGCTGCGCTCTAAAAGCTAATGAGTGTCCTGTGGCAGCTCGACCTTATTTTATAACATTTGCTGCCGAAACATTCATGGTGCCTTAGGGAATGTGACAGTGTGCTTAAACAAATTACCTTTATCTTTTTGCTTTCACTTTAAGCCTCTCGAACTGGTGTTAGCCGCCGTTTGGCGATGTTCTATTTTTTTGGAAGCAGCACTACAATTTACGCTACATTCGACGTCAACGTGTGTTCACGCCACTCAATGAAGTGTTCTTAGCATATACTTTACCCAAAATTAAACTCATCACCAAATACAAAAGAAATCGAGGCAGTAAAAATGTGCGAACGAGGTAAGAGTTGGCAAGTGAAACCTCGCAAGAAAGAAGATATGTGATACTGACGAATCACATTAACTTACAAATATAAAATCACATAAGCAATAACGAAGGCGCTTAAAATTTAAAGAATAAAAACAAGAGTAGTGTTGTCTCGTACCCGCCCTTCGTTTTGCTTTTATTCTTTCAATTTTAAGAATTTACATTTATACACGCTCGTCTTAATCTGTCAATAACTGCGGACTGAGCAGTATTTTGAATACGGGAGACAACCGCTTTCAAAAGTGCCTCTATGAAACAAGGTACTGGCCATTCGTGGAAATACAACTTGCATCTGGGACCTTTGTCACTTTAGGCAGTTCGTTGCAAGAAAACATACTCAAAACACTGGTGAGAGCTTGAGTATCGACATGACCTAAGGAGGGTATGCCTTTTCTTCTATCTCTGAAGAAAATACAAATATCAAACATCAAACGCCTTGCCCAGAATAGATTCTTATCTGCATTGTTTTGTTTATAAGTCGTACCTTGTTTTTTTGGTAGGACAATTATATTTTCTTTCTCCCGAGGAAATAAAGGTTTCAATGCTGTTTTCAGGGTATCAAAAAAGTTTGAAGTACTGATTGGTTGCTGATTTTCTAACAACTTATCAGATAATATTTATAATTTATTACGCCAAACAACACCTATACTTTTAGAAAGTACTCAATACAATAACTAATGGCGTAGAAAACATTTTAGATTTCGTTCTCTCCAATTTGCAAATTATAAGGTACAAGTTTAGGCATCCACGTTTAATCGTTCATTTTTGTTTCTTCCGTGGAAATCGCGAGTATCATCGAGACCATACGCTTACTATTTTTAAAAGGAAGCTACTTGAGTTTGTAAATATCTATCGAAACTTGTGATTGCTCTAATGCTCTCTCCCTATGTCTGATGTCGATAGTGCAACCGAGACTCTAACATTAATTGTAGAAGATGCCATTGGCACTTCCGTGCCGAACGTTCACCATAAGCCTTTCAAATATTCTTAATTGGTTTCTAGGAATTTCAAATATTATTTACTCAAGAAATAACAGTTCTACCGGATTTCAAAAAAAAACTTAAGCTCTTCTCTTATATATACAAAATTTAGTCTGTATTGTACTCTGGCGAAAAAAACGTCCAAGCGTGATAAGCGTTGACAGATTGACAGCGTAGAAAATAGCTTAATTTGCAGACCAAACATTTTCTTGAGGTTCACAAAACAACATACATGTGACGCTAGCCAAATTATCTAAGTGACTGTTCAGATAACGCTCAAGGTTGTTTTTCAGCACTTCATGAAGTTGGGAATGTTTTCGCAGATGATTTTAGCAAATCTTTTTTCTGGTGGTCAGAAATCTGTTCATCAGGGAGTTCGGCAGCTGACTTGATATTATTTTAGTGCTATAGGAGTATATTATATTGGTATTGCAGAGGCGATAAGAAAGTTAAGACCTAAGTTTTCATGTCACGTAGATGATGTACCAAGCTATATTATCAAAGGTTGCGCTGTGCTGTTCATTCAAATTTTGAAGCACATTTTCGACCTATCACTCAGCTCGGCCGTTTTCCCGTCACTCTGAAGGAAAACGGCAATTGTTTCTAACTTAAAATGTTTTCCACTATGATGATTTTAACCAAAGACTGGAGCGGAAGGAGGAAGAAGTATCTACAATGGAGGGACCGACAACGTCTAGAGACGTTGCCAATCCACGCTAATTTTTTCTTCCACTTGAAAATATTTTTATTCCTTCAGCTTTAGTCTCGGGTTAAAATCATCATAGTAAACGTTTACCACCTCTCTGCGCATTGACTGTAATTTCGTAGAAGTGGTGACGCTTTTATAGTCACGAACTACCCTCCCGTTACCCTGCTGTGTTGAATTTTTAAGGTTTTTGAAATAGTTTTGCGCAGCAGGATTCTTTGCTATTTTGCCAAACATTTTCGTCCTCGCAGCATGGTTTTTTAAATGGCAGATCAGCAGAGACCAATTTGTGCACTTTTTTAGATCGCTGTGTGCCGTTTGTTTTCTATAGAGAGCACGTAGATGCAATTTTTTTTTTATTTGTCAAATTCCTTCGACATATGAAAGTCATTCATGTCTTTGATTTGTTGCCTTCCTTTAGACTGTGATATTATATATTCAACATGAGATGTCTCAGAGTTCACAGTGGCGTAAAAAATCATTTATCCTACCATCTCTTAAAAACAAAAGTGATTTCTTTGTGCCGACGTCGTGCGATTATTAATCATGATTATCATATTGAAGAAAAATAAATTGAACGGGTATCCCTTGTATAGGAGCTTGGTGTATACATTGACTGCGCCTTAGCATTAAAAGTCATGTATATTTTGCTGTCGGTTCTTCAATTAAAGTTCTATGAATTATATCGTGTTTGACTAAGCATTTTAGAAGGCCCCATTGTTTGATACATCTTATCAGTTGTTTAGTTGTTTCAAGGCTTGAATTTACCTTTCTGTTTTGAAACTTCGCATCTGTAACTCAGGCCTTGAACATTGAACGTGTGCTAAAGATTATAAAAAAGTATATAATATATAATATATATGATATAATATGTGTTATATTATATTATTGGGCCAAAAAAGTTGTTACTAACGATTGTGAGCCCTCAGTCATTCCCATCAACTTTTATTAAAAGCTCAATGGCTGTCGGTTAAGAGTTATTCACACTTACATTTATATAAACAAAGTTAACGTTTTCAGCAATAAATGCAATACGAAAATAAACACTAAACCTAACTTTCGTAGCAGGCTACGTCGTCTAAGGTGCGTGTTCTCATTGCAGGGCGCTTTCTGGGGCCTGATGATTGGACTGGCTGTCGGCATGTCCCGCTTTATCTGGGAGTTCTCCTACCATGTCCCCGGCTGTGGAAGTCCGGACCCTGACCCACGACCGGCCATCATCTCCAGCGTACACTACCTTCACTTCGCGGTGCTTCTTTTTCTGATATCTGTCATCGCCACCGTCGTCATCAGCCTTCTCACGCCACCTATAGATGATAAAAAGGCAAGATTCAATCCAAGTAGCACAGTTCTTTAGGCCAAAATTTTGATTTGGCTGGGAATTCAGAGGCTTGAAAAAACACCGGAAAAGGTCAGGTAGAGCCAAGCTTCGCCTTCGTTGGCCAGAGTCTGGGTATGTTTGTCCCTGATTCGCCAAACGAGTGCACCCAAGGTGTGCTTCACTCCTAGTAGTGTGACTGTCATCTGGCATCTTTGGGGGCCTAAATCGCCAGACCAGTGCCATAGTCGTAATTCACTTCTGGTTGTTCGGTTCTCACGTGGAACCTTTGGGCCCGAGATTTACACTTCCCTGCTGGTCCTCTGAACACGTCAAACACAAAGTTCGGGCCAAAATGACGGAGCGCACCAATTGGACTATCACGATGATGACTTCCCGCTTTTGTCGCAGACTTCCAATCGGCGCGCTCCACGAACTTTTCGATCCAACTTTGTATTTGACGTGTTTAGGGCCCATGGTCCTTCGGTTTATTCGTGGTGTCTTTGCCTCAAGCCTGGCGCCGTGGAAATTATTTGGCCTATAATACGAATACCATAAAAACGCCAAAACGGTACTCTGGAACAAACTAACTCCTTGGAGCACAACCGTATTAGGCCGTAGTTTGGTCTCTAGGATTATCGAGCCTGTGCCGATTGTTAGGCGTTTCTCTGGCGTGCTACCGGAAAACGTTTGTGATACCTAATTTTTTAACAAAAGCTGAAATGATTAGAGGAGATTTACACAGGTCAAGAGGTAATAAGTGTCTGATCACTATTGCTTCAGTGAACAAGCATCGCACAAAAGTAAAGACGATCTACACCGATTTCATAAAATTTTGATATAAGGGGTCATAAATTTCAAATTGTTTTTTTGTATTGAGCTGCATAATAAAAATGTAAACTAAGATAGAAAAGCCTAAATCGAAAAAAGGCTATCAGGACACGATCGAACTATTACAAAAAGAAAATTACAATTTGGTAAGAACTCAGGAGAATTGGTTAATTCTATGTGCATCAATGAGGCTCTGTTCTCCAAAATGATAACAGGTGATTATTATTTTTTTTTCTCAATACATGCAGCAAAATGTAATGCTCCAGGAAAACATTCAATAGATCTAAATAAAACCTTGCATGGAAGACCGTAGGCCTTCGGGAGTTATAGCTGAGACATTTCGTATCTTCAATTTCTGCCAGCACAACTTTAACAGATGTATTACAATGCTATCGTGTTCTTGATCTCTCGTATTTGTCTGTTTTTACTTTTATGTCCAGAAATACGTGCAAGCGTTAATCTTTTCACCAACACTATTCCACGGCGTTTTCTGGATGAAATGCGCAACTAAGCGCAAATCAAGACAATATACAAAATATTTTACTTCGCAGTGCTCTCAAAAAAGGCTTTGCAAGTCACATGAAAATTTATAAATTTTTAGCATATCAGTGCGAATCTAGAAAAGGGGGTTCTAATAAAATGTGCTGTGAAAGAGAAGTGCATAAGAGCCGGGGAGTGCCTGTACACCGACAGCTGGGTCGAGTTTAGCGCCAGTGCATTATAGAATTTACATATTGTACATTAGCAATAATTATCATGTAATAAAATAATTAAAATTATAATATCGGGGTTCTAGGCTTTAGCGGTGCTTAGTTTAGCATATTGAATTTTGTTGTAGTTTAGCATCGTCTATTAATTAGTTCAGCAAAGTACAGCTTTGTCTAGCGTAGTTTAATTTTAATCTAGTGTAATTTTGCATATTTTAGGTGAGTGTCATCTAGTTTAATCGTTTATTTTAATTTACTGTGAATACAACTGAAGATGTTCATCAATAGCCAGTCATACTGCATTTTTTAGCGGTTGACGTAAAGCCTAGGTATTTAAACAAAAACCTAGCCTTCTGACGTCATCCTCTTACGCATTGCATTGGCCATAAGCACGACACCTTGTTTTGTTATTGGCGTTTTTGCGTCGAGCTATAATGTAGCCACCGACTTTAAGACTTGTACAGGTTTCCACACATTAAAGATTTATCATTCCTAACCCACGCTTTGCTTCGTGCAGCTCCACCGACTCACCTACGCTACGCGAAAGAGCACTGAGATCCGCGAGGACCTCGACCGGCCACGCCTCAAATCTGTGTCTCAGGTCAACGGCGTCTACAACGGCACGGACAATGTGTCCTACACCAAGAGTTCGGAAAACCTGACCAATGATATTCCGATGACAACCTTGAGACATTCGTCACCTCACGAATCTATTCGGCCTACTCATAAAGGTGAGATCTTCATTTAAGTCCGGATCCACTTTTCTCACTTGCCATACTAACGACTTTTCTCTTTGCTTATACTGAGTTTAGAGATATTTATCTTTCGGATACCTATGGTGGCAGGGCTTCATGAGGGATTACAGTAAAAAGTGTGTCTGTACGTGTGTGTGTGTGTGTAGGGGGGATATGATTAGGCAAAAACTGGAAACACTTTATTCTCAATGTTTGAAAAACTTTTTTTAGAGGACAAAATTAATATTCTTTCTCTAAGGCACCACTTCTGCAGTAGAATGTCCTTACCGTATAAATGCAATTACTTTCTTGCGTTATGTATCTTAGCAAGGAAAGATAACACGTTTTAATATTAATATTATCGTTAAGCATATATATCATTCAACTTTATAAGTTGAACGTACATCCTTCTGTAGCATGTCTTCTCCTGTGCTAAAGTTTCTTTAGCATTTGTTTTGTTTTGTTTGTTTTTTAAGCTTTAGATTTTTTTCTTTATTTGTTTTGCGGATTTGTTTCCGCAGAGGGGGCAGAGATAAAGGAACAGTGCCTGACATAGCCTCTGCCCCCCCCCCATCGTACAGTTCAACATAGGAGCAACAAAAGTTTCAACCATACCAAGAAAATAACCGCTGTAACGAATTAAAACACGGTATGAACAGAGCACATAAACGATGGTGTCAGTAATACACACGAAATGAAACGTATACAAAACAGGTCAAACAATTATTTGGAGATAAAAACATCTGCGCACTTTGTTGATGCGCAAATGACAAAATTTGCATTAGGTCAGACAGATACTGCTATGCAAATTCTTGAATATTGTAGGGCAAAATTCAAACAACGTTACACCTAAAAAAATGTTTTTTTACCAGAGAAAATGCCACATCAATCGCCACTAGCATCTTTCTGCAAAAATGTTTAAAACTACCAAACGGCTGGTCAAAGTTTATGTTTATATCTCTTCTATTAAGTATTTTAGTGATCTGAAAATGTGATGCTTGTCAACCATAGTTTGTTCTTACGTATGGCGTTTTTCGCTTTGGGTTCCGTAATAAGTATGGATTAGAACTGTTAATGGGCGTCGAGTGGAGTCTATTTATATCTATATATTCATTGCAATAGTTTAAAATAATAACTTTGGTTGGCCTTGAGAATAATATGCTTGATAAAGTGTGGCTGCGTTCTTTAAATCCTTATATCGTCTTTATAATTTTCACATATCCGTAGTATTTCTTTTTTTACAAAATGACTAGTTTATTGTAGTTTGTAGCTACACCATGATGCCCTACACCATGATGCCGTAACTGATCCTAGAAAAAAATAGGGAGTAATATAACGTTAGTTTAAGCCAGGCAGGAATTGGATTTTGAAATTTTATAAATAATGCCAGTAACTCGGGACAAGTTAAAAAAAAGCCGTGAAAGTTACACTTAAGCAGTTTTTGCAGGTGAGTTATACGGCCAGGAGGACATTATGTAGGTGGCTAATCATCGCGATAAGTCGGCCAATTAGTTAAAATTCGTTAATTAACCTTTTAATTTGTGAAAATAGACATATGGTTCCAATTAGAAACTTACTGAGTGTCATCGAAAATCACTAAAATCAACTCTTTTTACTACGACCTGAAGCTCGTGGAAAACTCGGGGAAGCGCCAAATTTGCCACTCGTGAAGCAGGCGCAAAGCTAGCAGTGGCGGAACGCGATGATAATCTTATCATCCGCGTTCCGCCACTTAATAACTTATCATCCGCCACTTTTTTTTTTTTTTTTTTAGTTGTGCTGTTTCGGCAGTGGAGACGCTGTCGGCTGAGGCTACTCGAGCGACTGCGAATAGGACTCTATCTGGTCGATCGCATCCCCGCGTTCGCCGTGCTGTGTATCCTCACCTATATAGTACGGGGAGTTCCTGAGAAGCGAGAACCGTGTTTTTCGGCCCGGGTAAATAAACTATGCATCGCAGAAAATTCAAACTCCGTGAGAACGTGACGCTAGTGGTTGGGATTAAACGGTAAAGTTTGAGAACATGAGGTCACACTGATCGAAAGGTAATTGAGAAAAATGAAATTTCTCTATGAGCCGACGTCCACCTAAGCCTAATGTCGTCAAAACGAAACTGTGCAATGTGGGTCCATGTGGGTTTTGTATTAGTGAAAAACGCTTGTCAGCAAGCAAGAGTTTTTTTTTATTTCTTTAAATTACCCGAGTTTTGGGGCGAAAAAACTATGACGCATCAAAACGTGGAAGAGAAAGGCCAAGTGATAAAAAGACAACGTCTAGAACACAATTTAAAAGGTTTATTCAGTTCTCTCTCTTATATACCCCAAAGTAACTGGATCTGGAAAAGTAGCGCCATTGCCTTCCCACCTGCTAGCCGGACAAGAACAAATACCAACATTCAGACGACAAATCCTCTCAAAGTGATTGGCTCATCGCTGTCAGTTGCCATGGTGATCGCCATTTCGGACCGTTTCAAAGCTTCGAAGCTTCGAAAGGGTCGTTAAAAGCAGTCGCACGAAGATCGCTATGGAGCATCATCGTACTGAAGGCGTTCCTCGACCAGTACGAGCGTCTTTGGCACTGTGCAGGCAATAAATTTATCACTCACGCTTATTTCCCCAGATCTCTTACAATTATGTCGCTCTTCTTGCGTGTTTCAAGACAGTACAATTATTTTTCGATGCCCCCAAGCACTGACGCGGCGTGTGATGCCGTACATATTTAAACCACCATGACACGCAACGTCAATGCTGGAGGCATTGAAAAACATTTTTAAATAATTAAAAATAAAATAATAATAAAAAATACATTTCTAGGCGACACATTTATCTCCCAAAGGGGCAAGGAAAAGGGGACTTGAACAAAGGCCCACACACAAGAGATCAACTTGCTGCAATCTAAACCTGAATCGGACTCACAAACGCGGCGGCGGTCCCCACTATTTCTTGTCTTTGTCTCCCCCTTTGAAATCGTGGCGCATGCGGCACATGTAATAAACCAAGAGGGCTGGTATCAGTTCGTGATAAATACCAGTAGATAAACTACAAGGACGTACAGACACCTAATTTTTTCTTTACTGAAATCTTTATGATTTTTTTTTTCTTTTTATTCACAAGTTCGAAGTAGTAGGTTATAAATATATATATATATTTTTTTTTTCTTGCTGACAAGTTTTTTTTACAGATATAAATGCTACAGGCACCACAATGACATTTCTTATTTTTTCGATATCAGGCTTAGGTGGACGTTGCAAAAAAAAATTGTAATTATCTTTTGATCCAGTTAACGTAACGTTTTCAAACTTTCGCGTTCTATCCAAACCTCTGGTGTCATATCCTCACGGAGTTCGAGCTTTTGTGCGATGCATAGTTCGTTTACCCGGGCCGAAAAACAAGGTCTTTTTTTCTCGGGAACTCCCTGTATATCCTAGACCGTGCTCCCGACTAAAGACCGTTTATAAACTTTATCCTTCGCGTTTCGCACAAGTACCAACAACCATTGATATACGAAAAGCAAGACACGTGCCACGAGCAAGTTATGCGCCGCCATTCACTTCCAAGGGACTCAACTCATTTCAGTGCTTCGCTGCCGTTTGCATCCAAGGGCCGCACGAGGCACGGGCTTTGTGCACAGGAGCCTTTGATGTTACTTGGAAGACAAGGGCAAACATATTAGGGTGTTTTACACTTGTAATAAGCAGTCGCAGTTAGGCTGGAACGCAGTCGATCTCACTCAAACGCAAATGTGTGTCTGTAAACCAACCTTTAGACGTGCGACAAATACCTCTACCTACAAAGAACATTGTTTGCATCTCTTTCGACGCGTGACAGAAGTTTCCGGCCTCAAGCGAGCGCTGTTCTGCATCTGCGGCGTGACGTCGACCCAGCAAAAGGCGGAGGCGGAGGCTGCGAATCCGCTTCCCCGCCTTTCTCCGGCGGAAGAAGCCCTCGAGGCTGCCCGGTCCCTGGAAGAACACCCGCTCTGGGGCAAGGTGTGCAACGTGAACGCCGTCGTGCTTCTGGTCGTGGCTTCCTTCGTGTTGGGATTCTACGCCTAGGCAGTCAGACTGTCACGTGATCATTCGTATCATCGTCGTGTTCGCTCACGTCATCAGAGAAAGGAGACGGATCTGACCAGCGGGTTTCCTTACGCCGCCACTGCCGTCGTGCGTTGTGGGAACTGTAGTATTTCTGCATGCCCGACAACCCCGTGGCGGGTGTGCCCGAGCAGAGTACGAGGCGTGCACTGTCGCCTGCCTCCTGTGGACCACCGTTATGGCGGTGTCACGTATTTGTAGAACTGTTAGTGAGATCGGTCTATTGCATCCTTGAAGACGACACTCGAATCCGGTGCTACGCATCGCTTCAAAATGTGCCGCGAGTTGAGACTGGCTCATGTTGGAAGGGAATAGAACTTTATCCTCCGTCGTGGGGTTGAGACTTTGGACGTATTAAGGGATTACGATGTATGGTGTGTTTTAGGTTTAATTTTATTTCGTTAAAATAGCTCAACTACTCGACACCGTATAGGAAAAATGCATTTTCGGGCAAAACTTTGTTTTATGTATATATTTATGCGTCATTTTGGTAATGCGCTGTCTGGACGGGTATTTATTTGTGTATGACGAATAAGTTCAATTCGCTCTTGATATTTGTGAAGGTTAACAATACCATTGAAAGCGTCTATGACCTTGAAATTTTAACGGCTCCATATAGTCCTAAAGCATTTTCTAGAAATTTAACGCTTTTACTATTGTACTGTAGAAGCTGATTTTATGTTAAACATCTCGTAGGTGCTGACTTGTTAACATGACGTCTTTCACCATCATGGACGGATGCAAAACGGTTTTCTCAAACTCTTTTTTTTTAATTTTCATTTGGCAGGAGTCACATTGTTTCGCGCCATACACTCACTTCAACATTGGTGACGTTCCCATGAAACGCGGGCATTCCTAAGATTTTATTTACGCTACCACTCAATACGATGAATAAACGTTTCACAGACCGGCTTTTCCTTTGTTTTGTTTTAGATAATTTTGGTTAGTCAACGTTTTGTTATGATACAAATCATGTCCTTCAAGCCAGTACAATAAGCCTATTGACATTAAGTGATGAGTGATTATGAGTGATTGCCTATTCACTATTAAAGAGCCAAGCGTTTATGCCTAAGTTTCACTTAAGACAACGGTTGACATATCAACGAATGGTTGTTGGCTCTTCTTATGAAACGAAAACAAATAAGGATGTAATTAGTTTCGTGTTAAAATGCCTTATGTAGATTTTACACAAGTTATTTGTTTTCCCTAAACATTCCGAGATCATACTTCGCTTTCTTACGAGGAACAAGTTTTCTTCTGTTTACTCGCCTACCTGTCTTGAGGAAATAGAAAAAAAAAAAAAAACCGGTCGGCTTGACCGTTTTTTTTTTTTTTTTTAATGTGTGGGCTTAGAGGAGACAGGGGAGGGGAGATTTGAAGGAACCTACAGCTAGATACACTGCCTTATGAAGGACTGAATTAAGATAAAAAATATATTTATAACCGAAAACTTCAAAATTGTAAATAAAAAAAGGAAGTCATAAATATTTCAGTAAAAAAAAATAAGGTGTCTTTACGTCCTTGTAATTTATCCAGTAACTGGAAGTTATCACGAACTGATAGCAGCCCTCCTGGTATATTACTTGTGCCGCATGCACCACAGTTATGCGCCCCACCAGCAACAAAACCAAAGTTCACGAAACTAGTCTTATGATGACCAACTTTTGTTCGGGATTTTTAATAGCGCCACAACGTGCTTGCAGTCACGGCCTCCAAAGTTTTTCGTAATCACGCTTGCCGGGAGACCAAATTTTATCGTGTGATGTTCTAGCAGACAAGAGAGTAGATTTAGATAAGATTCCTCGCCATACTCAAGAAAACAGAATTGAGCTGAAATCACTCGAATTGCGAAATACACGTTCAGCAGACAATCTTCGGCAGTCAGCGTTGATATCATTTATGTCCGAGGAAGTAATCTTTATAGTCGATATAAGAGGCTCGCAACTTACCCAGAACAGTAAAGATTGTACGACTACCGAGAAATTTATGTTCTGCATCTCTTGCCCTACGTTCTAGAAGCGGTCCAAGTAGATTTATATCTCTGTATATCTCTGTTGGTTTAGTAAAGTTAACATCGAAAGGCAAAAGCGAGCTTTGAGGCACCTTAATATAACAATACGTCAATAAAAAATTTATATATCACTCATGTTAAATTTTTTTGTCTGTCGTTTGTACGCTTTTCCTAAACATCGGAACATCGTGACAAGTATTGAGAATTTAATGACCCTCACGTTTCAAGAAGGTCTCCAAGAAAATGCACAGGGACGAAGTATTTAACAGCAAAAATTTCAAAAGGCCTAAAAGATGCACTCCGCAGCAAAAAAACTCAGGTCGCCTGTAAAGACTGCCTAGGTAATCTTCCCACATTAAGAAAAGTTTTCTAAAGATAATTTCATGTGAAGCCGCATTGTTCTTGGTTTTGAGTACAACGAATAATTGTTAGGCTTGTACCACGTCACACACGCATTTCTTTTGAAAAAAAAGAGCACACACTATTCGAACTGAACCTCAAAGAGGATGACATCTTCTTGATGGTAGAACCTGTGACTAGGTCCCTGAATATCCTCAGGAGCCCAGAAATATTGGTAGATAGATGCAGTAAAACTAAAAAAAAAAAGCTGATAAATGTTTAACAAAGGCTTCTCTTGCAAAGCCTTTGACGTCAATACGGCGTGCTACTGATTTTCGAAAGGTACGGTTCTCAGATAATTTAAGGTTCGGTTCTCAGTTTCTCAGATTAAATAAGGTTAAGAAGCACTTTTGATGCACCAAGCTTAAGATACTCAATATAAGGCTTCTTAATGCCGTCAACGTTAATCTTGAGTCCGCGACTTTTAGTTATTTCGTCCTCGTACACGGTCGTCTTCCGTTGGAGTTGTGCCCACTTTGTCGACAATCCCACGACACAGGAAGCATTGTGTAGGCAACCACACAAAACTGACTCGGACAAAATCCTTCCCCACATTTTTAGTTTCGTTTATGCATTTATATATCATACTGCTGGCCTTTCTGGGATGTTTAATAAAACGTTGTAAAGAGCAAAGATGTCAAATGTAGAATTGAAAGAATATTGCGCAGGCGAGCTCTAGTTACACGCAATTCCAGCGCTACGAGTAGCAAAGCACGCTTCCTTCCGTAAAATGTCAAAAAATGAGCGTATTCAACGCAAGTAGGTTGCGAGTACATTCATGTGTCAATGTATGATGTTGGTAAAATTCGGAAAACAAAAAACACACGTTAAATGTTAATGTCAAATTTATTTCAGTACAAATGCACCACGACTCCGTCTGACAAACACAAATTTGAAGTACGAAAGTTCAAACATGGCAGAATCGTGTTGAGTTATTTGGAGGAGGTGCGTGTATCTTAACTACCTTAATTAAACATTATCTAACCAGTCAAGCATCTGCATATAGAGCCAGGCATCTTATTAAGATTTCTGCCTCGCATAATTTGCTCATCCTTGCAACTGATTGCCTTAATTGTTCGCCAAATTACTGATATGTGCATTGTGACTGTAGCGCTAACAACTTGCTGGAGTGAAAATGGTCAGTTGTGTCGCAAAGCTATAGCGCCACAAACTTTCCAAGCCAATCCCTACATGCGGGTGTAAAATTATATAACTTATGCTCACATGTCCTTGAAATCTAAGTGCTTAGTGTGTTTGAGGTGTGTATTACAAAATAATTCCGTACAAAACGGTCCCAAACAAAATGGTATGAGGAAAGCTATTAAAACTCCACTCTTTTTTATTTTATGAGTCGCGACTTCAAGAGTATATTAACAAAGTGATAAGTGTATTTATAATACAATCTTTTTGTACCTAACAAGTTGTAGCGTATTCCAATTTTCTTCCGAGTTTGTTAAAGCCCCCTATTTATTTCATGCGGCTCCAGCGCTCGACGAGAAAACCATTGTCAGGTAATGGGGCCGATGTCCGCGCAAACATTTCAGCATCCCTTTCGGCCAAACTTTTCGAAAGCCACGTTTATCGTGAATGATCCCACAGGCACAACCTTGGCTGATCTGAGCATAATTTGCCAGTTCAGATGAGCCAGTTCACGTGCACGCTCAACTCAATATTGTAATCAGTCATGGACGTGAACAGGCGTCCGGTTCCTCCTTCGTGCCCGACACTTGTACACCCACCCTTGAACTTCTGCACCCACTCAAACACACTTCTTCTTCGAAAAACACTTTCTGCGTACTATGCCCAAAATATTGGTACCAGACACACCGCACCTCGGAGCACGTGGATCGAAAGTTTGCCCCGCAGTACCCAGAGATCCTGAGTTCCATTCCCACCCTCGCCCGTTTCAATTTGCGGTGTACGCGTTAGATACCCTAGACCAGGGGGTCTCCAGGGGGCCCGAGGGACACATCTAGCCCGCGGAAGTCTTCCGACCGGCCCGTGGCGAAAAACATGTCTCTGTAACTATGTTTAAATTACTTCGCGTTCTCGTCTCATTCTGTTCAGTTTTCTATGTCACAACTATTGCATATTGTCAGCATTAGTTTTTCATCACTCTCATTAGTCTTTGGCACTGGGCGAATGTGACAACTTTCCCGCGCGTTTTTATTTATGCCTGGTGAATTTACTTGTGCCAATTTGTGTGTAAGGTAATGCTTAGATAAATATTAAATTTCAAATTTAGGTACTGAAGTACACGGATTCATCCACCTTGGGATGCTGTTTTTAATACTTCTTCTATCAATAATTTTAGTGTTGAAATGATTATCTTTGTGTGTTCATTTAGTTTTTCTCCTTTTAGAATTACTCTATTTTCCGGCCCTCGGGACTGCGACAGACCCCTAAACGGCCCCTTTGCCAAAACGTTCGGAGACCCCTGCCCTAGACTGACAGTACACTAGCTAAATGTGTCATCTACAGCAGAGACGCCAGACGCCCTTTGGGCTAGCTGCCTGACTTCCCGCTGGCTAAACATACACACAACATAATTACGTTTATGTACACTTAAAAGGCAGGTCCAACACAATCGAGCAAACAATGACGGTAAAATTTACATAGAACCCCTTTGTTTGACCTCGAGTATGGAACCATTTTGTCCGGAACCATTTTGCCTGGAAAATTTTGTCTCGTTTTTGCGCTTGAGCGCTACCTTGAATCTTTTACAATCTGTGATGAAAAGTTTAGAGACCCTCGTTAAAAAGTTTAGAGACCCTCGTTAAATTATTTGATGTAAATATTAGAGCTATAAGTCTTAATATATCGTAAATATTATTTCAATATTATTTATTGTCGTGCTTGTTGTTGTTGTTGTTTTTGCGAAGCGCAATTAAGACGTCAATTTTTTTTTAAATGCAGCGAATTAAGAATTTGAATATTCACATTTTTTGTATGAGTGTTTAGGCTGCAAGATGTCTCACAGCCTTGAAATCCCATTTGGTGTTTCCCTTCAAAGGGGCAATTTGGCCACTCCAGTATGATTGCTTACAGCTGTGTACCACGCAACACCCAATAAATACTACACCAATGCACCCCGGTACAACAGCGTTCGCCGCAATCAAAACCAGCAAGTCCGGTATTAGAACTATCTGAGTGCAACATACTCATTTACGAGCCCACCAGCATTGCCGTGCGGGACAGAGGGGAAACTCAGTAATCTCTTCATACGCTTCATTATTTAGATGACGAAGCATTTGGCTATGACACTAGTTTCCTCTAAAGGACGTGAGTCGGGATTGTCTTAATGTTTTGTTCGTAGGAATCCCGGGTTATCTAGGTTAAAACGCAGTGCAGCAAAGCTGCCACCCACCGGGCAATTCCTGCATTTGTCCCACGCAAGCGCCGTTAACGTGAAACGTGAGCAGCATGGAGCGAAACTTTGTAAAGAAAAACACATATAAAAAACACGTATGAGAGATTCGCCAAAAATGACGAGGACTGGATTTGAAACTTAGTTGCTCTATATTCTTCTTACAGTATACGGGTCATTTATTCCGCAATGGTGAACCACCAGAACGATGCCCGACTTCAACGGGAGCAATCGCGAGCATGAATTTCACACATAAAGTTACAAGATAAATAGAGTGGCTAAGATGAGTGTCATCGAAAAAAAAAATGAGGCATTCAGGGGGCTCCATGACACGTAAGGGTACAATAAACATAGGTAACATGACTGAAAAAAAAAATCTATAGGAGCATTTTGCTTACTAAGAAACGATCTTAATACGCCGCATCTCAAATATTAGACAATGCGGAGTACCTTCGGTTATTTAGCTTAGGTACAACATTGTTGAATCGATGAAAACTTCTATGAATTTTATTTTTGTTTAATACAACGTGGCTTTCTTTTTCGGTAAGTTCATTTTTGAAAATTGATTTTGTACCAAGCTGAACCACTTTAAAGAAGCGTTCGCACGATAGCACGTCTAGATGTGGACGGTCGTCTCGCATCTTGCACAATGATAAAAACCATGACGTAAAAAGCTTATCGTACTGACTTAACATTCCGAGTTTGTCGCGTATAACGTCCGATCAACGTGTGAAGCAAAAGCTCTGCTGAGGACTGAATAGGGCGATACAAGTTTCGTAGATCCAAGCTCCCATCACTGCCGTAAACGAATGCCCACTCTGCCACTAAAACAAAAAGAATACATCCTCCGCAATATGCCGTTCATTTCGACCCCGACATTTACACGACATTTTATAGTAAGATCTTAAGCCTAAAAACCAATGAGCTTCAGTTCTGTGTGAATGCACAGTATAGCCACGGCTATGGCTACGACACGTCATGCCGAAGTCGTTGGGCATCGGCGTCGCATCGTGAACAAAAGCCTTCGTAACACAATGGACATCTGACCATACTGTTCCGAACGCTTTTGTCTCTTCTTTTTTCCCTTTTTCCGGAGGCCGTTAAAGCGCGTTTTCGGCAGGAGATTTGGGCGTTGGCAGTGCTACGGCGGCATTTTCTTCTCGGCTATTTTTTGTTGCCCCCAGAGAGCGCGTGCAGTGGGCATCGGGTACTGCGAAAATCCCAAGATATAGAGCGGGTTGTTGACGCTGTGGCGGTGCTCAGTGGTACCGCCTCCGCTTCGCACGCAGCGAGCCCAGGTTCGATTCTCGGCGGGCTGCGGGCGATCTTTTTCGAAAGATTTGGCAACATCGTCGTCGGACGCGCTACAGTGCCAGCTACAACGTCAACAACGACAAAAACTGCTACAACAGCAACAAATAAAATATCAACAATGGGCGTTATTTGCACGGGTGGGAAGAGCCCACAACAGCTATCGCTGTAATACTATTAAGGTTATAAAGCCAAGTTGCGAGCTAATTCTGCCTTTAACGTACCCCGTACGTAACAAAGGACTCATCGATGTTTTTGTCCCGAGTGAATTAAATATTAACGCTTTATTTTGGCACTTCACCCACACAAAATAGAAAGATAAATGCTTGAATTCGCAGTGGCTCTAAGTTCATGACAAGGCCATAGAAAATTCATAAACATTTAGTATTATTTATTCACTCACGCACAAAAGACAGCATCAAACGTTGGAACAATCCATACAGAGGAGCGCTAGCTGCCTCAAAATCTCATTTTCCGCACTCTTCACGCGTATACAGTTCCCACAATATTTAAAACAAAAATACAGCGAACAAGCGAAAATAAACAATTGTGGCCCCTCATTACATATAATGATGACAAATAGATTAATGTTCAGTCACGCAAACACGCATCATAGGAACTATAACATTGGGTTCGATGAAAGGATGGTGAAATTACAAAGGATCTCCAATTTGCCAATAAAATAAAATGTTATTACGATAAATTACAAACTCACGATGGCTAAGAAGAGGTCCTTGTACAAGCATATTTTACATTTTTCTTCACATATGACCTCCACGTAACTGGTGAAATATTCTCTTAGATTCCTACAGAAGTAAAACGAAAAACATTATGGTTTCCGAGGGGGGGGGGGGGGGGGTGACAACCATACATATTTTATCATCAAGAAAGCGAATGAATCTATCTATATATATATACAATAGTTTTGACAGTTTTGTAATATAACAAATATCAACCTAAAAGCACCCTGTAAACATTGATGGAACACAAAATTGCTCACTACTGAGTCCTGAGTACACGACTCATACATTCTGCATGAGGTTTTGAATATGGGAAACTTAAAAAGTCATAATCAATGTGCGGGGATGACATTCAGCGCACTTTATTATATCGGTGTTATGAAACTTCCCACTGCGTAATTTTCGTCCAATTTACGCCAGACGCTCACAGCCTCGATCAACTAAGAAGTTTTTATGGCTTTTAACAAACTTTGTGGGAACAATTTGAAAATCAGGTTCTACTTATACAAAAAGCGAGGCCGGTATTTTCACCTCATAAGAATGAGCACTATGCATACGATTCAGCGACGAATAGTCAAAATAAAAATGTGTACGAACGTATTCCTTGCTACAATACTTCATGATCGTCATTCATGAGACCTAATATCACAAACCGGTCCTTCACAACCGTTTCTCTGCATACGGATTGAAGCCCTCTGGTATCTAACCGATTATAGCTACAAAATCTTGACGTGGAGGACTTGATTTAAATAGAAAACACCTAATTCAAACCACGATCGCCTCGTTCCGTGCTTTTGCGTTCGTAGACTCGCATGAAAAGGAAGGACAAATACGACGTTTGATCCGGATGGCGCACTTGGAAGGGGTCCATTAAAACACCAAAGCAGGTGAAGTTTGGCAGTCACGGCTTGTAATCATCCAAAGGCTGGCTGAAGTTTCTGAAGAGTCTAGTCGGAAGGACTGAACACTGACACAAAATGGGGAATAAAATGAGAATGAAACGGCATGACCCGCCCAATTGCCTTCGGCGATTCGTTACCATGTGACCTAATGTTTTAGAGTCGTGCTCTTTTGAGTCCGACACGAACAACTTTCGCGTGAGCGAAACTTATACCCACTGACAACTTGAAAAACACAGGGAGCGGCTTATTATCTTCATACTTTTTGCCTCGCGTGATTCGTTCTTCGGCGTCCTTGTCGTCTAATGCCCCAATCTGATTGAGTGTGTGGTACGATAATAAGATGATCGGGACCCGCCGTGCCCTGAGTTTCCAAAAAACTGTCGAAAACCATAACATGGCTAACAAAACAAAAAAAAAATCTACAGTACAGTTACTGCGATAGCTGTGACACGTCACGGCGAATTCGTTGGGCTTTGGCGTCTCGTTCACGCACCGAGTGGTGCGGGAACAAAAGCGTTCGGAACAAAATTGAGGCTAACCATTTTGTTCAGAACGCTTGTTTTTTGTTGTTGTTCTGTTGTTGTTGTTGTTCCAGAGCGCGTGAAAGCGCGTCTCCCGAAACGAGCTCTTGGTATTGACAGGGCAAAAACGGCATTTTGTTATCGGCCATTTTTCTTTGGATTTCTTTTTTAGAGAGGGCATGCAGTGGGCATCGGGTATTATACAAAAACCCTAAATACGAAGCGAGTCGTTTACGCTGTGGCGTCGCTCTCTGTGCTAACGCCTTCTCTTGGCACGCAGCGGACCCGGGTTCGACTCCTGCGGGTGGCGGGCAGTCTTCTTCAAGGATTCGGCGACGTCGACGACGGACACCTTATGCCCCACTACGCCAACTACAACACCGACAACTTACGTGATTTCCAGTGGTGGTCAGGGCCCATCATAACAGCTATCGCTGTAAACTGACAGCTAGCAAATGTGAACAGCTAATTTCACGTGGGCCGCCGTCCGGATGCCTACGCGTAGAAGCCCCAGACGAAGGCGACAACCACCATGAGTACAATGGCGTTCACGTTGCAGACTTTGCCCCAGACGGGGTGCTCCTGGAGCGACTCTGCTGCCTGCTGCGCCTCTTCGGCTGGAGACAAGGCCGGCATCGGGTTGGCGTTGTCCGCTTCGGCCCTTTCGTGCGTTGACGTGACGCCGCAGATGCAGAAGAACGCTCTTTTGATGCCGGACATCTCTGGAGAACGGGAGGGAAAAACGCACGGCAACGTTCGATGAGGCTCAGTTTCGTGGATTCGGGTACACCTTGCGAAGGCGTGTGTTCGGGCAATGGTGTGCGCAGATACCGTATTTGCTCCAGTAATAACCGCACTGTTTGTGAAAAAAAAGAAACCTGGGGGTTCGCTTTTCCGCGGAGCACGCGGATTGTCAATCACCGCGATCGACTGCATGATTCCAGTGGTTTACAGGACAGAGATAATGTCTTCGCGCGAAGATACCATCTGTAAAGGTTGCATTTGTATGGAGTATGGAGGCTCGTGTTCTTGATCTAGTTATTCGCTATGTTATTTATGCCCAACGCGATGATTGGCTGTATATGTGCTTTGCAGGAACGTTGACACAAGGGCCTTGTTCATAAATAGTGCGGCTATTACTCGAGTAAATACGGTAGTACTTTATATTCCTACGCGGGCGCTAAATAAATTATTTATTTACAAAGTTGTACACTATAAAAAAGCACGTGCGTCTACTTTCCAGCACAACACTCGGAGAGCCAATCACCGCATTTTAGGGAGGCAGCTCAGCGAATGACGATGCCGAAACATATGTTTAGGCCAAAAAACGCACTCGCAGCTGGGACATTAAGCAATGCAAGCGTGACGTTTTGCATTGCTTAATATCAAAACTCAGACTGCGTTTTTTGGTCTAAAGATATGTTTCGGCATGGTCATTCGTTGAGCTGCCTCTTTAAGTTGCGGTGATGGTCTCTCCGACTGTTGCGAGGAAAAGTAGACGCACGGGCTTTTTTTTTTTTTTTTTTTGAGTGTACTGCACAATATGTTCACGGTAATCCAAAAATACGTCTGTAAATTATATTTTCGTATATCACTCAGGATGTTAATATTTTAACGGTGACTCGTATCTCAACGTGTGAGCTAATCTAGAAAAGCACTTGAAACATTATTGGTATATTGGTTATTGGTATAACGCAAAATGTTCAGCCTTCTCAAAAACAGACCTCTATCTCTCTTGGGCCAACATATCTTCACTGATCACAGGTTTATATTATAAATGAAATAAAAGGACTACAAGTAGTAGGCGAGACACAAGGCTTAAACCCCGAACTCCATCACTACAGAAACGGCCAGAACCCTTTAGAGCTGCACATATGTTTCACTAGTGATTTATTCAAGTTTCCTTTTTTTTTTTCCCAACCCCCGAGACAAAGCTGCGGTGGGATACCGAAGTCACTTTATTTTTGTTCTATCAACCCCGGTCTTACGTCTCGGTACTTCAAATTTTGAAAGCTGGCAGTTTTAGCGATAGTCTTTAATGCATTTTTGCTACGAGTCAGTTGCAATTTTTAGCATCAGACTGACAAAAGCATTCACATCGAATGTCCAATTGTTCGTACTTCAGTGTTTGCGCGCACTAGACCGAGCCACTAAAATGTCAAGAAAGCAGATCTGCATGCTTTCTTGTGAACCTGGCTCGCCACCTGCCGAGCCAGGTTCACAAGCCCTTGAGGCTTTCACCGGCTCGCTATTAAACTTTCAAAAATGTTTTTTGTTCAAATAAAACTATGTTCTATGTGGAGCGTAAGTTCATCTGCTTCTTGCACGGGGGTTGCGATAATATCAGCACGCCGAGCTCTTATCGACTAATTGAAAACAAATAGTGGGTAGACCTCAAGGCATTGAGGTCTACCCACTATCCTTTTAATCAGAGCCAATCAGAGCTCGGCGTCGTTCTGACGTCACCATAACTCCTGCACAAAAAGCAGACGACTTGCTCTCAGAATTGAAGCAATTTTATACAAAGATCGACGGAGTGGCTTCAGAGCTCCTACAAACCTTTAGGAGGAGTGGGTACGGCTTGGTGGGGTGACGCGGGACCCCTGGTCGTCATTGCAATCTCGTTCGGCGACGTCAGGTTGTCCGAACTCTTGGAGAACGCCTTGTTTTCTACGCCTCCGGAGACGGCGGTAATCTCGTACACAGACTTCTTGCGCGGTTTCTCGAGGTCCTCGCGGATTTCGGTGCTGTTCCTTGTGGAGTACGTCAGCCGGTACAGCTGCACATAACGAAAACTAAGGTTAGGCACACTGAGACGAAAACGGAGGTTAGGCACACTGAGACGAAAACGAAGGTTAGGCCCAGTGAGACAAAAACGAAGGTTAGGCAGCTTAAGCAGCACACGGCGTGCCGATTTCGGAGCATCTACTTATCGACCCGCCGCCAATCATACTGTGGCATTAGCTGATAAGAACTCTGAAAAACAAATTATGAACCAAGAATTGATTCATAATACTTAAAAAAAAACGCACTGCGTTTCCTAAAATGTCAGTGTGGCACCAGTGAGCAAATTTTACTGTAAAATGAAATACATTTTGTTACGCCGCTTTTTCTTTGGCGAGCGACATCCAACCTACATATATTTTAGATGTCCAGTATTTAATCCGAATGTAATACCCGTTTACCATCGCGACGCGACAATAAGACCATTACGAAGCAACTCGGACTTGCCTGCTTCTCATCAATGGGCGGCGTCAGCAGACTGATGACAACGGTGGTGATGACAGAGATAAAGAAGAGGAGCACGGCGAAGTGCAGGTAGTGCACGCTGGAGATGATGGCGGGCCGCGGATCGGGGTCCGTGCTTCCGCAGCCGGGCACCGAGTACGAGATCTCCCAGCCGAAGCGGCACATTCCGACAACCAGCCCGACCATAAGGCCCCAGAACGCACCCTAGAGCAGAAAAAAAAAAAAAAAGAGCGTGAGTCATGTCTACCAGATGGCCTCTTCTAGCACGGAACCATGAGTCAACATTAACATATAACGATGCTACACTCTAGAAAAATCTCGTACGTCTCGGTATTGTTATTCGCTGAGCTGCCTCCGTAAGTTGCGGTGATTGGCTCTCCGAGTGCTGTGCGGAAAAGTAGACGCACGTTTTTTTTTAGAGTGTATAGGTGTCGAACACGCGGCCTTCACACAGCGATAGCGCTTACTTCTTAATTAAAAACTTGAGCGTGTTGGTGATCTACATTGACTTAAAACGAAAGAAACACACAAGGGGACGAAACAGACGACACAGCTTTCGACTTGCAACGACAGATTTACTGGGGCGGTTAGCCGCTCAGAGCTCGACTTGGGGAGGCCCTCATCCCCCTCCCCCCTTTCCCCATCGCCTCCCCAAGTCGAGCTCTGAGTGGCTAACCGCCCCAGTAAATCTGTCGTTGCAAGTCGAAAGCTGTGTCGTCTGTTTCGTCCCCTTGTGTGTTTCTTTCGTTTTAAGTCAATGCTTACTTCTGCGTGCACAATATTTTTTTATTATTATTATTGTAGCAACCATTCGCTAAAGTTCTTACATTTTTTTAAACTGCATAACTCAATGCTACGCAACGCTCCCGTATTTTTACTTCTTAATGAGACACCATGGAATCTATGAACACTAAATAAATCGTCGAATTCAGTACCCCAGCTTTTTACATTTTAATACAAAATTAGCTTTGAATATAGAATTTTAGCTGTAATAAAAAGAAACTAGCTATTACTTGCTAGTTCTAACCGTGTCGCACAGTGTGCATACCCTCTTTCAAGTTGATATTTTATGTCTATGATTAATTAGACGACAACTTCCTCGAGCACATAATTCTCTCTGATTATTCTACACTACTCCTTTTGATGAGACCTATTTACACTTACGTTAAATGGTTTCTCATAATATAAAATAGATATTGTAATAACGCTCCCTACACCACTCACCGAAGTAAGTACAAATGTCCAATGCAAAAGAACTGACTAGATTAGCAGGAGCAATATTGCCAAATTTTAGTTATGTTCAACACACCGAAGACATAGTACTATTATAATAATGTATACTTCCGTGGGACGGAACCTGTCCGTGATCTTCAGAACAATGAAGTCACACGGGTATTAGAGACACATCAGCATCGCATGAATAGGATGACCTTCCTTCTATTGTAAGGCTGCAAATAATTACAAAATAGGAGTTTTTCGGGCAGTTTCTTCTTACTGTGCGCAGCGCACTCAGCGACGCGTATAGCAAAACGATGGTGTACCGGAAGTCCTCTGTTGACATAATGTGTAAGCTTACTGGCTCGTTGATTCGCTTCCAGGATACGGCGAGGACGTAGACAGCGCACACTGGAGGCGCCAGGAAACTGGTCACGCTCTGGATGTAGTGGAAGAGCTGACTGCCGGGGAACGCCTCGATGATCGGGATCCAGACGATACTGACGGCCACCAGAACTACCACGAAGGTCCGCCCAACAATAAGAAGCTCGACCTCAGACGCGCTCTTGCGAAACTTCTTCCAGATGTCGATGGTGAAAATGGTAGAGGAACTGTTGAAGATGGACGTCAGTGACGACATCAGCGCTGCCAACATCACGGACAGCATCATTCCGCGGGCCCCTGTGGGGGTTAACGAAAGGAGTGCATGAATTATCTTGCTCATATTTATCCAACTATATTTTGGTGGGTTCGGCGAACAACTACACCTATAATTCCCGTCAAGCAGTCTTCGAAAGCTTAGAAAACGTAGGGCGAGGAAAGTCTCCGGCATCGTATTACTACTGTTCGGTCAATTAACCAAGCAAAAAGCAAGAACCGTGAACGTAATAAGACATCTCCTGTGCTTTTTAAGTTGTCAATAACTAATAATTGGTTCTCTGTAAAGCTTCTGAGTTTCTAGACATCTTCATCAAATATCTCAAATAACATTTGAAAACGCGTACGTTAATCCTGCAAAAAATTTTAACCTAGATACTTTAAGTGGGACGAGAGAGCAAATGTGGCCTATTTTTTGGAGGCTCAACGTAGGCAAGTTAAATGGTCATCCTAAAACATTTTTTTTTTTACATTGAAGTAGGTCAATTGGCTCACCAACTGGCATAAGTTTGACGACCAGTAGGGGATATGCAATATTCGTGCAACCCTTGTCGTTGTCGCAGACATCACGGCAGCGCTCTGGACTGGAGCAGGCAACCAGATCTGTCAGAGGAAACAATATTTGCAAATATTTGAGTTCCCATGGCACAACTCAGGCATTAAAAAAAGTAAAATGTTTAAGAACATAAAGAAATGTTGAGGCTTTCAAAATGTGCCTATTGTGTTTTCATTACCTGGGAACAAGACACGAGCAGCCATTCCGGGAAGGACCAGGAGGTACAAGGGAAGGAGCTTCAAGTATCCGGCCATCACGCAGCCGGCTTTTGCGTGCACCATGTTTTTGGCAGAAAGAGCCCGCTGGACAATCACCTAGAATAACATTCTTGCATGAGTCACAAATGTCTCGTGTGCACTGAATTCAGCGGAAACGAACTAGCGTCGTTGAGAAATCCGAGTCTTAGAAAAAAGGGACTCCGACCTACTACAAACACCGAGCACACACTTGCGGACAGGGTAGAGGTTGCTTGCATTTTTGCCTCGCGTTATTTTTTTAAGTCTCGTGTATAAAACTTGTAAAAATTATCATCGCCATTGCCAACCGCTGCCGTAACTGATGTCGTTGATAATAAAATAAAAAGCCAAGATGCACGTGAAACGGTTTGCGACTGACACAAAAGCACGGCAACACCATCAGAAAATTAATTAACATTTGAAGGTTTATATCGTTACCCAAAGATTGGCATCTGGTACTCTGGAGTGAATAAGTTGGAATTATTTTCCACCAGCCGTAGATCATTCTGAAAGCTGTCACCCTAATTACGACGATTCTACAAGCCTTCTTAGATTGCGGGAATGTCGGCGGATATTTGAATCCACCAAAATGTGCCTCCTACAGCTCATTAGTCTGGCTAAAATGCACCAAGGCTAGTTTGGCGTTTGTATCCGTGGTATACTACGCCCGTATATCAAAAAGGTATTCGTAAATCGAGAATCTTTTGGCAGAACTTCAATGGCAGTTGATAAAATGTGTCGGTCCCATCGAGCAAATAGAAAACATTCCGGCATATCGGTGTATCTACCTGATCGGAACACCAGTACCAGATAGCCGAGATCGTGAGGCCGAAGACCATTCCGGTCCAAGGCAGCTCAGAGTCCGAGGGCGATCGCAGAAGGTGGTTGTAGTTGTCGGGAACTCTAGAACAGGACTCGTTGTTCGTTGTGTAGCGTGCATAGCTGGCGTTCGTTGGCTCGGCGGTTGCGTACGCCCTCATCAGGTTGTCGTAGCCACCAACCTCCACGAGGCCTGTTAGGAGCAATGCCGATTTTTATGTCATCTATTTTATATCAGGCACACAATTTTTTTTTTTTTTTTTCACACATAGATTGGTGCATGGCTAGATGCAAGTACAAGCAGACACGTCTCCTGTGTTTTGACAATAAAATCAAGGTTTCGATCCTTGTTCCTTGTTTACTTGACTCAAATATTTCCCGGTTTATGTTTACGATGATGCCATCAAGCTTGTCTTAGCACGTTCTAAAATGATGTAACCAACACGACACTTACTCAGCACCATAAGCACGAAGGCTCCAAGAACGATGAGGATAGTTTGTACAAAGTCGGTCCATATCACAGCACTGAGACCACCTGCAAAAACAATCGGCAAAACGTCTCGGTTAGTACGGATAAGCAGACGATAATTAATTGAGTATCATAGTTTATGTTTGACCATTAAGATTACTCACCCGCGACAGTGAAGAGGCACGCAATCACCAGAAGGACACAGACGGACAAGTAAAGGTTCCAGCCCAGTGCTTGTTTGATAAAAATGGCGCCGGCAAAAAGGTCAGCCTGGAATCGCAACATTGATTTTTCATTACGGGGTGACAGATGCAATGGTGAAATGACGGACCACTATACACCAACACACTGTTTACAAACAAGCCTGCGTTTGCCCACACTGGGTATGGGCGCTGCGCATGCGCAGAGACCAGATTCGCGCGAGGCAATGCATCTGCGCATGCGCAGTGCAGACAGCAGCGCCACCACAGTGGCGCGACATCAGTGAGTCGAGTCGGTCCGCAGTCACTGACAGCCTAAGGAACTTAGAGCGGGGCTTATTATCTTCAGATTTTTTTTTTCGGGATTCGTTTTTTAACGTTTTTTATTTGATAATGCCACAACGGTATTGGCTATGAAGCGAAAACAAGATGACGAGAACTTGCCGTGCCAGGCGTTTTTTAGGGCTGTCAGTGACAATACGGCACTAACTGATCAATTAGTACTACAATTTGAATAATAAAAAAAAAATCGAATAGCGAACGTATTGGTCCTAGAGCCCTTCATTACTATGAATGAGTCCAAATGCAATATAACTGGCGTTCCCATTCTGTGTCGTCAATAATATAGACCTGTTTTGGCACATTTTGTATTCCGAGCCTATAAAGATGGACTCAATTTTGTATATACATTTATTATTAAATTGTCTTTTTTTATAAATATGGAATGTTTCCTTAAAATAAAAATGAAACCTAAAATATTCGGCTATCTGAGTTGAGAGAAAAATGTAAGTAAAAAGGACATACCGAGATCTTTGTGAATATTGAAAGAAGTAGGGCCAACACCGAAAGGTAGACTCGTATCCTTTGACCCCCGAACCTCTTTCGTAGATATTCGGGCATAGTGTACACCTGGAACAAAAAAAGCATTACATATATTCGAAACAATATAAGCATACAACATTCAAAATCTACGGTAAAATATCGCCTCGGGGTTATTGTTTGTTTCAGTGCGAACTTCGCTGCAGAAACAATTTTAAAACAATCATCACGCTGCATGCCTTATTGAACCATACATTCGACAAATGAACCAGCGTGTAACTTGTCTCGGTAAGCGCATGAGAAGTGCGGTATATTAGGGTTCTATTTTTTTTTTCACTATCTAAGCTGTTGTTATATCTTATTATTAGTCACAAAAGTGTCACTCTAAATAGGTATTTGCATTGGTACTCATACGAGTAGCCGTATAAATGCACCCTACAAACGCCGTAGTCATTGACATTGTATCGCGCGTAGCGGTAGCACTGCGCCTCTCCTGAGCCAAACAAACACTACATCATAGCCTGCCATCAACGGCATATGAGAATGTAACTGGGGAAGCAGCTTACTGTCGCTACGACAATGCAGAGCTTCCATTCAGTGGGTGAATCGCACTGATCGATCTTTTCAACAACACCGGTGGAGCCCTGTGTTGCCGAATTGTGGGGAAAAGTCTCTTGTGGAGAAAAGCTAGCTCCAGTGTACAAAAGTAAACTTAATTTGAACGTATGTGAGATATAAAAGGTATTTCTAAAATCTCTATCTTATTTTACCTGCGTTTATATTTGGCCTCTCTTTGACCCTTGGAGTTACGTTATGAGAAGTTTCCCACGATTCAGCAACGCAGAGTTGTGGCTTGCTTTCTTTCGTACGGGAGTCTTCTCTCCTCAGTGTAGTTTGTTCACTTTTTTAATTTCTTTAATGACACTGTTAATAACTTTCTATATCGGTAAGAAGTGAGTCACAATCAATATCACAGACTACACTTGCTGCAATAATACGTAACAGAAGCCTAAACAATGAGCAGTCTTTAGAACATTGGGTGGTAATCCTGCACGACGTCGTGTCACACTTTCCTACAGAGACTTTTATAATGCGATGTTTCAATAAATGTTACTTGTTCGACAGATCACACCTCGGCGTCTGTCTTTTTTCCGGGACGTACGAAGAGGACGTATCAGGCGACAGCTTAGCTACCAGCCAGAACGCTATTAGACGACTAGTGCGCACGTGCGTGTCGCCCGATATTGAGCAATTATATTGCCTTAGAACCTCATAAAAACAAAAATGCGTCCCTATAGGTCAGCTTTTTAGAGTTCATTTAAAAATTCACAGCTGGTTTGACTTGCAGCTATACTGTAACTAAGCCTAGATGGTTAACAATTAGGGGGTGGTCTTGCATTCCGGTGCGCACTACAATCTTCATTTTATTATTTTGTACTTACCCCAGAGGCGACGTACACTGGAACGAAGAACCAGCCAAGGAGAATCAGAATGAACACGGCCTGGACCAAAATAAAGAGAGCTTTAGTCGAACTTTGTTGTTTGCATATATACCAAAACGCTGTGAACTCTTGGTAATAGACACGCAAATAAAAGGCACGACACAATGTTTTAATAACAAATGTAAGGAATATAAGCGTTCCTCGAGGCGTCTTTTCTTAATATGTATAATATTAATGATTGTTTATAAAATCGAAGCGATCTTACACACCTTTAAGCCGCGCGAAAAGTGCACCGTCACGGCGCTGATCGCCTTTGGGCCATTTGCTATCGCCGAATAAATCAATCCCCGACCAGGGTATGCAACACAATCCTGCACTTTTTGTCTGTGTGTGTGTGTATTTTGTGCGCGATTGATTTAGCCGGTGACACTCACAAAGGCACCGAGAATATCTTGACAATGCACTTTTGACGCTGTTTGATCGGCTGCATTGGGTCGAAGCGTTGGCGTCGGTGTGGAACCTAGAGTGAAACGAAGTATTGGGCAGGAGATCGAACTATAGGGGGCGCTCTGACTCGTTTGTTTTCCCCACACTCGGTGTTTACTCAACACAAGGCCTGTGCACATGCCCGCAGGCCTTATGGGCATGTCCATGTCATCTTCTACAATAGAGCGCGGGGTACAGTCTAATGTAAAAAATACTAACAATCGAAGAAGTGACGTGCCGGATCTCTCCCGGAAGCAGTTGTCAGAGAATGCGAGCTTGACCCGCTTCGGCTTTTGTGCTGAGCTGGCACCGTGCATGCTGCATTCTTCATGCAGGCCGGAGTGATAACAAAAGAGCCCCTCCTCCCCCTCACCGGAGATCCCGAACTCCAGCCAAACGCTGACGCCGCGTTCGGTTATGTCGGCCGAGCGCTGAGTCATTGTATTTGTTGTCCCCATCCGTCTAGTTCTAAAGTTAACCGCTTGGGGCGTCACGGTCGCTCCCCCTCCCCAATAGCAATTATCGCCCAGTCTAGAAGTGCCGAGTCACTTTTCGGTGTATGGGGTGCGCGATGTCAAATATTTCACAAAAAGGAGCAACTGCGCCTGCATAAAACGCGATGTGGAGCTCAGCAGACGGAGATGTCAGCGTGCAGGAGGCGATTATTTGAAGGATTTGTAGATGCGGTTCATAACATTCAGCGCGGAAAGTTCATGTTTTTATAATAGCCAGAATATGTGTCTACTTACTCTATAGGTCAATGTTTATTTACATTTTTTAGTGTCTTCGGCTTCGTCATTCGCCGAATCGAAACGTTTTGTTTTCTACGTTGCAGATTTCTTCTTGCTGCATTGTGTACGGAAACGTCGTCAGTGCTCTTATCCACATCTTTCTTACTAGAAAGTCCGCTCACGATGTGTCCATGGCCTATTAGTACTCACGTTGAGTTCAAAGCCGGCGATGCCTATTCCCGAGGCGGCGCCTGATCCAGCAAGCCCGACGAAGTGACCGCTGCCAATATTGCTGGCAAATAATGACGCCCCGACCTAAAAGAAAACGGAAAAAAAACAGCATGTCAGTCTCTATTACCCCTTCGTTTGCGATCATGGCGGAGTCTTTAGCGTTTCTGTGAGAAAACAAAAGTATTCTAAAATATGAAATACATCAATTGCAAAAATTCTACAGAAACCAGGGCATCCCGAGCCTAAATCATGACACACTGTCAATACAAGAGTGAGGACAAAGTCTGTCTGCCAGTGGTGTATTCTGAATGCGTTTATATATATATATATAGACCATTCCATTTAGCGCTCTCTGGGCGGCACCATTTTGTTCGACAGCAGCGCCCTCTTCATACATCCGGGAAATTCAGCGGGTTCGGCGGGGTAAAGCGAGAGAGAGGGCACGCGCCCGACTCCGCCAGCAGACGACAAACCGGGAGGTTGCCATTCTCCATCTTTGGGCTGTATCGGCGGGCTGTACGGAACATCGAACTCTCGCTCGTGGCTGCCGTTGTGAAGTGGTTCACGTTCTTAGAATAGTTATGGCTACTCCAAAATCAGCCTATAGCTCTCTGTTGTTCTATTTCGGTAAATGATCAACTAGCATATATTTTTTCCGTTACTCAAATAGCAGTTGAGTCAGCCGACAGTACTACCCTCAACTACTGCGTGCATTGCGGCAGGAGAACACGATTTTATTTATTATTTCAGACTTCCACTCATGATCGCTAAAGGCTTACACCAGTACGAACTTTGTATAGTAAAAAAGGTACAGCAACCGGGTTCACTTTTCTCCGGAGAGACCGGCCAATCTGGCACAGTTTTCCCTTTTTTTTTATTTGCACGCAGGTAACAACGCATTTGGACCCGGTTAGTCTTTTTATCGAGCACAGCATTACACGATAACTTGCATATCAAAATTCGCGCATCTGCGCTTGAAATTTCCAAAATGACGCGATTTTAAACAGAGTTTGCACGCCAGCGGGATGCTAGGTATACAGCCCACTCGGCGGAGTAGACGACATGCGGGTGAGAGGGGGAGGGCATTTTTTCCCTCTATTACCCTCTCTGCTATGACCCTAATGGAACGGTCTATAACTTGGCCAAGTGAATCCAATTTTCAGTTAGCTGAACCGTTGTCAGCATGCACCTGTTTTTCTCTCCATTTTGTCTTTCGTTTGGATTTTTTTTCTGAGAATGCTGGCATGACCAGAATATTTATGTTGGCGTCGTTGGAACAGTGAAGTTGTCTCACTCATCCTTTTTGGGCTGAACCTGACGACGTCACGAGCAAGAACGTTAAACGTAAATCGTGACTGGCTATACTGTCCTGGTTTTCAGGACAATACTTCGCCTACACTTTCCTTGAACTAGAGCTTCACATCACGGGTCGTCCGCTCTAAACTTGTTTTTTTTTTTTTTCTTTTAAGTGACACCTTACCCCTTCCCGTATAGGGCTGTACTCAAACAAAGTCACATGAATCTTCAGAGGCGCCGCATTGTTGATGACGGTTCGATGCTCAACCTTGTCATTTTAAATTGTCCAGTTTTGAACGAAACATCTAAATTCGCCAAATTTGTTTTTATCTCAATAAAAAAAAACGGCAATTAAAAAAATGCTTACTAGTTAATTTATAGAAAAATCATGCACTTTACTCAAAATAAACGTTTAGAAAAACCTTTTCAAAATTTCGGTTTTGCTTTGCATTGAAAGAAATCGAAAGGATCCGTACCATGTGTTGGAGAGTTATGCGCTTGGAATTTTGCTTTAAATAAAACGCATTGTACCCTGAAATCTGAAATGTCGCTTACTAGTTTTTGCGTTCCTATTTTTTATTATCTATAATGTTGCTGTATAAGATGGTGCATGCATGATTTCTTTAATTGTATTGCTGTGTAGCCCAGAGTGCGTCGAAAAGGCTTCAAGCGATCAACACCACTTTAAAATATTTTTGAGTGCGATGGTTACTCACGTTTAGAGCGGCACACCGTTTGACTCTGGATTGAAGCTTTCACACGCATATATTAGGTTAGCCGGTAATCGCGATCTCCAGTCCCATTATGCGTAAATGGCTGCACGGACAAGTGGACCACAAAAGCTTCACAAGTTTATGAGTCATAGCTTCAGACACACTTCAAAGGTAGCTCGCTCCCTCTCGCCATCATATAGATACCGAAAGAAAGAAGGGTCCACCGGATGAGAGTCCGAGATCTTTCAACGTTAGCTTTGCCCTCTTATTTCCGCGACAACAAAGCGCCTGACTCGATTCCCCTTTATTTTTACTGTCAGCAACTGAGACACTTTCACAGACGTCGGCAACTATCCGGTCGGCGCGTCGAGGCAGAGGCCTCACCTCACAAAAACACCCGCACAATGCGCATTCCAATAGAAACACCTAACCGTGTTTTCCAGACTCGGTATATTTTCCTCGTTGCGTGTGTTTCCTGCGTCGACGCAAGGATGTGGGGATCGCGCAGGTGAGCACGCGAGGTACGAAGTCAGCAATCTGGCAAGCTCTCTTGTTTGCGATGCCTCAGTCTTTATCGCCAAGCCCCGCGAGCGTGCACAGCAATCGCTCGTTAGAAGCGCGTGGGTTGCGCATCCGATCTGCACAACTCCATGCTTGCACAGAAAAGCAGCTAAATCCATCAACAGTCGGCCGCTGCCACGACGACGCCAGGTATTCGCGATTGTGGCGAGATGTGTGCATGCCCGTTTTGAGAAAACTCTTTTCGTCTCTTCATGGCCAGCGACGGTGCCTAATGAGCCCCCCGTTAAGTGGCGCAATGATCTGTAGTTTGCTTTGAGGAAAGTGGCTGGAGAGACCAGAGTGAGAGATACAAAACGAGAAACTGAGTATAAGGAAATAAATTACAATTTTGTCATTATTACTGTTATTTCGTTCGCCGTTCTCTTGTATTGTTTTATAAGAAATGGAAGTAAAAAGGCTCGTCTACCTGCGAATTAAAGGGTGGTTGCCTGACCAGCACACAATATGACGGAAGTTTCGTCGTAACAGTCGTGAAAGTTGTTCCTTCTCAATTAAGTTACTTAATGATCACATCAATAAGAAAAGAAGAGAGCTTAAACTGTAGTTCAGTTTCCTCGCACGATGGACGGAAGGTCTCGTACATTAGGGAACGTTGGACAGATTGTCCAACGCCACTTGTAACACTTCGTAACATTAGGCAATCAACGATTTGAAAACCGTCGTCTATACAACATTCTAAAAAAGGCATTATCTAAAAAAAAATATTGCATTCGTTAAAAAGCATATTCATCTTACAAAACTTAAAAGAAAAGATTAATTAACTTGAAACTTTTCAAGCATGTTCAACTAAATTAAAAGGAAACATTTTTGCCGACATAAGGAATGTGCTAGATATGTATGCTTAATAAGCAAACCACTGCTCAGTCAATCTGAATTCGACCCAACCTGGAGCTGAGGTGTGTATTTGTATTCCAACAAGAACTACAATGTAACAGACTTCGGAAAGCATGACTGCCTGCCTGAGGTAGTGGGGTTTCTCAAGAACAGCAGAGTCGAATGTCAGCACCATGAAATACGAGCTTGCTTAGGAAGCCCTATAGGTTTTAGTTTTCTAGTGTTTTCTAAGCTTCATTCGAAGGAAATCATATAATCGTAAACTGGATTCTATTCACTCGGATGGCTGCAGATATAGTAAGAAATCTCAGGTTTTTTTGGTGGTTTTTTTTGTTTACTTTTTTTTTTTGCTTTCAAGAAAAGTAGGTCACCAAATTAAGGTTTAAGGGTAAGGCGATTTCGTTCATCTATCGGTCAACTTCTGCGTTTTTGTTGTTTTTGCAATCAACCAACTCCTTTTTCTCGTTTGTCTAAATTCGTAATTGAATGGCATGAGCATACGGCTGCTCCACGAGTCGGTTTTAACTAAAAGGCTCATTGACACAGGCATTTACTTACGTTTTTGTACACGTTACTTTATGAGTGACCAATACATTGCTTGGAATGTCGCGCGCAAAGATATACTTCTTGCATCGATCATCACGCTTCGTACAAAGCACGAATGTCCCGGTGATTCTCCACGTAAGCAGACGTAAGCTCCCGTAACGGAACGCAACGTAAGAAAGTGGTCAGTGTGACACGGGATAAAAGCAGTTTAAGGACTTGATAAGCTCACACTTCTCAAAAGCAGTTTAACTTAATAGGCTCATACTTCTGCTGCAGTTTCATTAGATGCGAAGCGGGAATAACATGCTGGGGAGTACCCTTAGCGCATTCATTAAGTCCTGACAGAACGTCCCGAACGAAGCTGCAATACCGCGGGTTCCCGGGTAAACGGGAGTCAGTCACGTCCGTTTTTCGTCAATTCTCACCGTCCTAAACACTACGCGATCAGGCCAAAAATCGTCCAAGGCCGCCATGAACCTACTATAGACACCGTCATCGTCGCAGATTTTGAAATCCACACGCGAACAAAGGCCAACGGGGAGAACCTAATTATTGTTAAAAAGGAACACGGGCACGCTGTGGCAAGGCTAAATATAATCGTGAACGTCTTACTTCTCTTTCGCTGTCGCGTAGTTCGTTAGATCCCGAACCTCGAATCAAGGTTACATCCCCGAAGAAAAAGCAAGGCGTTCCTAAAGGGCGCAGAATTTCTGTATACGTGCAACGCTGATCTCGATTTTCGAGCGTCCCAAGAAGTGGACGCACGCTCCCCGCGTCCTTTTGCATTGCAGAAAAGTAACTTGTGAAGTCGTTGGAGTACGTCTTTTATTGTATGTATTTGTTTCATAGTCGGGAACAGCATTTCGTGGCATTTCCGAGCAAACTGAGGAGTGCGGGCGTGCCCACAGCTTTAGCCAGAGATCAAAATGGGAGAGGGCACGCTCGCCCGTACCTTCAACTGCATTGCCGACGAACGTTGTCCTTGCCTCTGTTTTCTTTCCTTTTTTTTTTACTATTTTTTATTGGTGCAGCAGTGTCGTGAACCCATAATCGCGCCCTGCGGGCCCCACTTTCGGAGTTGCCGTGCTGTCAGTGACTTGAAATTCCTGTTGGCGGCCACCGCCTTGAGCGGGACCGCGCAGCCTGTCCGAGGCCTCGACACGTGCTGCTGCAGCTTTTCTTTCTCTTTGAACCGGAGAGGATGGCAGCGGAAGGGGAGAAAATAACCCTTTCGAGACCAGATTATTTTTTTTTTTCCGGTCGAATGGCGCGCGGACAGAGACCTACCGGTGGTTTATTTTTTCTAAGACGATCGGAAAAGCGATCTGTTTTTTTCCTTCTCCTCTCGGTTGTGTCTTTGTCCTTGGATAGTAAGACGCGACTAATCGGTATTGCGTAGTGGTATACCGACGTGCATGCGAAGATAGTTTGCAATTCTTTCGAAAGTTAGAATGTCTACGGCGCCAAACCGGCTTGAGCGAAGGTCTCTCGCGTCCGTTTATAGCCCGTGTACTTTCTTGTGCGAACTTTTCTTTTTTGTTGTATCTTTAGGTTTTGCGATTTCAGCTCGTTGAAAACGCTTATCTTTTTGTCGAATTTCCCAACCACTATAGTTACTGACAATTAAAAAAACAACAACGTGGGAGCGTAACAAGTTTTGATTCAATGATCATCACTCCGTGGCCAATGGGACTGCGGCATTCGCCGATAAAGACTCCGAAGAGCCAATCGCGAAGCGTGCACATATGAAGTCACGCCCTACCTTTAGTGAGATGGCAGCGACTATGCGGCGTGCAAGTTCTTTTGCTCCTTGCGCACCACTTCGTGCGTTTGTTTACCCCCAAACTCGCCCACGTGCGTTTGTTTACCCCCAACCTCGACCTATGATGACGCGAACTTGATTGCCTCTTCAGCGCGCATTCTCTACGCGTTCTCTGCGTTGCCCCTTGATTGGCATTTCTCTACTTGAGTTTCGAGGCTCCAAAGACGCACTTTAGAATACTTGTTAACCCTGACTCTGACCGAACTCTAACCTAACCTAACTCTGACTGCATTTCTGAAAAGGCAGGAAACCCGAAAACAGCACACCGGTAAATTTAAAGCGCCTTTTTTTTTTTATTACGGCTTATGTTTTAATAGGTCAAAAACGAAAGGGGACGCCATTGAGAGCCGAGCTCCGGCTGGAGTGATTAGTGGACAGACGCGAAACTAGCTGCCTTTGCTTGTATACTCACTCTTCGGACGCGTTTGAATGCCGAGCGCTGGTTTCCGGCTTTCGGGCGTTTCCGGCTCCCAAGAAAGAGTCGAGTCTCCTTCACAAGAGAGAAGGAGACTCACGTCTCCTTCTCTCCTCTCGGTATCTACCCGCATAGCCATAATGTGACAGCCCAGGAGGCACGAGATTGTCTCTTTTTCACGGGGACAAGTCAGTCTCAAAGAGCGTTTACGCATCAGAGCGAATGCTAGAGGTTCCTTATCGGAACGATGTACAATATTATTCTCGTCACTATACGTGCCATACACACCCGCGCACGAATAACATACATCTAGAGTCATCGGACATGAGCACTATTCATGCTGTGCCTGCATGACAGATTCTAAACACTCATGCACATACGGGTGTTTAGCGATTTTGTTTTTTCGCCCTCTCTGGCGGCCTTGGCCAAGCGGTTCACTGGAATTCCAAAGCTGCGCCTTAAAAAAAAAAAAGGAACAAAAATCATTCGTGCGTGCAGCGCTCCTGTAAAGTGACGGGGTGGCACCTCGTGTTTCGCCTGGCGTGATGGGACGCTCAGACGGTGCCGACACGGAAGCCGCGTTCGGAATGAGTGAAAGCCAGATGCCTTCGCCGAACTGTGACGACGAAATTTCCAACAAAAACCAACCGTTGTGGAAGGGTGCGACGATAACAAACGGTTACGACATGAAAGACACTTCAGTCTCGGTAGTCAAGTAAACGTTTTTCTATGTATACTAAGATGTAGAAATGTAGGAACCACCCCTACTCATTTTATTCCCATACGACTTTTTATAGCAAACACATATTGACTGTGCACTAGTGACACCGAGATGTTCGTGTTTGTAAATCCCTCCAACTATCCTGACGTAATGCTTTCGGAACAGAAATAAGATTATTGCTTATTACTCTGCCCAGTTACAGATCCGAAACGTCATTAGGCATCAGAAATATCATCACCATGGGGCACTCAATTGACGCGCCAACTTAGACGCGAGTCTGAGGTTTTTCGCTCTTATTTAGTTAATATAGTAAACATCGCACTAACGATTTCAGGTGTTTGGTACAAATTAAACAGACGTTAGGTACACTATCAAAAAGGAAGAGCATAATGTCCTAAACCACTCAAATATCAGCCGAAATATTAATGATATTTTCAAAATATTAAACATTCAGCGAATCATTGCATAAATTATACTCCGTTTCACCTTATGTTGTACAGCATACAAGGCTAGAAGCGCGAGCTCATAGCGTTGGGAGCTGCTCTTAACGCACGAGAGCTTGTGCCGCCGAGATGTGCCATAGAGCAAGGAGCTCGCGCTTGTAGCCTTTCCTGCGGTACATCACAAGGTGAAACAGTGTATAGACCTTTTCTTTAACGGCGCCGCCATCTTGAGAATTGCGGCGCCGACGACGCCGTCTAGCGGCTTAGAAAAAGAAATACCGGGTAGTTCTGGCAGCACAGCTATCTGGGTAGGCAACGGTGTGGCTATGGGGGGAACTTGGCTAGACTTGGCTATGGTGGGCTGCAATAACTTGGTTGGAGCTTGTCCGGTTGAATCCAGCTGGTTACTCCCACGCCATCACTTTGCCTCCCCAAGAGAACGACGACGAAGACGGTGGGGTGTTTTGATTGAGTTTCCACAGCGAAGTATATATGAGCAGTTTAATGTAGTCTATGCAGGTAAGCTCTCGGCATTTGATAGCTCAATCTTGAGTGGTGGCATGTAGACTTTTTCATACCTTTCACATACCATGGGGCTTGCAGTGATAACCTAATTGAACCACCTGCACCGGGAATTGACCTTTTGTAGAAACACGCGGTGCGCATGCGCGGAGTATTTCATGCGCCTGGGTTCGAGAGTATCTAGTTCCAAACAATCCGCCATCTTGCATTTCTCGCCTTTGAGCGGTTTCGTTGTGTCGACCTCGGGGCGGAAGATTACGCACGATGGGGACAAAGGTGAGCTTGGGGGAGCCGTATCTAGGTCACATCGCCTCAATGGGTGAACAGGATGTAGCTGACGTTTTGGGTGTGGAACGGGTGGGAGAGGCCTTGGGCGCGCGTTGTTTTCCAGTCACCTAGTCTCGAACCGATTCGCGTGTCTAGGTGGCAGCACATATTCGCCAAGAGGTCCATTAAAATCGGTCCTCTTGTAGTAGACGAAGTGGTCGTGAGCTTAAATGTGTCGTTGAGCCTGATACGAATCTCTCGCGATTCAAGCTCGCAATCGACTGACTTCATAAATAAGGATTCTTGGGGAAAATGCGAAGCTCGATGACATTGCAGCCACACTCGCGCTGCAGCTTCTTGTGCTCATGGCACACTTTCTGCTATTCTTCTTATGCTTTTTAAAATTATTTATCCATCCGACGACCACGCTGTGGTAGCCAGACAACCGTAGATTTTCGGAAATTGCTGCACGGTAAAAAGTAGCACTCGGAACTAACTCATGCACGACGTCCGTTTTTAAGCCTTTTCGCCCATACCCTTGGCGGTTGCATACCCTGTGTCAGCGGGCAATCCAAAAATTAACCAGGTCGAGGGTACGTCAGTTACTGGCTGGTTTGAGGTTATGCGAAAAAGGTCTATAGTAGGTGCCGTCGCCCTCGGCCTTGCACTCATGTGGATTTTTCTACAGAAGTCAACGAGCGATAGAAGAATTAAAAAGATGTGTAGTAGGTAACCTTCAAGTAAGAACGCCCTCAAGAGGCATGAAAAAATGACAAGTCCGCCTCTGTTATCTGTCAGCGACGCGTAAAAACCCCGAAATGAATTTAAAAAGAAAAAAAGAACTTGTGATTCCATTGTCGTCTCCTGATATCACGTTATCAGAGACCCGGTCAATATTTGCAACGTATAGAAACCGCGCTTGCAGCCACCGTAACTACGCCGTCAAGGATATTGCGGAGTGACGTGCCCGACGTAGCAGGGATTCTAAGCGAATTACTCGAACCTTGTGCAGCTAACACCGTAGATTGAATCACTATAAGCGAGGAATCCAAATCAAATGCCATCACCAAAGTGATTGGTCATGCAGGGCTCGATATTGTTCCCCAAATGACCAAAATCCTTTGTTAAAGTGATCAGCGTATTTCTATGACCGGTCACCGCCCGATAATGTCCATAGCAAACTCCACTTGATAAATTAAAGTTTCAGCGGATGGTGGTCGTTTTGTCCAACGAGCATCTGACTGAATGGCGTCTTAGATATTGTCCATTTTTTATTTAGTTGTTGTTATTGTTGTTTCGCGCTGTAAGGAAACGAGTTTGGCAAGATAAAGTAAATATTCATAAAGAAAAAGTAATCAAATTCGCCCACAAAAAAAAAAAAACGCTCCTTGGCTATTGCGCTACTTTTCACATTTTAGTTGGTGTTTTGCTCACAAGAATTCGAAATGTTCTAGCGTCATCGTGAAAGGGAATTAAATGACTAAGTATCCATTTTTCTCGTCCGTAACACATTCTCCTTTTAGAGCATCTTTTTTTTTTTTATTAAAGTGGTCTAGGTTACCGCACATCAACACGATTCGGGTACATTACCACCATCATTCGCTAAAACAAAAGCTATCACCGGCTTACCTACAGTAATTACTTTATCGCTGTACATGCAGCAATGATCTCGCCTTCGTACTTTTGACAAAATACCCGCATACGCGGGGTTTCGCAAATTCAAATGTATTGTTCAACCTGTTTTATGTTAGACACACCTAACAACCACAAATAAATTTAAACTTTGAATGACGAAAGTCAAATGTAACGAAGTGCCGATTTTTTTCCCCTTTACACACTCTAAAAAAAGCGTGCGGCTACTTTTCCGCACAACACTTGGAGAGCCAATCACCGCAACTTACGGAGGTAGTTCAGCGAATGACGATGACGAAACATATGTTTAGACCAATAAACGCAATCTGAATTGTTACATTAAGCGATCCAAGCGTGACATTTTGCATTGTTTAATGTCACAACTCGGACTGGGTTTTTTGGTCTAAGCATATGTTTCGGCATCGTCAATTGCTGAGCTGCCTCCGTAAGTTGCGGTGATTGGCTCTCCGAGTGTTGTGCGGGAAAGTAGACGCAAGGACGTTTTTAGAGTGCATTACAATAAACTTATTTTTGCGTCCTCAGGATCCTGGGCCAGGCTTAACCCCTCGGTTCTATTTATCTTGCCAGTTTCATTAATTGTGTACTATTATAGATACGAGCTATCAGAAACTTCCGTAAACAGTACACTAAAAACTTCATCGGAAGTTGTTGAGTGTAAGGCATGGCTGCCGATATCTTCTCTTCTACCACGTACTGTGCAGCGAAGCCGTCAGACGGCGCCGAACGGATTCAGAGAGACATATTCCTCCACCTCGGCAACCGGGCTGCATTGCCACACAAAAGGGGCGACAGTTCACGATAAGGTTATTTCCGCACGTAAATAAATAGGATCACCGTGGGGACGGCAAACATGAGCTCCCTTAACGTGGAATGAGCAAACATTTTGTTTCTGGTGTTGTTTCTTAGAGCTGCAAATCGAAATGCCAGACTTTAACGAGCAATTATTTCGATTATAAATGGCTCGTGTTAATGTTTAATTCGAATGATTGAGCCCGTCAAAACCAGTGGGGCTTGTACGTGGCGCGACAGCAGCAATGATATGTCATTTCATTCAAGCAGCCGTACTTGCGCCGAACAAAAGAAGACACTTCAAATACCTGATCTATCTAGTTTAAAAGACACGTAAAAAGAACTATTCCTCGTGAATATTGCGAAGTCATTACAAACCATTCTGCGATTTAGCAATATGCTATTCAATAATATGTGATCGCCATACCACAACGTGAAATTGCATCTGTCCGTTGAAACCAATGGTACAAAATGAAATATATACAAACGTTCCCTCAATTATGCAGACAATAAAAAAACACTTCCTAAAAGTAGTTCTTGTAACCGTAATAAGCACACGCATTGCAGTTTTCATATGACTCGTTTTAGATAAAGTTTCTAATACGTACTAGTTTAAATAAAAGCAGAAACACTCTCGGTGCTGTAGTCACTCGACTTTACAGTACAGCGCACACAAGAACGACTGATGATGCAGCAACCCTTCATGGCATCCATTCCTACGAACAATAGATAAACCTTACACGTCGCGTTCGACCGTGTTGACATAACCAACTGAGTGTGTGCTGAAACACCAAAGATTGTCGTGCAATTGACAGCTCACGCATGCAAGTCAAGAGAGTTCAATTTAGTTGAGTCGCTGCTTTTCATTATTTGAGTGTTCTTTTATTTTAATTTACACGTATAGATAATAGAGCACATGAACGCATTAACAGCAATAATTTCTGTCAGAAGCGCTCGGTTTACCTTTTCGTCCTTCTAATAAATTAATTAGTTTCTATGTCAGAAGCGAATTCTAAAATTATCTCATCAGTAAAAAAAAAAAAAAAATCTGCGGAGTGCACGTTATGAATCACAACTTATGGTACGTTTCTTTTTTTATAAAATACCCTTCGTCGTTAGACTTTGTACGGAAGTGACTTGTTCACACTCACCGCGAATAATACGTTTAGAGATCATGAACGAACAAAATACCGAAAGCCTGCCCTTGTCCTTTTCATTCGTCGTTCTTGGGGAATTTACGGTTGAAAAGCACAAATCAGAAGTACGTTAAGGAAAACTAAACAAAATTTTATTTCGTGACTATTTTTTTTTTTGGCAAGCGTCATTGTATTGTTATGAGTGTTCCTAAAAAGATATAGCAAAGAAAATTTAATATGTTTGTTAGATAGCTATTTTTGATCGAATGGTAAAAGGTATGTTTACCGAAAATAAATATAGCCAGGCAGCAATTTATAAACCTCACGGCTGTTAAATTGGCACGCGAAATGCGTTTTCTGTCGCACATTTCTCTAGCTATCTGATGTAGTCGACAGCAAAGAACGAGATTGCCTAAAAAGTAGTCCGCAAGCTATCTGTTTTGTATTGAAAAAAGCAAAACCAGATTTTCTGTTGTTTTCGGCAATATTGTCTAACTCATTAAAGTGGCATTTCCAAAGCAACCCGATACGATCAAAGTGTCAAACTAGTTTTCTACCACAGCAAAACCTCAAGCTTGGTGCGTATAAAATCTTGGACATAGAATCCAAAACAAGTTACCCATGTTCCATAAGAAAATATTTCGCCGTGGTTCCTACCGAAACGTAGATTATCGGTTAGGAACAGATATGATATTACTTTTTGCCAAGAACGGAGCTCAATTTAATACAAAAGTTAATGATGTTAAAATCAATCTTCTTTATTATATGTGAAATACGGCATTCTTGCAGTGAGCCTCTCATACGTACATTTTAGAAGCCATTTCGTTCCCGCAATGTCTCGCCACTCAACGACCGAAGTGGCTTAGAGGGAAGGGCCACTAGCCGACCTTCGAGCATCGAAAGCAGACATAACTTCGGACATCGTCGTTTAAGAAATCCAGGACTAGCCGTTAAAAGTGCTCCGCCTTGAACTACGTTTCCCGGTGAGAGTAGAAAGCAATGTCGCTCGAAGTTTCAGCCAGTCAGATTTCAAAGCGCATGTCCGAGAGAACAAAAGCCACAATGATGCCCTCGTGTAAATCAGCTGTACAATCAAAAGCGCGGTGGCACGCTTTCCAAGCCTGTCGGACTTGTCACGTTTGCAGAATACAGCATAGTGGTGGAACGTCGCCGCGATGCTTGCAACAGCTAGCTATGTTTGAGTTTCCCAATGTTATGACGTTTTTATTATACGTCGTTCATTAACCTCTCCTCGAGTGCCAAGTTGCTCGTACTCGAACGGCTTATCGTTTTATTTGTGCAACCATATGCACAAAGAAAAAAAAAGAAAAAGAAACGCAATACTTTTGGTGTGTTTTGCAGCAACTTGCTGTGACTGCCAATCATTCGCGTCCTGATAAGCCGTGTTCTAAGGCTAAAGCGTTGAGTCCTGCACTAGTGCGTCCTCGAGAAAAAAACGTGCTCACTTGTTTGTTTGTTAAATTATTTTTCTTCCCAACTCTGAAGGAAAACAATGCTACCCTGAGTACACGAGAAATACTACCCTAATTAGGATTCATATCCGTAGAGTTGACAGATTGTGAAGAATAGTTGAGCAGCAAATCATTCATGGAAAAAGAACAATGTCCATAAAGCACGTTATCTAGCCCGTATTGGTCAGAAACGTAGGAACCGTCAGGTGCTTGTAAGTACCTCTCGTGAAACGCTGTTGGAGTGCTGCATAACAATCAGAAATAACGAAAGAAAAAACGTGCATTCATTTTCAAGTTGCTGATAAAAAAGTTTGCCTAACAACAACGAAATAAAAATGATGCTTTTATGGAACTGAATGTTCTATAACAAACACCAACAACCCTCCTGCAGACACGACAAAAAAGTATTTTGACAGCTGGATAATATCATTCAACCAAACCACGGCTTGAGTTAGTAAAAAATACAATATCACGTGCCTACAAAAAGGCGGGAAACAACTAGTCCGGTTTAGTTAAGAAATAATAACATCACCTACGTAACGCGTAACTTTTATGGTCACTCTTGGTGAGCCTCTTTCTTTGCACTTTCGCATTCCTACAAGACGGACTATTTTATTTAATATTTTTACTAGTACTAATAAATAAATCGCATTAGCGCTCTCGTTTTAATCTGACATCAAAGAGCCCATATCAACGCCGAACCCATTTAACATCATGTTGTTCGAGCTCTCGGTAGATCACTGCGTTTTCTAAATCCCGTTGTAAAGCATATCTGTCATTTAGTTATTACGCCAACAATAATATGAAATACATAAAACAATATTTAATTATCATATATTCGATAGACGGACATACATTACGCTGCCTAACCAAACAAGTGACAAGTTTACGAAAGCCTCACCCAAACTCCAACGGCAATCACCACCACGAAGTAGGCCACCACCACCACAATGTCCCATGCTTCGAGGTTGACCGTGGTGAAGACATCACCACTTTTGGCCGCCGGCTCCGTCATGACACTTGCTGGTCACCACTTCACACACCTCACCAGACACACTCGCCGCTTCTTCCGTTCACAACGCACCACCGCTCCAAGTATTCTTTCCTCGCGCAAGGTCAACAGGTGCCGGTGCCCGAATTCGAACACCAGCCGTGACTTCGAAGGACCGTTTGCGGCAGCAGTAAAACACACGCAGGCCACCACTGACTAGGAGCCTTTTAAACCGAAGGTCAACAGGTATATCGGACGCGCACTGGAGAGAAGGAGACCGCGGTGTGAATGGCGGTAGCACAAAAGCGACGGGACCTCAGAGCGCTAGTCGGTGCGCTCGGCAATTGCCAGGTTCTGAGTTATCAGGAGCACGAGTGCGGGCAGCTATATAGGAAAAAAGGAAAGGCGAATGCGTATAGGATAGGGGAGGATAACGCAGCGAAGGAGCAGACGTGTGTGGAAGCGGTGCAGTCACTCTCCTTCCTGTTACCCCTCTCCATTGATGACGGCAGTGTAGGGAGAACACGTCAAGTGGCGTTCCTCGCCAATCGTCTCGCGCCTTCTCTCCGTAAGCAATCGCTTCCGAAGGAAGGGGTAGCGCTCCATGCGATGCCTGTGGAGCGGCTCAGCCTCCTCCATGCCGGGTAATTTGCTGGCACTGAGGGCAGTCGTGGTGCATCACAGTGTGATAAACACGGAAAATGATTCTATCCAGCATTTCCGGTGTTACGTAGGTGATCCACCTGACAAAATCATCGTATACACGCAGAATGGGTTCATTTGTCGGTTAGTCTCGGTGCTCTTATTTTTGTGTCCGAAACTTTTACTACGGCTTATTACGGGAACAGAATTGGCTGTCGCTATGGCCGCAGGTTCGCTTACGCCAGCCGATGAGAGTGAGGCGCCACCCGCGAGGAAGTCCATCAGTGGCACTGACATTTTGTTTAGTGTTCTCTCTTGTTCGTAACGCTTTTGCGTCTTGATTTCGCGTCTACAGTTTTCACCGGGTTACCCTCGCCAAAAACGTATTCTAGGTTAACAGATGTGCATGCTACCTGTGGTTCGTCGTCCGGGAGCACGGAGCTTCCGTCCAACGTTGCAAATGGGTGGAAACGGCTCACGATCTAGACTAATGAAAAGGGGTTCTGTATTGTTTTGAACGCGTCTAATCTCGGCAATCATTGGTAAAACCTCGCTAACAGTTTCCTTGGAGACAGGGAAGGGCAACCGGACAGAGGTTCGCCGCAACCCGAATCATGTACACAGTGTTCAGAGTGTTGGAATTTATCAAAACAAGATATGATAAACACTCGCGAACAATTAATGCGCCAACTTTAAAAATTACTATTTGTTTAACGCTCCAATTTCGGGAAGTCTAACTTTTTAATAAGTTACTTAGGTTTCTGTTCTTCCAAGGGAATTTTAGTGGTCTTCCCAGTCTCTAACTGTGACGTGCGAGTTGGTATCTTTTCAATTATCTTACTTTATATAATAGTATATATTTATCGATAATAAGATGTTTGTGGCTCGCCTCTCCCTGCGTTTCCTAAACCTTCAGTGACCATGCGGAGAGCAAGTCGTCTGCTTCTTGGGCGAAAGTTGTGGTAACGTCGCAACGACGCCGAGCTCTGATTGGCTTTGATTGAACGGATAATGGTAGATGGTAGATGCATTAAGGTGCACCCACTATTTTTTTTTTCAATCAGACGATAACCGTGTGGCGTTCTGACATCATCTCATCCAAGAAGCAGACAAACTTGCGCTTTTCATGCAAGGTTATTGACGACTAAAGGGTTTTTTGTTTGATATTTGAAACAACAAATTGCGTACATTTTGAAAAATAAATAAAAAAACATTTTCGAGCCGCAAACAAAGCCCTTCTAAAACCTTTTAAATCTAAGAAACTCCGGACCACGAGCAACTTACATAAGTAATAAACCAAAAATAAAAATATGCGCACAGGAGAGTCGGTTCCATACGAGCACGTTCTACTCGTACATCAAATCCACTGAATCAACGAAGAACTGTTAACCCGCGCAGACTGTCAGTCAGGCTTAAGACGCAAATATTAAAGTTGTGGAAATCCTACGCACACACACGCACGCACACACAAACACATACACACGCAAGAAGAGAAATTTCGTGATATCACGAAGATACGGAGGAGGTCGCGCGTGAATCTTCTCCTTGCGCACCTCCACGGCAAGGATGCGCATACGTGCGCGTGGATCCCGATGGCGATTCCGGTTTGGAGGAAGGAACACACCGCTTGCCGTGGAGCGCCGTTTGATTTCAACGAAGGCAGGAAAGAGGTGGCGTCTAAGAGATAGTTCAGATGGTTGCACGCGTGGGAGCGGCTAAGCAAAGGTTGTTTTTAGACGCAAGTAAACGCTCCACGCGACGACATCATGACGTACACGCGACCGGTTATCTTTTTTTTTTTTTTGTGAAAAGAAACTACAAAGGAAAGGAAATAAGAAAAAAAAGTATTGCGTAAGAAACGTCGGGGCTTCTCTGGTCGAACACCGGTGTGTCGCACGACACTCCGGAAGCGCGATGAAAGGAGCGGCGGAAGTGACGATCGGGAGGTTTCCGGATCGACATCCCTTCCTGCAACGCTTGCATTTATGCGTATATGTTTGAGTTTTCTTTTTTACGGGGACTAACTTTAAATATATAGGACCAAATGCAAATATTTAAGATATTTCCAGTCTTTTGCCTGGTAAAGGTACCACACAAAAGAGTATCCGCAAAGCAGACCGGATACACCGTGAAGATGTTCCCAACTTACCTTGAAGTGAGGTGCGTTCATAAAATTCACGTTATTAACGGGGAAAAAAAAGCCACAATTTTCAGTTGGGGGACAAGCTGACATCCCTCTAGTTTCCGCACGTTCAACAGGTTCCTCGCAATATGCCCAATGATTTGCCCATGCACAAATTTTACACGATGAAGGTCACGCCGCCCGCCGTGCTCCGCGATCGCTCCGGACCATGCAAAAAGAGCACTGAAAGCGTGCAACAGAAATGTCGAAGCAATGCCAAGCCGACCTCGAAGACTTCTTCGAACGCCTCATTGCCGTAGATGAGTGCTTGGGGCACTATTTAGACCCCAAGACGAAGAAGCAAAGCAAAGAATGAAAGCACGCGGATTAAACACCTCAAACAAAAAAGGTAAAGGCGGACTTGTCATACCGGGGGGGGGGGGGGGGGGGGGGGGCGATGATTAGCGTTCTTGGGACTTGCTCTTGACGGATTAGGCCCAGTAGCAGCCACAGTATTATATTCCCGGGACTTCCTGACTAGATTCCGAGCGGTCATCAAGCGTCGCGGGAAGCTGACCAAGGTGGCGCGTTTCCTTCGCCGCAACGCACCGGTGCGGCTGCTTTAGTCTATGAAACCCTGACTCCGCCCCCGTATTCACTCGCCCTGGAAACCATTGACTTCTGCCTTCTTCCTCTCATTAAGAACCCGCTGCGTGGCAAGCGTTTCCAGGACAATGACGAAATGATTATCGAGGTGGAGCACTTCCTCAGAGCCAAAATGGGAACGTTTGTATTCGTCAGGTCATCGATCTGTGGAAGAAGTGTGGCGCCTTGTGCGATGCATTTGTGAAGATGAACTAATCTTACCATCGACGCTTGTAATCGCAGTTTTTTTTTTTTCTTCTTATTCTTCGTAGTAATAACACGAACCTTATCGAAACGGCACTCGTGTGTTGCAACAAAAGATGTGCGTCTGCAGCGCGAGCTTTCTACATTCTATTAAAATATTTCGGCGCACGCACAACCAAACAACGAAGGAATCCCACGAGTACGTGCTGGGGTCGAAGCGTACCCTACAGATCTTATATATAGTTCAACATACTTTACAATACAATTGTTTTAGCTAAAACTACCACGGCCGCCAAGCTTATTTTTAGCCCTGCTGTGCCCTTCCGTTTTGACTCCTTTTCCCGTCATTTGCCCGCGTCACAGTCATTTTTCTATAAACGATTGCCAGCGGGGCGACTGGCCGCCGCCATTTCTCTGATTGTGCGAACAAGGCTGTACAATTGCAAGCTTGCCAAAGTTACGTCCACGCGCACGCTACATGTTCTTGGACGCATGGGGCACCAGCCGGGCCGCCATGCTTACAATTGTCTACAGGACACAGCACTCCTACACTCCGTAAAAGTGAACTAGAGGAGAGGTAGTGAGCTCAGCGAGCGCTCACGGTTGCCGCACTTCGTGTCGACGGCACGTGAGGGTCGGTACTAAAGCATGGGCTGTAGTAGCGCATGCTTCGCACTGCTTTTGCTGCGCTACTGGCGTTGTCGTTGTCGTCGTCGTAGTTGTCGTCGTAGTCGATTCGGCATTGCATTTCATTCGATATAAGCGACAGGAAACACGGGAAAAAATTCTGAACAGGAGTCAGTTCGCGCTGCCAAATCGCCGAACCAAACCTGCTCGCTGAAGGCCCTCGGAACGCTCGGATCATCCAGCCGATGCTACCGCAGCGCCGCTGCGTACCTCCGCACCTTTCCACGCTTGCCGCTTCACAGCAATGCATGGCGCGCGTCGCGACGTCTCATCTCAGAAATCCTCGTATAATTCACTCTGAGTTCACTCTAACTCCGTTTCCGTGCTCCTGGCTTTGAGACGTACCTTTCTTGCGTGAGCGCTTGTTCTGAGAAAGAGCGTTTTAAATCACAATCTCGTGTTCTCGTGTTTGCTGCAATGGATGCAGTCTCAGCTTAAAACGAAGTATAGGGTCCGATTTCTTCACAATTTGCTCTCATTCCCGTCAATGATGTCGCTGCATTATTTGAACGCTTAGCATTGGTTTAAACATATTTTAATCAGTGACGCACAAAAACATTTTTCAGCCACGATGAAATGCTTTCGGATGTAGTCAAAGTGGCAGAAGTTATAATTGTATCCCTAGATAAGTATTAGGCAGATAGAGATTTTTTTACATTAGTGTTTGCATAGTTGTCCACACATTCTCATCTTTCAATAGTATCTCGACTATTCATTTGTAGGACATATACAGCAATTACATTACTACGAAGCAAGAATTCAAATAAATAATTTCAATCCATTTGGCGTGCCATCAATTTATATAAAATTTGCACATATCCCTGTGCTATTTACACGTTAATTTAATATATTCCACAAAAATAAAATAACTTTTAAGTTATAGAAGCAGTTAAAATCAATAAGTTGAGTTTAATTTATTTTAAAACTCTTTGAATTGTCATAGTTGCGCTTTTCACCAGGTTTTTTGCAACGAAACTCAGAATAAGGTCGCATACACTAACGGGGTTTTCGGGCGTCGTGCCTCACCGAACTTAGAGGGGCCAAGAGTGAATGGAGCCGGGCATAAAACCCAGTCCGTTTCTCCCCGCACAGCAACCTCAGAGCGGCGGCATACTCAACCAGGGGGTGTTTCCCGGACGGTTGGGAAGTCCCGCGAATTATTTGCATTTGGGTCACGGGGTCGGTGCAACGCGGAAGACAAACTTCTGTGCAAAACGGTCGGCTTTCGCTTCTCACGTCTCCGCTTTGCAGTCGTTTAAAGGTCATCGTGTACCGCCGGATGATATTCATCGTCTTTTTGTTTGTGTGTGTGTGTGTGTCTGCTTTGCGTTTACTAGAATTTGAGAGTGCGGCCCATCTGCCTGACAAGGTATACTGGTCGCTCGTCGAAAGTCAACTTGAAACAGAGCAACTTGTGGCAGGGCAATTTGTTATACGGTAATTTGTCACAAGAACAATGCAGTCCTTAAAATATGGCGAAGACGTAACACCGAGCACGAGTGTGTATTTTTGTGGATGTGAAAGCACAAGAGCAATCCAAGGGTTCAAAATATAAAAATGTAACATCTCTAAAATTCTAGACTGTATTCTTACAATGTTGTCTTATGCTCTGAATTCTTAAAAAAATCGTTTTGACCACGTAGGAGTAAAGAAGTGAAGGCAGCCTTCGAAGCTTAAAACAGAAATTTTTAGACATTTCTTCGTTGCCCATTGGGTTTCATCAGCTTTATTCTTTTCATCATAGGCATCAACCAGTTAAGTTCAATTATTCATTTTAATGTCTCCTTACGTAGATCAAGCCGCTTGGTCACACCTGCTATAATCCTTTTAATTAGTTATTAATAATTTGGCTAAACGAGCTTATTAGTTATGATTTATTGGTTAGTTGAACCAGTAGAATACGAACTGTTGCTGACGCACGAAATTCATCAGTGATTGCTCAACATGTCACAGCCTTCCAATCAACTTTTATCACAGGCTCCAAAAGTACCTATCACTGTAGAGAAAGCTTGCCGGTGATTTATCATGCTGGAGCAACGCGTTCAGTGAGTTCTAATATATTATGAAAGAAACAACGATAGCACAAAAACGCATGCAAGCTGTTACAAGCCCCAGGGAATTTGGCAGCGCACTGTGCAAGGTGCAGCTGTGAGGCGGTGTTCCAAGGAAGGAACCACCAGTTTGGCTAGATCACAGGAATGGCAAACGACTGAAGTGATGGAGGCGCTTTTCATGACGTCAGGAACCCATGGAACGTGTGTCAGTAAGCCTGCAATTTCCTTCACCAAACAAAAAAAGAGTGACGATGTGGGCGAGTTGGCGCATGTTTAATCAGTGTGTAAAGCAGCGCGCAAAACAACGAAGACGGGAAAGAGCGCTCGTCCTGTGTGCTTCTTCTCTCCCGTCTTGATTGTTTTGCGCGCTGCTTTACATATTGCTTAAGCAAAAACGAAATAGAGCTAATTAAAAAGAAGCTGAAGTGGTTCTTGAACAATTCTAGCGTATTTTTGCCCCATGAATTTGAATGCCGTATCACAAGTATTTGACCGAAACGTATCAATAGACGCGTGAAAAATCTAAAAACTAACTTCTCGGTGTGACGTCATACTCGGAGGTTTCAACTGCCCTGCGCGTGTCTCTTGTGAGGGAACGCGTGCAGTGTTTTTGACTTCTTGGGTCAGGATGCGAAATGCGCGTAAGGGGTGAAATCCTCGTATAATACGTCACATTTTTTTTTTCCTCCCACCGAACACACCGGGGAGGAGGGACTTCGGCGGTATTTTGAAAGCGATGTTGTGGCTACTTGGCGCATCAATCTGAAGTAGTTATCCTGGAGGCCAAAAAAAAAGATTTAAGCTTTTTTTTTTTTCAGTTACAAAACTACCGCACTACCGATCGCACGCACGTACCTCTGTCACAACGGCGTAGGTTTGTGCGTTTTTGATTGTGAAAATCGCAAAACAGTAAAATGTTTATCTATATTTTTCGCTTCTCTCCCCCGTTTTTCCTCTTCTTTTTTATGCGCTTTGATTTTATTTATTTTTCACTTGTGTGTGGAAGGAAAAGTAGGCAGTTATTAGTTTGCGCCTATTTCTGCTTGTCTTGTTGTCTTTCTCGTCTCAGTGTCGTCATTTGTAATTATTCGCAGCGCAGTTTAACCAAATAAATAAACTCATTTCTATTCCACTCAACTGGATTTCAACCAAACGTAGCTGAACGAATTGGGATAGCGACGAATGCCACAATGACAAATTGTCCTGCAACAAATTTCCTAGTAACAAACTGCTTTCCGTTAAGCGCAACAATCCTGAAGAACGTCTATAATACAATTTTCTGTATTCATTTCTTTTTCCTAAAAAATATATTAAACATTCCAAGCGACTCGAAATAGAACCAATATACTAGTATGCATGTTAAATCATCTTTTTCGATACGCAGATATCAAAAAGGCAACTACGAAGAATTGAACAGGATAAACATATATATATATATATATATATGGGTGTTTTCAACTCAAATCGGACAGGCTAAACGACACTAATTTTCAATTTCGACGAAACAAATATGTTTTGAAGTCATTTCTCAAATGAAGGAGGGCTCAAACCTTATGTTCCCCAGATTGTTTGTTCTCGAGTTACGAAGCGTAGAAGCCGCAGTGGCAGAAACTAGTGTTTTTGCCCGCCGTCGCAGGTCGCGTGTTTGACACCCTCTGCTGGCGCTAGTGTTTTTCCTACACCTTTTTAACTTTTCCTCCTCATTTAATAGGTACTATAAAGATACCTTGACGTATTCAAATATTTTATAGAGTTATTGTTTTCTAAAATAAATGTCCAACTCGTCACTCAGGTCGATTTTTGGTCAACTTTGACAGGTCATTACTTTATCTGCCCTTAAGGTAAATTTTTGTTCTTTGGCTCTATAGAAAGCCTAAAGCAAGCCCATTATAGATATAATAATATCATTATGATATGTTGACAAGCCGCTTCGCTACCTTTACGTAAACGTTGTAAGAAATAACAAATTTTGAGAGTTTGAAATCGATTTTCTCAAAAACCCTATTTTTGTATATTTTTATACTTTAAATTCTTTGAGATATACAAGTCGACTACAATAAAAACAATCTAGAAATGTAATATTTTGGTTGGATGTCCTCTATTTGAGCCACAATCGCGTGAAATCTGTGCTCATTTGACTAAAATGAGCACACATTTCACTCGATTGCGGCTCGAATAGAGGACATACAACCAAAATATTGCTAGATTGTGTTTTTCTTGTAGTCGACTCTTATATCTAAAAGAAATAAAAAATTTACAAAAATGAGGTTTTTAAGAAAATCGACCTCAAACTTTCACAAACAAACCTAAAAGCGGCATTGTGCGCCTCTACTATTTGGAAAATATGTTTTTATTTTTGTTTACGTTTTCAAAAAGAAACGCAAAGTAGGCAAACTTGTGATATTCATTGTAATTTAAAACTTGAAATAAGAGAGAAACCACATAAGCACACTACAAAACAATGAGTAACAAGTATATACAAATCAAAAGGCAACGCAACATGAAAAAAAAATTGTTTCTATATAGAACGATGTAAAGTAAACGAGGGTGACTACTCATTATACAGCTTATTACGATTGAATGATAAATTCTCACACCACTCAAATATGTACATAAATCTTTTGGAATTTCTTTAACGAGTTTCAAAAGTGGACAAAAAAATACATTCCAGACTTCATGAGACGCGCCCAGCGAAGAGCGACATGGCTCGAGAAAGCGCACGTGAAGTCAACGTGCCGTCATCTTGCTCTTCAATTTTGCTGAAAATTGGAGTGTCGTGATCCAGTGCGCGGTGCAAGGGCATCACTGGAAAAGCAAGTTGGTTTCCATCTTTACCTGCGTGGCTACATAGTGAGCGACGACATCGTCCATGACTCGTCCCATGCGCTCTTTGCGCTCAACAGTCGTCGAAGGGCGGATGGAGGAACTATTGCCTATTTTCACGCAACTGGTTTATATTTCAGACGGTGCTCCCAGCCACTTCAAAAACAGGCACCAGGTGTACGAATTCAAAAAAAAAAAAAAAGAAATGTCGTCGCCAAACGGATATTATCCGCATCAGGGCACGGGAAAAGCTCGTCTGATGGAGTGGGCGGCGTGCTCAAGCACCAGGCATCCATGTATGACTTGATAATTACAGAATTGTACTCCGTAACGAACGCGCGAAGCTTCGTTGAGGCACTCAGACCGAAATTCAAAGAGATTGTTCTACTCTCAATTGCCAAAGAGAAGCTCACGCGTTTCCGGGAGCTCAAGAAAAAAGAGTGGGAGAAGGTAAACCCACCAAGACGCATCCGATCCTCACACGTGTGGAGGAGGACACTGGAGAAAGGCGCCTTGAACGTTGCCCGAAAAGATCTGCGAAAGCACAGAGTAGCTCTATGCACCTGTCAAGGCATGCACGTACCGCTTTGTGTCCCGAAATTTAGAAAATCATCAGTGAGTGCGTGCCGGCATGTTCAAAACTGCAACTGTGAACTCCGTGGCTCCTACACAGTGTGAAAACTGATTCACATTTACGTCGAACTAGCAAAAAAAAAATACTGACTTCGGAAAATGTGCAATCGATATGTTTGTGTTTTTTACTGGTTCTGCGCGCGCGTCTCTACATTACTGAGGTGCACGAACTGTGCAGTCAACCGTCGGCGATCAGCAATATTCGAGGATAACGAAACCCGGCGCATATTTCCCGAAGATGTATGTACAATATTTGAATAATGTGAGAATGTATCATTCGATTGTAATAGGCTGGATAATGAGTAGCCACCCTCGTTTACTTTGAACCGTTCTATATAGAAACAATTTTTTTCATGTTGCGCTGCCATTTGATTTGTATATACTTGTTACTCATTGTTTTGTAGTGTGCTTATGTGGCTTGTATCTTATTTCAAGTTTTAAATAACAATGAATATCACAAGTTCGCCGACTTTACGTTTCTTTTTGAAAACGTAAAAAAAAATAAAAACATATTTTCCAAATCGTGGAGGCGCACAATGCCGGTTAGAGGTTTGTTCGTGAAAGCTTGAAATCGATTTTCTCAAAAATCTCATTTTTGTAAACTTTTGTTTTTTAAATTCTTTGAGATATAATAGTCGACTACAAGAAAAAAAACAATCTAGAAATGTAATATTTTTGTTGTATGTCTTCTATTTGAGCCGCAAACGCGTGAAATGTGTGCTCATTTTAGTCAACTGAGCAGACAATTCACACGATTGCGGCTTATTTAGGTGACATACAACCAAAATATTACATTTTTAGATTGTTTTTTTGTAGTCGACTAATATATCTAAACGAATTTAAAAAATAAAAATTTACAAAAATGGGGTTTTTGAGAAAATCAAGTTCAAACTTTCAACATTTGTTATTTCTTACAACGTTTACGTGAAGGTAGCGGAGCGGCTATTCAAGAGATCATAATGATATAATAATATCTATAATGGGCTTGCTTTGGGCTTACTGTAAAGCCAAAGAAGGAAAATTCACCTTAAGTACAGACAAAGTAATGACCTGTCAAAGTTGACCAAAAATCAACCTGAGTGACGAGTTTGCCATTTTTTTTTTTTGGAAACAAGTAAATTTCTAGAAATATTTCAATACGTCAAGGTATCCTTTTCGTACCTATTAAATGAGGGGGAAAAGTTAAAAGGGTGTAGAAAAAACACTAGCGCCAGCAGAGGGTGTCAAACACGCGACCTGCGACGGCAGGCAAAAACACTAGTTTCTGCCACTGCGGCTTCTACGCTTGGTAACTCGAGAACAAAAAATCTGGGGAACATGCGGTTTGCGCCTTCCTCCATTTGAGAAATGTCCCCAAAACAAATATTTTTTCGTCAAACTTAAAAATTAAACCCTTTTAGCCTGCCCGAATATATATATATATATACCAAGCAAGACGCCATAATATAAAACAAACCAAGTAGAGTATCTACATATAATTGGCATAAGCTAAGAAAGTTATATTGTACGACTTTTGACGCTTTAAATCCTCTTTAATGTTACTTTAAACGACAATGTACCGGAGAAGCATTTATAAAAACAAATTGTCAAGTGTAGGCACGTTAAAGCTTCCTGGCTAGATTACCCAAACGACGCATCTTGATTCCAGGCTTACGTGCCGTCCAACGTGCTTCAATACACCGGCGGCAATTCAGTATATTTGCGCCCAGTTCTTACTGAAAAGGAGGAGATACGACCACGCAGCTCAAATCACTAGGGGCGTTGTCTTCTTTTCGAGGAAAGAGGGAACAAGCATGACGGAGAAGTAACAGGATCTCTATCGCAAAGTCCCGCGCCTCGTCCGTGACGCGCCGACTCGTGATCCTGTATGAAATTCTAGCCCCCGGGAAATTGCATCCTTGAGGGCGCAATGCACATTTCATGTTAATACGTTATTAATAGAAGCACCGCCTCAGCGTTGGCGATATCTTTAAACGAGTAGGCGCAGTATTCATGTTTATTTCCCCGAACGTACTTCGCTGTGGGCATTTATACAGCGAGAGATGGGTTCTGTGTTTCAGAAACGAGAACAATGATTCAACGGCTGTGGAGGAGCAGTATAACCCAAAATATTTTTCTGCGAGCTATAATTCTCCAAAGCAAAGTAGTTTTTTTTTTTGTAGATATGTGACGGAGTAGCAAAAAAGTGAGGAACAAAAATATCAATAAATATTAAACTATTTAGAAGCTTTCCAGTGTTCACTCTACAGAAGCGAGTAATCATATATGATGACAGACCTAATGAGAATTAAATTTCTTCTTTAAATTAATTCAATAAGCAGCGAGTCGCTTATCGAAACGTAGATTTTGTCATAGCGTTAAATCCGGTCACCTGCGGGGCTCCCGCCCACAAAACCACACTGTTTTAACTTCAGTTCGTGAAGCCATTGTCTTATGTGCGTGTTTCGAGAGCCGGAATTTATCTAGCTTCAAATAGCGTCTGGTATCTCTATGGTTTATTCCTACCGGCGGAACGTGAGGGCTATTACAGTGATGAAAAACATTACATAAAATAAATAGCAAGATACTAATAAAACAAAGGACGCAGGTAACATAAATGTAAAGTAAACAATATACGAGGGGCGTTCATAAAGTTCGTATTATCCGCACAAAAAATTTAAAAGCCGGAACAAAACAGGCATCAACATACGCGCGTGTCCCTCTAGTTTTCGCACAGTATAAACATCGCATGCTATAGTAGCTCGGAACGCCGCTAGGGAGTCGAAACAAAAATGGCACCGCCGGTCGGTGCCAAAGCACATGCAGTGATCTTTTTTTTTTTTTTTCATTTGAAGGGAAGCAATTCCAAGGATATTCACTTCCCATCTGGGAGCGTTGTTCGGAGACAACGCCCCAGTTTATGACACTTTGGTTAAATGGCGCAGACACTTCCAGTGTGGCCAAACAAGAGGAAAGCAATTCAAGGACTGCGACCAAGTGATTGCTGAAGTGGAGCGACTCCTGAACACTCAAAACGAGTTCTATAACAATGGCTTCCGGCAATGTGGTGCATCGCTGGAAAAAGTGGGTAACTTTGGGTGGCGAACAAGTAAAGAAAGTCTCAACTCCTATACTCGAGTTTGATTGCTGAATCTCTATTCCTTCGTAACAATAATACGAACTTTATGAACGCCCCTCCGTAAACAGTAGCCCAGAAATACAACGCAAAAAAAAACATAAACCTAGAAGAAAAAAAAAAAACTTGGAGGACTCTTAAGCTTTGCCGTTAAGAGGGGAACGCGATAGCGTTATCGGGCCCCGTTCGCATCGCCTTCTCATTCGCTTCTCATGCTCTTTTTGCCAGTGAGCAGGAACAGAGGCGGACCTTGCCTTGTCAATAGCGTGTCTAGCTCGCAAACAAAAGGTCGGGGGTTCAAAGCCCGCCTACATTTTTCAAATGTTTTTAAGAAAAATTAATTACTTTATAACGTGAAATCGTTTGAGACATGTGGCGACCTTTAATTTGCATTACATGTCATGTTTTAATCACTTTCATTCCATGCGTCATGTCACGTTTCACGTGAGCGTTGTGAGTTGTTTGAAATTCCCGCGCAAGGTCCTGTGGCTGTGACGTCATGACCCTACCGACAAATCAGAATTTTCGCAGCACGCCACCGACGCCAGGTTTTCTCCCACGCCACGGAAGCCCGCGTGACACGAGCTCCTTAATGCTATCGCGTTAAAATTATGAACAAAGAGTAACGCATTATCGGTTTCATAAATTCAAAGATAAAAATTTCAATGATCTTAAAATATATGTTCATTGCACCTCAGAAAATCAATTAGCAATGTTAATGACACAGCATTGTCGGAGAGTGCATGCCATTCTTAAATTACTCTAAGGAAAAAAACTGAACTAAGAAAAATTATTGCGATATGTAATTACTAGTCCTGGGCATTTGTTCGATTAACCCACCGATTAATATATTAATGCTTTCGTCGCGATTAATTTTTCTTTGACCGCTTATTCAGTTAAATTTTACAAACCCCAAAAAAGTAAAAATTTAACGCTTTTACCACGAAGACGTGGACAAAAGCGCCGGTATGAAGGCAAACTTTTGTAGAAATTTTGACCTAAAGTAGGCTGTAGGGGAAAGATTTGCAACTCCAAACAAGTTGAAAAGGTAATACGTGTCGCCACTTCAACGCCATGCGAGAGTCCGTTCAGCGCAGCAGAGACCATTCTGAACAACCAAATCAGCTCGCTATTTCCGGTCAATATCAATGAACCTCTATGCTTCTGCGGATGAAGTATTAATTTGTGAATGTGGGTGTCTTTTGACTGTTCTCCACCACAGGTCAAAGTTGATTTAAAATCCAAAATTGTACTGCGCCGTTTATTGCATATTCATCACAGGCGAGGCATTTAATTTTGAATTTTTTAAACCTATTATTATTGGGAATGTACGAAACCGATTAATCGATTAATTAATCGATGGGAGAGTGGCGATTAATCGGGTTAGAATTTTAATCGACGCCTAGTCCTAGAATGACATCGTAATGTGGGCTGTAATTACATACCATAGCGAAGCCTTGCGGATTCGCTTAAGAGGATTTTAAGGTAATTTGATTAGCTCATATTGACGTAATTATAAATAACTTATTTATGCTTAGTTTTTCGTTCAAGTGACGGAAGCTTGCCAAGTTTGCATGTTTGTTTCTTTGTTCGTTTCTTTTTTTTTTCTTTTCTTTTAAGAATGAATGCGGTGAAACTTGCTAATGGTGAACCAACTGGGAGGCAAGTTGTTAAATTCTATCCATTTCAGAAATATATATATATTCTATATGTCCACATCATAGAGTTATTACAATAAACGCTAGAGGCTCAGCTGGCGCTAGTGTCTACGGGACTTCCGGTTGCGAATTGAAGCAGACAGCATGCAGTCTACATTTCCAGCCTCCCTGTGTATTCCTATGGGAAAACGCGCGTGAATTTTGTCTCTTCAGCCGGAAAATAACATGAATAACTTTTGTCATTTCGGTTGTACCGGATAGTATGTACCTTTATTGGTATTGTGAAAGTGTAATTGCTTTAGTTATAGCATTTTTCTTTACCACTGAACGATGTTAAACTTCGCTCTATTTCAGGCCCAAACCTCTGTTGCAAGGAAGGTATGTAAAAACGAGCGACGATTCTAAGCAAACTGACGATCGAAAGAAATGTAGAGTGTGTTCAAGGTTTGCTAGCATTTCGGTGGTGCTTATACTATATTGCTAATATGCCCGTCCTGTCATTGGATAAAAATGACTCCGTCGTGCATCTTTACGATCGGTTAAAGAAACATTCGAACGCAAAAAAAAAAAAGCACGTGAGCTACGAAAGGTGTGTCTTTTAATTATTTCCTATGTCGGGCAGTTTTTATCGGGCACCTGCTCTCTGGCTCCCCCTATTTGCAAAGATTTGGAGCAGTGCGGGTGATGATTTGAAAACAGAACAAGCATCTTCGCACATATTCATGAGCACAAAGAATAAAGCGGCACTTATTTATTGCAAATCTGACTATATTACGTGGCTTTCAATTTATTTTTATCGTCTGCATGCGCAAGGTGTTTCTTATCTAGTCTTACTGCGTAGTTCTTGCCGTCTCTCTTGGTTTTCCATATGTCCTTCGTTCGTTTGGCACGTATATCCCCCATGCTGGAAAGCGTCGACGCCGTGTTCGCGCTAATAGTGTCCGACAGTGCACATAAATCCACGTACGAAGCGGTTTTAGCACCGTTTTTCATGCCACGAATTTCAAATAAAAATGCTGCAACTGACCAATTATTTCGTCTGCGTGACTGAGAAATGTTCAAATGTGCCTAGTACGTACAAATTATTCGTGATATTTGCTCTTATAATCGAGCGCAGAGAGAAAATGCACTCGCTTTTTCCCATAGAAATGCATTACCGGAAGTAATTTTCTGACTGCTTGCTGTCTGCTTCAAAATGCAATAGCACACTAGCGCCACCTGAACCTCTAGCGTTTATTGTAATAACTCTATGGTCCACATATAACGTTTCTGCGTATTAAAAAATTCAGCGTAGCTAGAGTTTTTATAAGGGAGTATTCTCAGTTCCAAAGTTCAGCTAGCTAAGTTTCGCCTAAGGCACCACAACGTTTTGCTAGCTTTGGCGCAGACATGCTCAATCCGGGTATGCCATCGCTGAGAGGGTATATATATTAAACCTAAATACTCGTGTGCTTTGGCCCCTGTAAGCTCGTTACCATCTCTGCTATAATCACAAATCAAAACATTCTATTTTCTAGTTACCGATATATTTACTGATTTTCTGGAGTCGAGGGGAAGGAGGAAATGAGAGCGCGCGGGAACGCCCGAACGCCGATCTCTGACTGAAATAAATAATGGGTAGAAGCAAAGCCAGCTGTCATTATCCGTACTCACCGATCGAATGCTTTCAAACGCCAACGCCGAAAACCGGACGATCCAAGTTTGGCGTTCGGACGCTTTCGAAGATTGACTTGAGACAAAGGAAGCTAGCTTTGCGTCTATTCACTATACTACGTTTCACCTTATGTTGTACCGCAGAGAAGGCTAGAAGCGCGAGCTCATAGCATTTGAGCTGTTCTTAAAGGGCCTATGACACGCCAAAAAAATTTTTTTTTCATGCTAGGCGTTAAAAGGGCATATCACGACATTACAAAAAAAATTGTTTCACTATAGAGTTGCGTAGTTTGTTTTATAAAAAATAGAAATATGAGGCCCAATTCAAAGTTCCCGCCGTGCACTGTGACGTAACAGTGTACCGCAAGGTGTCGGGGCGGTCAGAAGGGAGGCATCGCCGGAAGTCACGTGAGTTGTATCCCTCCTCGTGCTTACCGCGAGCGCATGTAATATTTTTTTAAAATATTTTTTGTTATTCTCCGCACCTCCACGAGCGATCCAAGCAGAAAAGGTTTCTTTTATTTGTTTTTCATCGCTTAATGTTACTGTAAAGGTAGAAGAAGCGGAGTCAGTGAATTGACGTGATCAACTACAATGCCTAGAAGGTTCTATGTGAGGGACTGCACCGGTATTTCTGCAACTGAAGAAGAGATCACACTGCATGCATTTTTGAGAGACATACATCGGCCGCATGTGCACGTAGTAAACAAGTTCTACTCATGTTCTAGACAAAATACGTACTTTGTGCTCGACGTTTACTTGTGCTTGGTACACTCACCAGTTCGTATTCTTTAGACGGCAGGCATCTTCAGCCTGGAGAGTATCCGATGATTCAACGACCTCGGTGTCTGAACCTTCAGCAATGCGATCGGGCGTGTCGTATGCTAGCAATCCTAATTTCTGCGAGCGTTCTAATTTTTTTTTTTTTTTTTCAAAACTTGATAGCTTGTTTTGTGCCCAGTATAGCCCTGTATCATCGGACTGACGGCATGCACTCGTACACTGGCTTGTACTCGCAACGCTTTCATCATTGACCTCCATCACGTCGATCCACTGACTCTTCGACCTCAAAGTTTACAGCACGCAAACTAACCAACTGTGCAGGGATAAAGAGCTAGTGGAACTGAAACTTCATTTTCTACGATCGCTTGTACGAAGAGCAGAATAAAAAAAAAATAAAAAAAGTTCTTAGGCACGGTCGTGGAGAGCACGAGGAGTAAACTCACGTGACTTCCGGTGAACCCACTTTTAGTGACATAGGTAAAATGAAAGGGTACAGAAAATAATAACAGAGCGTCGCGGGCGTCGAAGTCGGCGTAGAGCAGAGTCGAACGCTGGGGCGAGACTGACTGCGGCTCGCCACGCGGAGCCCCTTATGTACACGCGTGGGGTTCTGGAAGAATCGGCGTAGAAGGTTCTGCGTGTGGAACATTCTGACCTCGAACAAGCAACACGGTTCTCGAATTTACCAGAACATTACATTAGATGTCAACAAAAAGGCGTCCCCGCGGCCAGGATTCGAACCCTGGCTTTCTGCGCGGAAGGCACGCGCGATAACCGTTAGGCCACGAGCGCGCTGCCTGCTTGGTCAGCTGCGCTCGCGGCAATATGCAATAGCACACTAGCGCCACCTGAACCTCTAGCGTTTATTGTAATAACTCTATGGTCCACATATAACGTTTCTGCGTATTAAAAAATTCAGCGTAGCTAGAGTTTTTATAAGGGAGTATTCTCAGTTCCAAAGTTCAGCTAGCTAAGTTTCGCCTAAGGCACCACAACGTTTTGCTAGCTTTGGCGCAGACATGCTCGATACGGGTATGCCATCGCTGAGAGGGTATATATATTAAACCTAAATACTCGTGTGCTTTGGCCCCTGTAAGCTAGTTACCATCTCTGCTATAATCACAAATCAAAACATTCTATTTTCTAGTTACCGATATATTTACTGATTTTATGGAGTCGAGGGGAAGGAGGAAATGAGAGCGGGCGGGAACGCCCGAACGCCGATCTCTGACTGAAATAAATAATGGGTATAGAAGCAAAGCCAGCTGTCATTATCCGTACTCACCGATCGAATGCTTTCAAACGCCAACGCCGAAAACCGGACGATCCAAGTTTGGCGTTCGGACGCTTTCGAAGATTGACTTGAGACAAAGGAAGCTAGCTTTGCCTCTATCCACTATACTCCGTTTCACCTTATGTTGTACCGCAGAGAAGGCTAGAAGCGCGAGCTCATAGCATTGGGAGCTGTTCTTAACGCACGAGAGCTTGTGCCACCGAGATGTGCCCTAGAGCAAGGAGCTCGCGTTTGTAGCCTTTCCTGCGGTACATCATAAGGTGAAACAGCGTATAACAATTCCAGTTAGAGCTCGGTGTTCGGACGTCCCCGCGCTTTCGTCTCTTCCTCTCCCACGCTTTCTATCCGCACATCCTTCGTCCGTAAAAAGAGATATCAGGGTGCAGCGTCTGCCTTCAAAGTATTTCCTCTGCCGGGGCTTTCCCTGCGGTCTAAGGACCTCGTTGAACGACTCAGTCCTATTATCGTCCCCTTGCGCAACGTCCGGTCACCGGGGAACGTGAGGAACACAAAAGCGATGTCGCAACCTCTGTTTACGGCGGGTCCCCTCCTCATTAATCCGGTGTATGGGTGGGAAAACCTGCCGCTTCACGGCTGCCACACCGACAGGGACGGTCAAGGACACGGCAGGAAAGACCACGCGGCGGTATTGCCACTGCTTCGAACAAGTCCGCGAGCCGGTTGACCCCGCGGCTAACCGCCGAAGCTTCTTTTATTGAAGATTATGTGTCTGTGTGCGTGTGTGTGTGGCGAGGGTGTTTACGGCGATACCTCCGCCAGGTATGCCAACAAATTTGCGGCGCCCGATGCGACCGCTTCGGGCGTAAAGGCAAGTATCAAATGGAGGGATCGCGTGTTGACGTAATAGCGCGACAATTCGAGGTTTTGAAGTCGTTACTTGTTTCTTCTTTGTACCTAGTGTCGTTAAGGAAAGGAGTTGAGTGTCTTCTCGCAATCTTTGCCTGGCGTTTGAGGCTCGCTTTAGAGGATGACGGGTTATGCGGCAGCGGCATCTGCTTACATAGTTGGTTGATATCACAAATTGGGCAGTCCCAAAAACCTCTTCATAGTAGAAACACCCAGAGACAAGGAGCAAAAAGGACAAGAACAACTCCGTCTCTGGGTTTTTCTACTATGATTCTTCACCAGCTCGCCTGCGTCTTTACTCTAATTTCCAAAAACCTCGATCGTTATAATGGTTTATAAACCTAAAACGGAAACTGAACGAATAAAAATATATTTCTTGTGCCAAAATTGCACACATAGGACACAAAAAAAAAACGCTTTCCCGAAAAACATTTTTTTTTGCGCCATTTTACATTGTGAGACTCAATGTGAGTGAGGAGCGATTTCGAAACGAGCTAATCTTTTTCACAAAAGAGGTTGAAGTATTTTTGGCTCTTCTTTTTTTCTGAAATAGTGCATGTTCAGCGCCGATGTGCTCGACATGCACACACCAATGTGCATGCCCAGCACATCAGTAACTTTGATTTGCTTGAAATACATGAACGATAATCTTAAATGTCCGTTTGGAAACCTCGCATCGCACAACGACACTGGTCGGCTCGTGGCAAAGGTTGGAAGCAAACGTACTTCAAAACTTTTGACGGCACGCTCTGATGCGCACCGGCATCTAGTGACAAGCAAACATACTTTCAAAAATAGGACGCAATATTATTGGTAAGTTTTGAGTACGTGTTAGCTGGATGTAATAAACAAAAGGTATCCCGGAGTAACAAGAGAAGAATGTAGACACCGCGACAAACTACCTGTCAGAAATCAGGCACAAAAAAGAAACGGTAGTGTCGACATTCCTATGGAAGAAACAAAACAAACCACTGATGCAAACATTCCCCCATACGCACACATTCCGTAAAGTCCTAGCTGAAAAGAAAGAAATAGTTTGTCAAAGAATGTGTAAAGTAACGTTTTCTCTAAATTTATGCTTCAAGCTAAGAGATAGCCCTCCGATGCAATCTCAGTAAGCTTGTATGTAGTACCTGCAAATATCTAGTCTTTACCGTGGAGAAACAGTATCATTAATAAAAAAAAAAATGAAAACCCGAGACGCATTAAAATTGGTACTTGTAAAAACCACACTAAAAGCACACTTTTTGAGGTGTTTCTTTTTCTAACTTAGTTTTCGAGGTGTTTCCTTCTCTTTGGGTGCAGCATTATTTTTTTTTATATTAAACGTCGCAAGTAGAGCACCAAGATGTTTGGCATAGTGTTTATGTCTGACACATTTGGAAGGACTTAGACCTTGTCCACCTCCTAATTGTTTTATGTTTTAATTTGTTTAGTTTTTTACTAGTCTACATTCGTGAAACAAGATGGGAAATAATTTCTTTTGTAAAACGTCTGTCGTACCACGTGATGTTCAAATTGAACGTTCTTCAAAAATAGACTGTAGTGCCCATTGGAATGACTATAATCTTTTACCGGCCATCACGTCCGCTCCGTTGAAAACCACCAGGGTGAAACCCTAGGCAGTTGTATGCGATCTGGCTATTGTGTGCCCAACACAAATCAAATTTTCGAACCAGCCCTGAAGCAGGTCTTGTTAACAAGTATCCTTAGAGAAACCACTTTATTTTCAATATACTTATTTCCGCGGCCACCAGGTGCAGAGAGGGACTCCCGAAAATGAAAGAGCACCCAAAGCGGCAGCTTGAACGTGAGACGTTCCTTAGGCTATTGTCGACGAGATGCTTTGGTGGCGCCACCTCGAGGTCGTCCTCCTGTGACGCAGCTGGTAGGATGCGAGCAGACGACGCGCTATGTCAAAGCACGGAGCGGCTAAGTTAGTTCGCATCTATGTCAATTAAAAACGGTTTATTTATTAAAGAAACGAGTATAACGTTATTGTGGGTGATATTTCTAATGACTATCAGCGCTTCGAAGTTGTTTTTTCTATATTAGAAAATTTTAAAATGTTGAAAAAACAAGTCTGGAGCTTCACATTACAGCTTGCGAGGCGTGAGTCAGGGGTATTCAAAGCCTCTCTGATTCTCGTTTTTCCGGATCTGTGAAGGCTGCTGTAGAAAAAGGTTTTGCATTAACAAGAGTAAAGGACGCAATGTCTTCTTAGCTGTGCACGCGCGCACAGTTGTGTTGCAAAGCGCCGCAGACTTGTTTTAGCTACATTGAGTTTGCCGATACCGACGCTTCTAGTCAAGTGTGGCTCGACAGCTGCGACCGAGCACAAGCACGTCAGCAACTGACGTTTAGCTCCTCCTGAATCGAATACGTGGCAAAGACGTTTGTTACATCGCGACGTCTGCTCGAAAAAAGAGCAAAAACATTCAAAAATTCTTTAATTGTCAGCCATGGCCCGGCAAATTCAGGCGATTGATTATTTTGTTCTATCCCATTTTACCAAAAATTGTTTACAAATCGAAAATCGCTCGCTGAGAAGCGCATCACGCATTCTGCGCAATTGGGTTCGCTAAAATTAAACATACGAAGAGCAGTAATTCGTAGAAGATGTATTTCTCATTTTTTGGGATGTTGAAGTGTCACCGACTTACTACATTTAAGACTTCGATCGCGAGGGGGTCTCGCACGTTTCGCGTCAACCAGGCGAATAAGCAGGGATTTCGATGAAACGACTCCGGAAGCCAGCCACCGCTTCTTCCTGCCAGTTATTTTGAGGAAATGTTTGTTTACTGGTTTACAGAATTCCAAAAGGAATCAACTCGAAACTAATAAGAGACCAGCACTCAGCAGAACACATTGGAACCAACAGGATACACGGATACGCTTTCACTGAAGTGTTTATACACACGCGAGAGATTCTCGAATTTCGCTTTCCTATTTTTACTTTAATGAGACATACCTTTCTTAGTTTTATTTTGTCTGAATCATAGCAAAAGATACGCCCTATTCGCCGTGGTAGATGTTGTAATGGGATAAAACGCTGGATATACTATTTTCATCATCCAGCTTTTTGTACTGGTAGAAAACAGCACACCACCATCCCAGCGCTTCGACACCTCAGCGTCAAAAGTGATTGTAGGCACGACTACGCGTGCCACGTACGTTTTAAACTTTGGTAAAATGGCCTACTACAAATATCACTTCACCAAATAAACACAACGCGTGAAACAGGCTTTGCCGCGCGTTACCCAAACAGCGCACGTAGCGAGCTGACGAGCCGAGGGATCCAAGATCTCCGCTTTCTGTCCCAGTCTGTCCTACCCGTGACGTAAAAAACGATGATGATGATAGCTAGACAAGCGCCCCATATAGTTCGCACACGCCGCCAATGGTGTTGGGCTTTTTCTGAAACTCAAAAGTGAAGCCTGGATAAAAGTGTGGCCGCGAGGCTCGACACTGATTGGTTGACGGGTGGGAGAGGAAAAGTAAGATGCTCGACGCCGATTGGATAACGGGGGGGGGGGGGGGGTTAAGGTGACCATAAAGGTAGGCGAGGAGGAGTGAGGTAGGCGAGGAGGATCTCGACCACCTGTGCGCACTGAGGGAGGTGTTCGGCAATTGAAGTTGACTGAGGGAGGTGGTGCGATCCAGATTAGCATCAGCAAGGCAGTTCGGCAAGGGGTGGCGAGAGGTATAGTCTGAAGGATTGCTAATTCCACGTGTGTGTTCCACTCTAAAATTATACTGCTGTATCCTTAACGCGAGACGCTCCATTCGTGCAGATGGAGGAGCTCGTGGATTGGTGAGAATGAACACAAGTGGTCTGTGCGAAGGAGGAATACGTTGCCATAAAGGTAGAGATGAAAATGTACTGTTCCCCACACGTCTGCAAGCAGTTCACGTTCGATCTTTGAGTATCGGGATTCAGTGGGAGTCAAAGCGCGACTGGCATAGGCGACGATCTCAGTACTTCCGCCTTTTTTCTGAGCTAGGATGGCGCCGAGGCCAATTGGAGACGCGCCAACCCTAAGGATTATTTCTTTTGTGCCGTCAAAAAAAGCGAGGTTATGAACTCCAGAAATGTTTTCTTTCAGGGCCTCGAAGGCAGCTTGCTCTGTTGGGCCCCATTCCCACTTAGTATTCTTTTTGGTGAGAAGACGAAGTGGGTGGGTGTGATTAGCAAGGTTAGGTAGGAAGCCCCCACTGTTGTAATATCATAAAATAAATATCATAAGTAAATAAAATCATAAACGTTGTGGTAAATATAAAGGCGCCTCTTTCCACGGCGTTAAGATGTGAAAAGAAATGGCTACAGAAGAGTGCCAGTGCGCTCCTCGTAGTACCAGCCGCGGCCGTAGCGTTTCGTCACGCGATGACTTCGCGGCGCTACACAAAGGTATTTTTGTTTCGTATGGTATCCTCATATCAATAGAAAGCGCGCAAGGCGCGGCGGTGTCATCTGGTCCTGACCTGCTCTTCTCACTGGATCTCGTCAGCCAGTGGGCGCATGACAGATTCGTCACTAGAGGCGCCGGCTGCTAGCACAGTGGATATTTACGGGTGATTCGAGAACGCGCCTTACTTCGACGACGACACGATAGAAGCTTGAGGCTAAAAAACGCTCTTGCGCTTCCGTGCCTGAGAAACGCGCTCCTTCGATACAAACATGGGGCGATGCCGGCGATGCGTCCTGTCACAGTGTGCTACTGCGCAGCCTGCTGGCTGCGCAGTAGCACACCACACTTTTTGTGTCCAGCGGACATGGCACTGCCAGATGTGCTCAAGACGGCAACTAGTGCGATGATGCCAGATATTGAAAAACAATCTGCCACATATTGAAAACCCGTGCAGTTCCCATTAAACTTGTTTTTTTTCGCCCACGCCATTTTGGAGTTGTGCACCCCTGCGCTAAAGGTGGCGCTGTTATCGTATTTAGCTCGGTCTCGGTGGACGCCAGCGACCCAGGTTTCAAGGCTGTTTCCCGAATAAGTGTCTTAGTAACGTTGCGCTTAGCTCAATGTTGGCTACGCCCACGCCGTAGCCTGGACTGCGCTGTTGGTTGCACCTCAATTCGCCCGCTCGAGTTTGCCGATTTCGGCAACTGGTGAGTTGCAAAGTTTGCCGGTCCGTTTAAGAAACATTTAGACAGACTTTTAAACTAAGTCGTAATATTTGACGTGTGGTCTGCTTAGGTGATACTGAAGAGGGCTGCATTGTTTTTGTTTTTTTGTTTTACGTTACGCGAGCCTACTGGCACTGGTGGGACCCAAGTATTCCCGCACGCAGCAATACTGACCAAGAAACTCCTTTGTTGCGGTGTAATTACAAGGACAAAAGCGGGCGTTTTCTTTGAGTCTCTCCTTCGTACAGGTCGCAGTGTTCCCCCCTGCAGTGAAGTTATATGGTCCCCCGATGATGATATTTGAATGCGGCTCACATATTGGACCCGAGCATAGCGTGATCACTCAATCCGGGGTCGTGATAATCAATAGCACGACAAGCATTCGTGAAGTTGCTCGTTCCCAATCACTGCAATACCAATAGCCGAACAGTAACAATGTCTGGAACTCAGCACCTGTCCGGTGCTTTGCGAACCCCAGCGCGTGGTTATGACAAACATGCTCTAGATCACGAGACCGTAAACTCTGTCTGATATTTTTCTTCTATTTTTCTGCGGTTATTATTTCGTGAATAGAAATACTAAGGCATGGTTCATAGGTTATAAACATAAGGAATTTATTCTAAGGGGTATTTGCGCAAAGTACAAACATCTGCACACCGCCCTTCTAAGAAACGCGGGGCGAGAAAAGTCCCGAACAGATTATTATCGATGCGCAACCAACGAGATTCCCGAATCGGCCGGTGGAAATGCCGTAGAACAAATCACGAATCAAGAATTGTCATAATATTTCACGCGCTTGGTTTCTTGAGCTCTCGGTAACATATTTGTTTCTTCACAGAAGCCGAGCGGTCCAAGACATCCACGACGAAACAAGGTATAAATGCTCTTGCTGGAACACCAGCGGCTAAAGAAAAAGAGAGAGAGAGAGAGAGACAGAAGACCAAGTGGGTCTATCATTTGTTACCCCTTTAGGCCAGGCGCTCATGCGAGCTCACTCTTTCTCAGAACAGGGAACGCCATGAGACAACGCTTCTGCCAGAGAGCGGGGAAAGGCGTGGAAATATGACGCCCACTGTACGAAGCATCACGCTACTTACGAATCAAATTGAAAGGCTCTCCGGAAAATTACAAAAACGGTTTTGTCATTGTGCTTTTCTTTTTTTGTTTTTTTTCTGCGACTGCGACCTTGCGCATTTCGTAACGCCGATGGTGGCTGTTACGCAACACGGCCTAAACACAGGTCGACAAATGGGCTCGACACTTCTAATTCTTTGCGTTCAGTTTGCGTTTTCTGGCATTTTTAACGCGATAGCGTTAAGCCGGGGTCACACTGCTTATGCATCATACAAGAGACATTTTGTAAAAAGATTCGAAAGCGAGTCACCGCGAGATCCGCACTTCGAAGGACACATGAAAATGGAGTTCAAGGAGAAAACTTGGCGAACGGCATTCGAACCACAGATATTGTCGTATCCGCGTAGTAAGAAGACACTACAGCCCGAATACTCGTTGCTGTATTTTACAGGAGATCAGAGTCTGGCTTGCGCCAGACTCTGATCTCTGAGTTTGTGCGCTCAAAGATCACGCTTCTATGAGTTCTATGAGTTTGTGCGCTCAAAGATCACGCAACCCCCGCAGGCAAAACGATCTTCTTCTGTTTATGCGCGAGTGGCGCCGCGCTAGACATCACACTCCTTCCCCCTCAGATGCTGTCGCCATATCTTTGAGGAGGCCGCTTTTGACGTTGAGGTCTAGACGAACCCGTTGTGATAACCGCGTCTGGAACAGGAAGGATATCCTGTTAAGCGTCTGGGGAATCTTGCTCCTCGGTTGGTGCCGGTCCCTCAATGGTCGGAATGGTCCACTGTGCTGGCGCAGCTTGTAGGCTATTATTATTATTTCGTGTTGCACAGGGTCCCGTTTGTGACGGTGTTCTTTATCTGGTCTTCATGTCGCCGTATCGTGCCTTGTTCAGTTTTGATGACCCAAGAGCGAGATCCCAGTCTTTTTAATACGGTTCCTTGGATCCACGATGGATTTCCAGCAACGTTTTTTATATACACTCCTCGGTTAGCCGAAATATTTCTTGGGGACATAGTTGTCTCCGACGTCTCTTCATCCCTCCCTCTGGCTTGCGGATGTAGTAGAGTGATCGCGGTTGACAACTCACGACCAAACAGCATAGCCGGGGTCTTTCCTGTCGTGAGACTAATCGTTGTCTGCTGTTTCAGGAGAAATCGCGCAAGCCGGCACGATAAACTTCCTGTCTTGTCCTTAGACAACGCCTGCTTGGTTTCGTACACCATCCTTTCCGCTTGACCATTGTTCGCCGGATGATACGGGGCACTTGTGACGTGACAAATTCCGTTATTTAAAAAAAAAACACTGTTCGGTATCGTCTGACACTAATGACGCACCATTGTCGCTAACAACCTTGCGTGGTACGCCGAACGTTCCGAGCAAGTTCCGAAGTTCCTGAATCAGTGAGCTTGAGTTGATACTTTTCATTTGACGAACGTCCAGCCATTTGCTGAAGGCGTCAACTACTATCAGCAACATTTTACCTCCAATGGGACCCGCGAAGTCGATGTGCAGTGTATCCCATGGTCTCGATGGTCGTTGCCATTCCGGGGATTGTGCCTTAGGTGGTGCCCGCTGGTGCTCTTGGCAAATGCTTCACGCCCTTGCCTTGGCTTCGATGTCTTTATCCACTCCAGGCCACCAAACCTAACCTCGGGCAGCTGCCGTCATTGTCACTATGCCTCGGTGTCCAGCGTGAAGCAAGTCGAGTACTTGAGCTCTCGCTCTACTGGGAATCTCTACTCTTGTACCTCGGGTCAAGCAACCGTTTAGTGTCGAAAGTTCGTTGGCAATACTTTTGTAGGCCCTGCTCTCGTCCTTGTTTAGCTCTCCTAGTCTTCCGTGATGTATGGCCTGGTAGACGAGTGTTAGAACTTTGTCTTATTTAGTGAGCGCTGCAATGCGTTCTGTACAGAGTTGTGGAATTGGCGAGCAGGCTAACATTAGCACATCGCCAGGTGGGCAGGGCTCGTCGACACGAGCAGGTAGAGGCAGCCTGGTCAGAGCGTCTGCGTTTTGGTGTGTTCGTCCCCGTCTGTATCTCAACTCGTAGTCGTACGCACTTAGCTTGATGCATCATCGTTTCATACGCTGCGATAGGACTTCTGGTATCGTTTTTGAGCCTCCAAGTATTGCAAAAAGGGGTTAGTGGTCTGTGTAGATGGTAACCTGTCGTCCAGCGATGTATTCGTGGAAGTGACATACTGCATAGAAGATGGCCAACCCTTTCTTATCAAGCTGAGAATAGTTTTTCTCCGCAGCCCCTAGTGTTCGTGACGCAAAAGCCACTGGAGCTTCACGTCCCAGAGCGTGTTTCTGCGGAAGTACTGCTCCCGCGCCGTAAAGAGACGCGTCGCAGGAAAGCAGCAGGAACTTCTTTCCACCAAAGTGCGCAAGGACCGTGCATTCTTTGACTAATTCTTTAAGTTTATGGAATGCTTCCCGGTGAATGTCTTTCCACAACCAAGGAGCATTCTTCTCAAGGACCTTGTACAGGACTGATGCGACTGTAGCTCTGTTCTCGAGGAAGCGGTCATAAAATGCGAGCAACCCCAAAAAGGCTTGCAGCTTAGTTTCTTCTGCTGGCTCTGGAGCATCCGTAATTGCTTGCACCTTGTCAGCAGTTGTGTGTACCCCTGAAGCGTCAATCCTGTCCTAGGAATGTAGTCCGACGAAGGGGCGACCTTCGACAAAGTGTCGAAAGTGCCGGACGGCCAATTACGCCGCAAGCAGTTCTCTCCTGAAGACGCTGTAGCGGGTCTGGGCGGGTTTTAACGTCTTGGAATAGAAAGCCAGGGGCTGCCATTTACCGCAGGCACGTGCCAGGATTTTGTTTCGGGGGGGGGGGGGGGGGGCGCCCATGACAAAATGCTGTATGAGGGGGAGGGGGGAGAGGAGGTCCCAGCAAAATGGCAGATTTCGGGGGGGGGGGGGTGGGGTCGTAGCTGAGGCATCAGTCATGATCGAGGTTCTGGCATCGTGTTGTGGATGTCGCAGAAGTACAGCGTCTGCAAGTACAGTATTTACTTCGCAGAAGGCTTGCTCCGCGTCTTCACTCCAAGGTATACGTTGGAAGTGGCACGTGCAGACTTTGCCAGGAGAGAATCAAGGGGTTGGACTAGCCTCGCGCAGTTCGGAATGAACCGGCGGTAAAAGTTTACCAGGCCGAGGAACTGGCGAAGCTTTGTTATCCAGCTAGGTCTTGGAAAGTTTCTGATCACTTGCACTTTCGACGGCGAAGGTCCGATGCCGTGTCGGTCCATTCGATGTCCCAGAAACTCAAGTTCTGATCTCCCAAACTCACTTTTTGCGGCGTTGATGATGATGCCGTGGTCTGAGAGTCTTTGAAAAAGAAGACGGAGGTGGTTGTATGCTCCTCCGGTGTCGAGCTAGCGACCAACAAGTCGTCAACGTAGGTGAATACGAAGAGAAGCCCCCCCCCCCCCCCCCCCCCCCCCCCCCCCGCGTGACGGCGTCGATGAATCTCTGGAATGTTTGAGCCACATTACTGAGGCCAAAAGGCATGCGGAGAAACTCAAACAAACCAAACGGAGTGGTAATAGCTGTCTTTGAGATATCCTCGTCAGCGACGGGGATCTGGTGGTACGCGCGGGTAAGGTCAACCTTCGAACAAATGGTAGCGCCTTGGAGGTTGACACTAAAGTCCTGGATGTTTGGGAGGGGGTATCAATCGGGCACTGTGCTCTTTTCCAGTGCGCGATATTCGCCACACGGTATCCAATCTCCGTCCTTCTTGGACACCATGTGTAGGGGAGAAGCCCAGCTGCTTCACGACGGTCACATAATTCCAAGCTCGAGCATATGCTCAAATTCTTCGCGAGCTATGCGGAGTTTCTTTGGAGCCAGACGACGGGGTTGGAAGTAAACCGGTGCGCCCGTTGTTTCGATATGAGGGTGGACATCATGCGAAACCGGTCTGGTCCAGTCAGGAGTTCGCGTGAGGCTTGGAAAATCCTGCAGAGGAGGTTGGAATGGCCCGTCGATGTTAAAGCAGACTGACGCGTACCCTGCTGTGTCAGTTGTTGAGACGCCTTGCACGGAGAGTCGCGTTGTGGAGTCGACGTCTACGAGGAGACGTTACGAGGAGGCTATGATGTTGTAGAAAGTCAGCAGCGATGATCGCGTTGCTCACGTCTGCGACCAGGAATACCCATCGGTAGACTCGTCTTAGGCCAAAATTTAAGGTGATGGACCGTTTCTTGTAGACGAGAATCGACGAGTTGCTCACGGCCCGAAGGTTGTAGATGGGCGTGCGCATTTTACAGAAACAGCGCTTACCTCACCCCCGGTATCGACGAGATAACGGGTTCCAGTAGTCCTGTCGGCGATGCGAAATAGGCGACTTTCTTGTAGGCTTTGGCTACTCGTTGCCTCTATCGGTTTGCACCAGGAGGAGGGACGAAGGCAGTGCCGGGCGCCGGAGCCAAAGCGGAGATGGTATACGCAGACGTCCACTGAACTTGCCCAGTTGGAACGGTCAGCCTTTCTCTGACGAGATGCCGAACGTCGACGTTGTTGTTGAGTGCGTGGACGATCTCACCGGAGAGTTGCTGCGGTAACACTCTGCTCCAACCGCTGGTAAAGCTGCTCGAGATTGCCGTCAGAAGATGGAGTGCCTGGCAGGGCAGGCATCGCTTCGCTACCATCTTCTGCCGCCGATGTAACGCTGACGACGGGTGGAGTGGCAACTTCAATAGCGGCGTCTGCCAGGGCTGCGAGACCTGTGAGGTCGAGAGCCGTAGCGGTGGCCAACACCATCTGGACGATGGTTGGCAGGCGCTGAATAAATAGCTCCCGCAGCAGAGCGTCGCCGATCGTGTTGGCGCGATCTCCAAGGAGCTGAGTCATCCGACTCAGCAGCTGGGACGGACGTCGATCGCCGAGTTCTTCCGCCGAAAGAAAGTTTTGGAGGCGGGAACGATCTGATGCCTCGGTTCTCTGCAGGAGAGCCGCCTTCAGCTGGTCGTACAAAGCTGTGGCCGAGGGTTGCGCAATGATGTCGTATACTTCGTCGGCTGCTGCCAGCGACAGCGCCGAGATGACATGATGGTACTTGATTTCCTGACTCGTCAGACCTCTGAGATGAAATTGGGACTCAGCCTGCAGGAACCAGACCCTCGGGTTTCCGTCCCAGTACGGCAGAAGTCGGACTGCAACCGACAAGATGGAAGCGGCGATCCCTCTGCTGCTCCTTGGGGTTCGCCGTTGTCCATGGTCCTGGACCGGGTCACCACATATGTGGGGGCCCCGAGGTCCTACCACGTTATTTAAAGTGAGGACATAGAACGAGACAACAGAACGACGTGTCTGCCTGTGATGGCGGCTTCGGAACATTCTCTTCACGAGCTCTCCGAGGCGCGTGCGTGTACTGCGCCTCGAGCGATCTCTTTTATTTTTATAAGAAAGATGGATCTGTGGGTGCGTTGCACCCCACAGTGGCTTCGGTGACTGCGAACTTGCATTTTTCTTTTTTTAGCTTCAGACCGGTGCTGTCTAGCTTGGATGGCACTTGTTCCAGGCGTTCAGCGTGTTGTTCCTTGGTCGCTCCACTGATGAGGATGTCATTAAGGTATACGCTTATTCCGTCTATGCCAGCGAGTGACGTTTCCATCATCCGCTGAAAAATCGCGGGCGCTGCTGAGATCTGAAACGGAAGTCGCGTCACCCTGTACAGTCCTTTCATCGTGTTGATTGTAAGCACTGGCGCCGTCTCGTCCGTTGCCCTTAGCTGCTGGTATGCTTGGCACAAGTCCAGCGTTGAGAAAACAATTCCTCCTCTGAGGTTTGACAGCACATCTCCTATTGTGGGTAGATGATAGCTGGCTTTTTTTTTTTTTTTTTTTGATGCGGCGTTTACCGTGCTCCGGTAGTCGCCACCAAGTCGGATGGCTCCGCTCTTCTTTCGGACGAGTACCAGAGGCGCAGCCCATGCAGAGTGTTGAACTGGCTCAATTATTCCTTGACTCTGCAACTGTTGGAGCTCGTCTGCTACCGCTGACCGGAGCAAAAGAGGAACCGGCCGATCTTTGCAAAACTTCGGTGAAGCTCCTTCCTCTAGCTCCAATTGTACTGGAGGTCACGCGTGTATCCAGAGATGTCGTCCTTGAACACATTAGAATGTCGTCGAAGGACTTCCTCCACCTCTGCTGGTGCGGTCTGATGCTGCACCTGGTTGATTCCTTTCACTCGGATGTGGAGCGCGTCGAACCAATCCTTTCCCGAAAGGCTGCAGCCATATCCTTTCATCACCAGAAGCTGCAGGAGGTAATCCTTTGACTTGAAGCGTACCCTTGCTTAAAGTGAGCCAAGACGTTTTAGACCTTCACCGCTCCAAGTCTAGAGTTCAAAGTCATCTTTTGTGAGCTTGAGTGGATTTTTGGGCCAGGGTGAGCGAAATGTTTCTTCGTTGATCAACGAACATGAAGCGCCAGAGTCGACCTCGAACTGAGGTGGCTTACCCTGAATCTGAAGGGAAACATGGAACTTCGGAACGGCCCCTGGCGTGTATAATTTGTTCAATTCGTAGCAGGAACATCTAGAAGGGCACGTTGGCTGGCTCACCACATCAGTCACTGCTACATTGTGGATAGCTTTCTTGCAAGCTGGTTTGCCTTCTTGCCTTTTCTTCGCAATGCATGCTTTTTCGATGTGTCCAAGCTTTTTGCAGTAGCGATACTCTGTATTTTTGAATCGGCATCCCTGTGGGTCATGCTGACCTGTGCATCGATAGCACTTTCGATTATTGCGTGGAGCAGCGTCTTTGTTTGCTGCCCCTGTCTTGATGATCTTGAAGTCTTCTTTTTTCTTGATGCTTTGCTGTTGTTTCGAGGCACTCTCCGCTCTGATGGCGATATCTAAGGCGCTTGAGAACGTTACACCTTTTTCTGCGTGCAGGCGTTGCTGCAGAAGCTCGTCGCGGATGCCGCAGACAAACCTGTCACGCAAAATCACGTCCAACGGCAGTTTGGTGTCCCGTTGTGGTGTTGCTAGTTGCTCAGCCGTAGCTGCTGCACCGGATGCCTGTTGCGACGTTGGTTGCTGCGATGCCGATTGTGGCGCCGTCGTCGATGTCACACGCGTATTTGCGGAAGCGAGGATGCCGAAATTACAGTCACCCGCGAGATGTTTGAGTTCAGCAACGTAGCTGTTGATCGACTCGTCCGGTAGTTGGTCTCGCCGCTGAAACTTGTACCGGCTATAGAGCTCTGACGGTCGAGGATCAAATAAGCGCCGAGGATTGACACGAGTTCGTCGAAATCGATGTCCCCGGGTCCTCTGGGTGCCACCAACGCTCGTACGATCTCGTAAGTTTCGGGACCGCGGAGCGTGAGTAGGAGTGCTCGCTTCTTGTCCATGGCGCTGATGCCATTCGCAACGAAGTAGAACCCCAGACGTTCAAACCACGATGCCCATATTTGCCTGAAAAGGCTTCCATTTTGCCTTGAGTAGACATGGCTCGTGGTCAGAGGTTCCAGGCGTCGTAGGCTCTTGAATTTTCGTCGCCAGTGTCGTACCTTTGTAGTAAAAAGAAACTACAGCCCGAATACTCGTCGATGTATTTTCCAGGAGATCAGAGTCTGGCTTGCGCCATCAGCCGCTCGCAGTTCTATGAGTTCGCGCGCTAAAAAGACCACGCGACCCTCGCAGGCAAAACGATCTTCTTCTGTTCATGTGCGAGTGGCGCCGCGCTAGACATCACAGATATTAAGGCAAGTCGTGGTTGCAGACTGTCTTTATATGACCAGACTGACCCCGGCTTTAAGGCATAGAGTTATTAGCAATAAACGCTAGAGGTTCAGGTGGCGCTAGTGTGCTGTGGCATTTTGAAGCAGACAGCAACCAGTAAAAATTTGACTTCCGGTAATGCATTCCTGTGGAAAAACGCAAATGAGTTTTCTCTTCGTTCTCGATTATAAAAGCGAATATTGCTTAGTGTTGTGACAATGAAAAGTTTGGAACGTTTTACAGTCGAATGTACAAAAATATGTGTCAGAGCGTTTTTCTTAATAATTCATTGCGTTGAACACTGCACTAAAAATAGCCCAATACACATGTACAATACGTGTTGACGTTGCAGACTGCTATTATAGGGCACGTATTTACGCATATAGTCAATGCTATGAAGCACACAGAGTGGATCAGCTTGACAAAACACCAAAAGGATACCAATATATGCCGAAATCAAACAATCCAAACAGATGACAAGAACGAAGCATGGAGTTATGGAACGAAGAACACGCTAACGTTTCGCTAACAAACTGTGCATGAGTAATCAAAATAAAGCAGTAACTGAGTGTTGTTGCTGTAAAATAAATACGATTGTTGTTCGTTTTGTTTGAATTTATAGCTTGTATTGACATATGCTGTACAACAGTGGTTCTCAAATGGGGGTCAGCGGACCCTTTGGAGTCCGCTGAAGGCATTCTAGGGGTCCGCGAAGTACCTGCCTCATCAGTCAAGCCCGGCAATAAACGTTGCATTTTTTTCTTTTTCAGGTCGAAAAGTAATGTTTCAGTTTTCGGGCGAGTTTTTTCGCGTGAACGTCAGTAAGAGCGGTCTACTTCACACTAGCCTTTAGTTATATTCATTTATTAAATCATTATTATATTTAACCTATACCTTTCCTCTCCTCTCACCACGAACGGGGTCCTCCATCATCTCCGCCGATCCACAAGGGGTTCACGAAACATCGATGGTTGAGAACCACTGCTGTACAACATAGACCTGGGCCATATAAAAAAGCATTAAATAAAGTTTATTTTTATAATGTGAGTAAATCTCCATAGTACCCGTTACGAATAGAGAAACTACGCTGATTTCTACTATTCCCTGGCGAAGAGAAAAATATCACGTACGTTTTCCAATAGGAATACACAGGAACACTGGAAAATTAGACTGTTTGCTGTCTGCTTCAATTTGCGACCGAAAGTCCCGCAGACACTAGCGCCAGCTGAGCCTCTAGCTTTTATTGTAATAACTCTGTGCTCTAAGGAGCTCGTATCGCACCGGCGTCAGTGGCGGGAAAACAAAAGCCGGCGTCGTTGGCATGCCGCGAAAATCCTGATTGGTCGACCTCGCGCGGGAATTTCAAACAACACACAACGCTCACGTGAAACGTGACATACCGCGTGGAATGAAAGTGATTAAAAAATGAACGACGTTTACAACTCTCTGTGATGCCGAATTAGAGCGAAGCTCTTGAGGAGGAAGAGGGGAGGGTACGAAAAAGAGGGTACGCCGCTCCTCCTTTCCTCCCCTCCCCTTCCCCTCTTCTACTCCCCTCCCATTTAGCGGGAAATTTTCCCTTCATATCCCGCTAAATTCAGCAAAAACAATTCCTCGTTTAATTTAGCGGGAAATTTACTGCTAAATTTAGAGGGGTATTTTTTCCGCTAAATTTAGCAGTGAAGTTTTTCCGCTAAGTTTAGCGGGGAAAGTTTTTCGCTAAATTTAGCGGAAAATTTTTTCCCGAAGTTTAGCGGGAAATTTTCCACGCTAAACTTAGCAGGAAAAGCTTTTCGCTAAAATTACCGGGAAAATTCCCTCCTCCTCCTCTTCCTCCTCCTCCGTGACGCTCGTGACGTCACACGTGACGTCATTATGGGAAACATCCCATAAGGCAACACGCGGTTACGCCGACGGCAACGGCGACGCCGCTCAAGCCGGAAACGGGCGCCTAAGAGCTGCGCTCTAGAACATGACATGTAAGGCGAAGTAAAGGTCGCCGCGTGTCCCAAATGACTCTATAAAGTAATTCCTTTGCCTTAAAGAAAATCTTTTAAGAATTTTAGGCGGGATTCGAACCCACGACCCTTCAGTCAGACACGCTACAGACTAGGGCACGCTTGCACGACAAGGGAATGAGCGGTAGTTTATATGTTTAAAACACCTTTTCCACAAGAACGCGGCGATTTTGAATGCCGTCGCTTGTGGTATGCGGTAAAACATCGCTTTGATCTCTCCACGCCGCTGGAAGTTATTCACAAAAGATACGTGATTGTCACACATTTTCGTTTTGCCTCACCTATATTTTCTCGCATATTCCAAGTTGACATGTTTTATCATGTTTCGTCCGGCATACCAGATACGGAACCCACGTGACTGAGAACGACAGGAAACAGAAAACGACTTTATATGTTTCGCTATCGCGTCCCACTCTTAAAGGCGAAGCAATTGAGCGTCCTCCAAGCTTTCATTTTTATTTTTTTCTTATTTAAAAAGAAACTAATTTAATATTTCCAAGAATGGCAACGCTACTTTCGTCACTGAGAGGTTGAAAACAGCAGGGCGTCTCTTTCCGATGCCCGGTCATAAGCACGCGCTCTGATGCTTGTCTTCCGTCGTACTTCGGCAGCGCCTGCACGCTCGAGGCTCGCGAGACTCCGAAGCGTTGTCGAAGGTAAGAGGATCCCACTGGAGACGGGACCACTCAAGGACCTCCCTGCCGTTCTCATCGCACCGGCGACTGTAGGAAATCTCATTCAGTGAATTAGCGAATTCCCAAGTTTATTATCCCTTATCAACGCATCAAGCGGCTTTATTGATCATTGGCGACGCGGATAATCTGTGCAGTGTTGTTTTTTTCTTCAAATATGGTATTTGTTATCTGTAGATGAATATGTGCGTCTTATCGCTACAGGCATTGTGTGTTCGAAACACAAGAGAAAAAAAAAAAAAACACTTTGTGCACGATGTGTGCTGGATCTAGTGGTTCTCGATAACCACTCATAGGCTGTTTTTTTATATCTTACTCGAATGGATCCTAGTTACTCCGGCGGGTCATGTCACGTGACACTGACAACACTGACAGAGCAGCAGAGCTGGACGCGGGTAGACATTTGAACTCTCAAGATACAAAACCCTTACCCCAGAGTGATATCGATTAAATTTTGCAACATGGCCATAGTGACTCCACTGAATTTTCAACTATCCTCTCACAGTAATGGCGGATGAATTCGAGCGTTAAATTCACGCATCTAAGATTCCACTGCGCAACTCTACTTCAGATATTTAACGAGAACTTTCTGTTTACCAAATACGATCTTTGCAAGCGACAAACCTAATGTCCCATTTTTTAATAATTGTCTTTTTAAACAAAGAGGAGCTTTTTAGACAAAGCTCTGTCTGATTGGAGTATCTGCTCACAAGATGACAATACCGGGTGTCAAAAAAAAATATTTACCGGGTTTGGTAACCGTAAAGATGAATTATGGATAGCCGAACGCTGGTTCTCCGCCCAAAGGTAACGATAGAGGTCCAAACCAGATGCCAAAGTTTCAGCACGAACCAATATATTATTCAAAAGTTATAAGTACTTTTCTAAAACTTTCAATGGGAAAACGGGGGGCCGATGGAGCTCTCGAATACCTGGAGCTCTGGCGCCAGAAACATAAAACCGGCAAAAATGAGCCCCATTCTCCCGTCGAAATTTTCAGAAGATTACTTATAACTTTTGAATAATGTATCAGTTCGTGCTGAAACCACATTGGCATCAGGCTCGGACCTCTAGCGCTACCTCTGGGCGGAGAATGAACGTTCGGCGATGCGCTGTTTATTTTTGTGGTGAAAAAAACCTTGTAAATTTTTATGTTCTTAATTTTTTTTTTTTTGGAGGGGGGGCATTTTGTACATAGTCACGGTGTTGCTGAGGTCAAGGTTACAGGGGTGTCGACAACATTTCTTGATAAGTGTAAACTACGACAACGTTCCAGTAGAAGACGAACGTTGATTAACTATGGTTCAACCTAAACAAAACATCACATTCGTATAATTCTAGGTGATGCCGGACGGATAAGCAGAGCACATAGTCATCTAGTCAGTGCCAGTTTAAGCAACTCAGGGCGTGGTGAGATGTGAGCCTCTTATTAAGGTTCTGCAGCCAAAAAGATCGTTTGCGACATAATCATATAAGAATTATTAATAAGGAGTCACAAAGCAAGAAGCGTGAACCTACCTAACAAACCTCGCTCTGTGTTTCTTAAACTGTCCGTAACTATAGAAGAGTTCTGGGAACACTCGGTAGATAGTCTTCGCTGAAGCCTCTCCGCGTTCAGCCACCCAAGTTTCTACTAGTTGGTTTGACTGGACTTTTTTTTTTTTAGATGCGGAGCATCTCTTGCTCGGGTCTATGTCCCGCGGCGTCGGCGTTGTAGTCGGCACTCGAACGACGCACGCGCAACTCTCCTCCTTCCCTCTCTCCAACAGCTGCGCGTTACTCTCTCCGCTCTCTCTCTCTACCAGCTGCGTGCACTGCGCGTGCGTTCGCTTCTCCTCACACCGCGCGCGCACGCGCAACTCTCCTCCTCTATACTTCGTTTCACCTTATGTGCGAGCGAAGGCAAAACAGGAAGCGCAAGCACGGAAGCTCCGTGCGTTCAGGCTTTGCTCGAGCGCGCGAGCTGGGGAGAAATGCAAAAAGCGCTGGTCTCGCGCTTCTAGCTTTGGCTTCGCTCGCAGATAAAGTGAAACGAAGTATACTCTCCTCTCCTTCAAGTGTGAAAAAAAATAAACGGCGAGCGGCGAGCGTTCCAAGTTTCTCTGCCGCGAGCCGCGATGAAGGCTCGCGTAGGGGGTAACGCTAGGGCAGTCGGTGGCGCCATCTCTCGACGTCAGCACGCAACTGACTCTTTCCTCGGAACCAACACGATGCTCCGCATCACCCCATGGTTCCCCTCGGGAAGATGGTGTTTAATGCTTAGTCCAGCGAATAAAGATAGTTGGATTTGAAAGCCGAAACATCAGTGAGCGTTGAGGAAAAGTCTTGTTCGTACGTCTTGCCTGAAAACGAATTGATCTATCGGACGAGAGTGCCGGTAGCTCGGCGACAGAAAAGTTGTGACGAAAAGATAGACCGCCGCCCTGCTTAGAATGCTTAGCCCAGCCGCAGCGAATAAAGATATTTTCTCTCCTTTCTTGTCCCCAACCCTACCCCCCTCTCCTTTACGAAGTAGCAAATCAGCTTTTACGCGGGTTGACCTCTTCGTGACTGTAAATAAACATCTATTCTCTCTCTCCTACTTGTCCTCAGATTATATATCAAAATAGCGGTGACTTGTACCTGTTATCTCATCAAACTTCGCGCCTCAAGAATTGCGTATCCTGCGGTTGCGAGAGAGATAATTTTTGTATGTGATCTGTTTCACGGAAACCAGTCTTGTAAGTAACGCGTTGCTAGTGATGTCGTTACTAAACTAACTCGTTACTTTACCGGTAAGAAAGTAACAACATCGTTTCGTTTTCTTACTATTAGAAAAGAGTAGAGTATTCTTGTAACTTTGGGCTCGAATAACTAGTAACGGTATTTGTTGTTATTGTTGTTATTGTTGTTTTTTTAGGAACGCGCACAACATCGATTGTGTACTCCCCTCGATTGGTCTGTACTTTCACTGTGAGCAAGAAACGTAAGACGGGCAAGCAATTAAAGTCGTGCACAAAGTTAATTAGTACAGTCGCGCGTTAGAGCGAGCCCATCAACTGCACTCTACTATTCATAGATTTACACTCACAAATATCAAGACAATCGAAGTCAACATCGCTTGTTTGGGCAGGGTTGATTCGGTATTCTAGCTTGAGAGCGATCTCCAGCTACTCTATCCCTAATAGGGACTAGGATAGTAAAGTGTTACTATTCTGTTGAAGTAAAACGCTTCTTGCAAGACTTTCTAGTGAGTAACGTACTTTAGTAAATGTTGGGTGTATGCGTACAGCTTAGAATGAAAAGCTGTAAGCAAGTACGCAAGAGTACCCAGTAAAAAAAAAGGAAGTAAACGAATACATTGGACATGTATAGTGTAGCAACTCAGGTAAAGAGGACAATAAAGATGGAAGAAAATTACTGCTATAGTCAAACTTTGTACATTACATTTCTTGTGGTACTAAAAATGGCCGCCTACGTTTTTCCTCTTAATATTTATCCCATAGTAAAATGTCAGCTGCCATTTGACGATTCCCGGGAGGTTTTGTTTGAGTTTTTTGTGCCAACTTGTGCTTCCTTCATGATTTGTTTACACGTGTTCCGCTCAAGTGGGTTCCATTGCTATTATTAACTGAGCAGCGAAAAAACTAACAGCACTTCATGAAAAAAATTACTACTTTCAGAGGTGTTTATTTTAAGTAATTGTCTTACTTTTGCAGTATAAAGAAAATGGATCGTATTGGGTTCTTTTTTCGAAAGTGTGTTTCCAAACTCTGGGTAATTCCTAGAGTGATCCTTGGGCAGCCTACGTTTCTGCGTAAGGTTTGAAATCCAGCGCATATGTTGTAACTTGCCGCGACTTTAATATGTGCCAATGGAATTTTTTTTAAATTCGTATTCTTTTTCATAATTTGTCACTTTGAACATGTAAGCTCGCGAGATTTAGCAGTGTTGAAAGGCGATTATGTTAGGCTATGGTACGGCGTCTGGTCACACACGACGGTCTGCAACTGGAGATAAAAACGTATTCAGCTCGTAATATACTATTTATAAATGCAGCTAAGTAGTGGTTCATAGTTCATTTTGAGTGCGGGACCAGATCTCAGTATGATTATACAAGCAATGAAAATTGTCTTGGTTGAAGGATTTCAACAAACTTCCCTCGGCTAAGAGTATATTTCCCAATCTTTCGGGTTTCATACTTGCATGGAACTTCAAGATGCAAGAATTCACCTCTTTACATTTCAATATGTTATTGCGCTGTATGCTAATGCCCCATTCCCCCTGGCAGCAAGGCGCCGCAAAGCAACGACGCCATATGTAAAAGATTAAAAAAAAAAATCAAGGTTCCACGCGCAATATTTTGCCTTGTAGTTGCGCTAATTTGCAGTGTTTAGCTACACGAAGGAATGGTGGTTGAATGTGAACGTGGCAAACATTTTTCTGGTGTGTAAATTTATCCTTGTGAACTAGGTATTCATAGAACTAGATTTCAATTTATTCCTTTGGAACTTAGGCGCTTCCAATTTCTTGGCCATCGCACGCACTCTCAAGACCATAGGCTCTAATGATTAAGCATTTGTCAGACAGCTCTACGGATAATTTAGGTCCTTATTTCGAGCAATGAAAATATTCTGAATTTAACCTTACACCCTAAAACGTTCTCACACACCAAGCTGCCCGCAGCGCGAGAGATGAGCTGATCACTGATAGAAAAGGCAGCGATCGACGGAAACCTCGGGAGCAGAAATTCTGCACCACTCCAAAACTGAGACAAATCCTAGATTGTTATAGAATCAACATGGGATAATGCGGGTAATGCATTCAATCTTCAAGGTTCAATTTATCTTGATTTCTTTTTTTCTTAGAAAAGAGACACCGTCACACACCACTAAACGCTACAATCGCTTTACAAAGCTTGCGCTGCTGAACTGGGTTCAATTCCAACACCTCCCTGTTTCGATTTGAACGGCTGTTTAGCCTCCGTATGGTAAGTGAAAGATACCAGAGCAAGCGTAGAACTTTGACAGGGTCCACTGTGCACGTGCGCTTGGGAAGTGAAGGCGTTGTTCAGAACAACAAGCTTGTTTGTTTTAACGGCTTTGCTCGCATTTATATATAAAAAAGAGTTTAAAAACCGAGTTTATAGTCATTCTGCAGTCACCAAAATTTTCATCTACAGTTTGAACCAGGGACGCCATAATATGGCAGACCAACCTCCCGCAATTGGAACACGCACGTCGACGAATACACAAACACTACAAATAAAGTCGGTCACCGTTTTAAAGTAATATGCCAAAGGTAATTAATATTCAACCTGTGTGACCGCCAACGACCTTAGCGTTGGAGCGAGTGCATGTTCTAGCAGCGTAATTGCATGTTTTGGCTTACTTCAACCCAGTCTTTGCGCAAAAGTAACCATATGACAGGTATAACAATAAACTCTGTTCACAGGTATACATGGCGAACTTATTTCTGTCTGCAAGAACGAGTACAAATGACTGGAACGTAAACATCCTAGATAGAAATCCGTCTTGTTGGGTGGAACTTTCGAGTATCTCCTTTTTATTACTACGTGTACGACTGACCACCAGCATGATGCGATGAATTCACGCGCATGCGATGTATACCAGTGCAACATTGCTTAGGCTTGAGCCTCGAGAAGTGGTGACGAAAGCATATATTGATGAACAACCCGTATTACTGAAGAGCGATTGTGTCGCCAAGACGCTGCTTTTGTTTTCATGAGGGGGATAGTGGTTGCTTGCGCACCAAGTGTGAGTAGGTCGTGGCGAGGCTCGTCCGATCTCAGCTCAGTCTGTTTTAAAATAACATTACAGTAATCAAAGTGTGTAACTCATGTTTTCTACTACTTATTTATTTTTGCGTATTCATTTTAGGCATACCCAAATCCGAGATAGGTATGGAGCTGCGAAGTTCACTCCGATACACCATGGATTCTCTTTAAGACATATTATACGATGTAAAGTATAAACAATGGTTTGCTTATTGTTTCTCGAATTACATAAGTTCTGCATGTCTAAGTACAAGTTGGTTTGAACAGTGAGGTAAATGTTTTGTGTCGAAAAGTAGTAATAGAGATTGACGGCGGGTGTGGGGGCACAAAAGATGCTAGCCTGGGTGTCGGTCAGAGTTCATCAGACTGTGCTGATAGTGAGAAATCGAAGTCGCTCAATTCCATGTTTGCAACAGCTTCGCGCACTTCTGGAAATCCCCCCTTATTGCACCGGATCTGTGTAACATCGCCTAGCTTTATCACGTTGGAATGGAGTCAGCTTTTATCAGGTTTCATAAGCTTCGAGTATCAGGCGATGTTGAACCTTCAAACGTACTATCGCTAACAACATGCTCTGAAACAGCACTTCGCACTTCTTTCACATACCGGCCAGCTTTTGAGAATCGTGGTCCGAACTAAGAATGAAATGCAAGGCTGCGGTCTCATACTTCGGCCTATTTCACAAACTGAGTAGAAATAGGCCCTGTGGGGACCGCAGGCACAGAAAAAGGACGCATCGGGTGTTTCAGCTCATATCGGCCGAGAGGTTATACATGAGACTTCGTATCTTCAATAAACGTTTGTAGCTCAACTCGTTACCCTGCGTACGTGAAGAAGACAACACTTTGAATAATCGACGCACGCCTGCACGCTTTCGCTTCTTGCAATTTTTGAGTATTGTTTCTATCTCAAATCGTTCAATATCAGTGTCTGCTGGTATATGGCTGTGTCAGTCAAGGCGCGCTTATGTGACTGCCGGTAAATCTGCTTTCTGAATAACTGAAAGACTTTGGTCAAAACCTAAAATAATCTTCAGTCCATTAGGACGTGCTCACACAGGCAATGCGTTTGTTTTCTGTTCCGGTCCGCGTTTCTCGCGCCGCTGGCTGTTTAAGGGAGTAATACGTTGTTAATGTGCATTCTAGGTTTTTCGTCGGTCATGCTGACCCCCAGGTTTCGGCAGTATGTATCGGTAATTGCTTACGTTGTGTTTTTTTTTTTTAACTTCTGTTAGGTCAAAACCGCCGTTCGTATACGATTCGACAAAAAAAAAACAGACTTGGTTTTATAATATTCAATACAATCTAAAAAAATGAATGGGATTTCACTTTCCAGTAGAACTCGGAGAGAGCGAACATGCCGAATTATAAGGCGTATTCACACGGGGGAGAAGACCCTCCCTTTGCTCTCCGAGATGCGCATCACCTGGTAACAACGTCACACCTTTGCGCTGAGGCGCGCTGACGTTGACATCCCCGGGGGTATGAGATAGCTTTTGCTCGGGTTTGTTCGCCGAAATTAGCTGTCGTCGTGTTCTGCGAAAAAATAAACTCTTTTTGTTTTCCTTTTCTATGTACAACACAGGTAACAGATACACAGCGTTAGGGCGCTCGGCCGTAACGATGTTCGTGTTTTGATATTCGAGGACAGGCGATAGACCGCTCTCGAATCTGCGCGAAATCTGGTAGCTGCAGCGCCAATTACTTAAGTCCACCATTTGTTTTGGCACGTACTCTAAGCATGTATCGAACGCGAAGGCTGCGTCAGCGTTCGCCAAATACGTCGATCCAATCACACGCTTCGCGTCCAAGGATGGATGGATGTTAATGGCTATACTATTTGTAACCGACGGTAGCTTGCGCGACCTGGGTCGCTAAACTCGTCAAACACAAAGTTGGGCACGAAGTTCGCGGAGCGTGCTGATTGGACTCCCGCGACGTTGGCGTCACGCGGGACGAGATGTCAATCATCCAAGCTCTCTCGGTGCTCAAATTCCAGCGAGAATGTTGGGCACAAAGTTGTAGCGAGCTTCATCGGATCGCGCGCGAGCAACACCGTGGGGCCAGCCGATTGAACGGCTGCACTGATGACGTCGCGTCCGCGTGTCCCTACATCCCTACGCCGCGATAGAGTCAATGAAACGTAGATTGTACCTAGGCGGGCTGTAAATACTCTGAACTTTCTGCTCGGAAGATCGTCGTTTGTTTAAGTTATTGGTGACGACAAAGTGACGTTTCACAACTTTGGGAAGGAGTTATTTGAGGCCAAAATCTTCGCTTCGGAATCGAGGCGAAGATTAAACTTTGTGATATTGTGGAGCCGTGCGCGGTGTACGCGGTTTCAGAGCTCATCTTCCGCCACTGTCAACAACGCCGCCGGGGTCACCCAGAGGCGTTGTGTATAGAGACGTCAGTAATGTCTGAGAGATGAGGGGGCGAGGGGGATGGCGAGAAAAAGCCGTGGAAAGGGAAAAAAAAAGGTATAACCAACACAAACACACACTCAAATAGGGATCAGGAAGGGCCGTAGAAATTGTTCGGGAGAGAGAGAGAGAAGGGGGGTGGGGTGATAGTAGTGAAGAAGGGGGATATCCCTTCCCCCGAATGTTTAGAGCGCAACTCTTATGCGCCCCTTCCGAGCTTGAGCGGCGTCGCCGTTGGCGTAACTGCGCGCGCGTTGCATGATGGGACGTTTTTTCACTAAATTTAGTGGGGAAATTGACGCCACGTGATTTTGACACCAATTAGGTTTCCCCGCTAAATGAGAAAGCAAAAGGATAGGAGGAGGGGAGGCGGAGAGGCATACCCTCCCCTCCGTGCCCTCCCCTCCTCCTCCTCAAGAGCTGTGCTTTAATTCGACATTATAGAGAACAGTAAACGTGTGTCATTTTTTTTTTTTTATTATAACTCTCTAAAATGCTATAGTCCGGGGCTGGGGCGATATCCCCCCCCCCCTAAAACCCTTACACCCTTTGCGCCCCCTTTTTGAACGCCACTGGGTGGGGGGGGCGAGTCGCCCCCCTCCCCGTTCTTCTGTTTCGACGACCCTGCTTAGAGGCATTCCAATTGTGCGATGACGAAAAACAGCACAGCGTGCAATTTTCTAAATTATGGTTCTAGAGATTCTGGAACTAAAACGGGGCGCGTTCCATGAACTTACGAGCGGCCATGACAGACTTTCAATCGAGAGGCTCGTGCCAGGGCTCGTTGTGTGCAGGCGCGTTCAGTGACGTCCTTTTATAGTTCATAAGCTTCGAGTATCAGGCGATGTTGAACCTTCAAACGTACTATCGCTAACAATATGCTCTGAAACAGCACATCGCACTTCTTTCACATACCGGCCAGCTTTTGAGGGTCGTGGTCCGAACTAAGAATGAAATGCAAGGCTGCGGTCTCATACTTCGGCCTATTTCACAAACTGAGTAGAAATAGGCCCTGGGGGGACCGCAGGCACAGAGAAAGGACGCATCGGGTGTTTCAGCTCATATCGGCCGAGAGGTTATACATGAGACTTCGTATCTTCAATAAACGTTTGTAGCTCAACTCGTTACCCTGCGTACGTGAAGAAGACAGCACTTTGAATAATCGACGCACGCCTGCACGCTTTCGCTTCTTGCAATTTTTGAGTATTGTTTCTATCTCAAATCGTTCAACATCAGTGTCTGCTTGTATATGGCTGTGCCAGTCAAGGCGCGCTTATGTGACTGCCGGTAAATCTGCTTTCTGAATAACTGAAAGACTTTGGTCAAAAACTAAAATAATCTTCAGTTCATTAGGACGTGCTCACACAGGCAATGCGTTTGTTTTCTCTTCCGGTCCGCGTTTCTCGCGCCGTTGGCTGTTTAAGGGAGTAAAACGTTGTTAATGTGCATTCTAGGTTTTTCGTGGGTCATGCTGACCGCCAGGTATCGGCAGTATGTATCAATATTTGCTTACGTTTTTTTTTTTTTTTTTTAACTTCTGTCAGGTCAGAACCGCCGTTCGCATACGGCTTGACAAAAAAAAAAACAGACTTGGTTTTATAATCTTCAATACAATCTAAAAAAATGTATGGGATTTCACTTTCAAGTAGAACTCGGAGAGAGCGAACATGCCGAATTATAAGGCGTATTCACACTGGGAAGAATACCCTCCCTTTGTTCCCCGAGATGCGCATCACCTGGTAACAACGTCACGCCTTTGCGCTGAGGAGCGCTGACGTTGACATCCCCGGGGGTATGAGATAGCTTTTGCTCGGGCTTGTTCGCCGTAATTAGCTGTCGTCGTGTTCTGCGAAAAATTAAACTCATTTTTTTTCCTTTTTTATGTACAACACAGGCAACAGATACACAGCGTTAGGGCGCTCGGCCGTAACGATGTTCGTGTTTTGATATTCGAGGACAGGCGATAGACCGTTCTCGAAACTGCGCGAAATCTGGTAGCTGCAGCGCCAATTACTTAAGTCCGCCATTTGTTTTGGCACGTACTCTGAGCATGTATCGAACGCGAAGGCTGCGTCAGCGTTCGCCAAATACGTCGATCCAATCACACGCTTCGCGTCCAAGGATGGATGGATGTTAATGGCTCTACCATTTGTAACCGACGGTAGCTTGCGTGACCTAGCCTAAGTCTAGAAAGACAAACATATGATTCCTCCCGCCCTTCTAAGCCAATTTTATCCCCCTAACTACAAGGCAGTGTGGGGTGTAACAAGGATGGCCTCTGGGAGATCAGTAAAAAAAAAACTAAAAACATCCCCCCTTCCTCCTCTTCCTCCCGGCGAGGTAGTCGCCAATTTTCCTGAGGTTAAACCTTGTCGGCGTTACCCCAGCGCCGGACCCACTGGGAGACAGTGTTGAGATATAGGGCCGGGGACACGCGAGCGGGAGTCCCAATTGTCCTCTGTCCCGCCTGGCCCCAGCTTTGCTAGTAAGTTGTCTAAGAAATGGCGACCGCCAATGTTAATTAATGAACTTTTAAAAAAAGTCTATTGCGTAACGCAATGTTGTTTTTTTTTTTTTTTTTTCAGAAAAATGAACGGAACGCCAAACACACGTCGATACTCAATACACACACCGCGTGGGTGAGCCTCCGTTGATCTGATATGACTCACCACGTACTCCGTCGTACGAACAGCTCGAGAAGACAGACGTGCGCCGATAAACCGTGTGATAAAACGGATCCTGGATGTGCCTTTCATCGAAGATAAGCGAAAGGTCAAATCCAATATGCCGATAACGAGCTTGCCTGAGGGCCACACGTAACATCCATATAGGACCCTGAACTGAAGATTCTCGAACAATGCGTAGCCTTGACAAAGGGACGAAAACAAAATTACGAAGAGGGTCCCGAGCTGGGGCGCGGTGCTGCAAAGGAGTGTTTGAGTGAACCCTAAATGACGGGCAATGCGAACCACATAAAAAAAATAAAGTGTCACGCGTAGAATTATGCTATAAAAGCATTGTTGAAAACAAATTGTAGCAACCAGTGAGAGGCAGTCTCTAGGCCACTCTAATGTTCGAAATCGCATCCTATTTATTCATTTTTTATGTTGCGAATCCGCATTCTAATTCAAACATACTAAACTTCTGGCAGATGCAGTTCTACGTGTTTTGGGAAGTTTGGTGCGTGCTTCCCTCGTTTTTTCTAGTGACAAACTTGCCACGCCTAACTTCTTTTTTTATCGCACACTTGACAAAAATAGTTTTGTAAACAGTGGAATTTGGTCTCCGCGGATCAAGTAGTTGTACGTGGTTTTACGCACAAACGCCTGCACAAACAAACCAGCAAAGTCTCGTTGATCAAAATTATGCGGACACTGCCGCCATTATAGAGGCGTCTCTCCCGGACTGCGGAGCTATAGGCAATATGAGCGCGTATAAAATATATTCGCGAAATCATTTTTATTATCTAAATATCCATGTGCAGCCATTCTGGTGAACCTCTTCTGCCACTACGTTTCTACTGATACGCATATATAAGATTGCTTCTTTGTGATGTTCATGGTTTCGGTTGCAAACGAATATCACAAAGCCAGGGCTCCGACTATACGACGGAACTCAAGGAGCACGATGAAGGGCGCACTTGGTTCGCACGGTGGTGTGTATTTTACGCGCCAACATGCGGATGGCGCGTAGCTTGTTCTTGCGACAGAAAACACGGCTCCTGATCAATATATGTCTTGCTTTTGTTATTTTGGCTTTAAACGTTTGATATTTGTTCCATTTTAATGTCATTCGATGCATGTGTTGGTTCATTTTAATAAACCCAGAAACCTTAAATACACTTTCATTATCAATTCAAAGTGTTTTTTGTTTTCATTTTGTATTATTTTAAGAATTTTAGCCTTTTAATTGGGCATTTAATTTATGTAGAAAAAAACAAATCGGTGTAACACTATTTGACTACCTAAGGCATTCTAATTTGCTATCCTCTTTTATTTACTTTTTATATTTATTAACTCAACTGTAATGACGGGTCTCTTGAACACTTTCCTTTGAACAATCTGGACCCACGTTATATGGTATTTTAGTATTCGTAATTACTGACTTCGAATTTAATCGAATAGAGGCGAATGATGTTTATGGCTTCGTTTTTTTTTGTTTTTCTTTTTTTGCGCCAATGTTTTCGGGGTGATCGCTTGCAAGGTTTTAAATTCATCGCAGCCGGTACTACGATCCGATTTAAAGCCAATCAGGCAGCACCGAAAGGCGCATCGTTATGCTGCTCTTCGTTTCTATCCGTTCGCTATCAGTAACTAATCAAATCACGCACAGTAAACGCGCTGCGGTAATTCGCTTTTTAAAACGCAGGAAACGAGCTCGTCGTGCAGTAAAGCCGGGAGCGGGATCGAACACACGATCCATCGGTTATGAGCCAGGCACGCCTAAACGGCTTGAAAACTGGCGGGTTTTTTTATTTTTTTTTTAGCTATTGGTTTTTGCTTTTAAATGCAAAGCCTAAGCGTCCTCCTGTAAGTTTTATGAGTGATTATAGTTTAGCCAGGGATAGCAAACCCTCCTAGAAACAACGAGCGCCGTGATGATGCATTTTTTGACACTGCTTGTTTGGCTCCGTCGGATCGTGAATAATGTTAGCAGCGGTCGGACTTCCTAGAAACGGAGCTTTGCTAAGGTCTCGGTTTCTTTTCGGTGGTACGCAGTAGCGCAGTCCTGGAGGCGCCAAGTCTCGGAAAGGCTCCCCCCTTGCAAACGTCGGCCGGATCATCCAGGTCGATGTCCTCGATCAGCAGACAGCCGAGATCATGTTCCTGAGACATTTTTCCAATCTGTTAAAAAAAAGACACAAAATGAGATCAGCAACGTGCTTATTTAGTTAGCGAAAACCTGTTTTGTATAACCTCCTCTTTTTTGTTTATATTTGACATTACCGATGTAAAAATTGGAGGACCCTTAAGCTTCGCCTTTTAAAGTGGAGCGTAACAGCGTTATCGGGCCCCGTTTGCATCGCCATCTCATTCGCAGTGCAAGCGTGCCTTGCGTGGCCTAGTCAATGGCGTGTCTGGCTCGCAACCGAAGGGTCGTGAATTCGGGTCCCACCTTAAATTATTTCGGGCGAATGAATTACATTATATATAAAGTGAAATCATTTGAGACATGCGGCGACCTTTAATTTTCATTACATGTCCCGTTTTAATCGCTTTTATTCCACACGAAACGTCACGTTTCACGTGAGCGTTGTGGGTTATCTGAAGTTCCATTCGCGGGATCATGTGGCTGTGACGTCATGACCCTATCGACCAATCAGGATTTTCCCGTCACGCCTCCGACGCCGGCTTTTCTGCGACACGAACTTCTTGACGCTATCGCGTTAAAAAAATATAGACTCGGTGCATGCAATTGTGTGAAAGACAAACTGCAGCTAATACTCGTTCTGCATGTCTAAATAGCTTGATTTTCTAATGCGCATCTTTATCTTGAACAAAAAAAAAGGAGAAAATTTTCTTCTGACGAGACCCTTGTCCCTGGTTGCTGCACACACCAAAAAAACGAAACAAAACCAAAACGCGTAAAATTTGTTTCAGAACTTGTAGAATCATGTCACCTTCATTTTTACGGTGATCGGGTCATCAAACCCAAGCCACTCTTTTTTGTAACTCATATACGTTGAAAGAGACTTTTCGTCAAAGGTCCTCGGTGTCATCACATAATCTTGACACACCTGTAGCAAAATTATATTTAGTAAATTGAATTATCGCGTCATTACACCGCGTGTATGAAATATTAGGGATACCTAAAGAAACATCAGCAATATCATCGGCTTTAAATAACAAGTTTTTTTATTTTCATTTTGTTAAAGTTCGATAGCCCACACTGCGTATTAAACTGTGAATTACAAACAGTGACATCCTTGTTTTTTTTTCTACTAGGTATATCTACTGACCCCAAAAGTGACAGTTTGGGCCATTCTTTAAATTAGAAGAGAGCACAAATATATTGTTTTGTAATTATAATAAAAAATGAAAGCCGTTTACAACTTCCTGTAACGCCATGTTAGAGCGCAGCTCTTGAGGAGGAGGGGAAGGCACAGGGAGGAAATCACGTGACCTCGGGGGGGGGGGGGGGGGGGAGGTCACGTGACCTCGAGGGGGGGGGGGGGGGGGCGGAGAAAGTTTGCCGCTAGATTTAGCGCGGAAAATTTTCCGCTAAATTTAGCGGGGAAACTTTTCCGATAGATTTAGTGGGGAAAATTTTCCGCTAGATTTAGCGGGGAAAATTTTCCACTAAATTTAGCGGGGAAAATTTTCCGCTAAATTTAGTGGGGAAAATTTTCCGCTAGATTTAGCGGGGAAAATTTTCCGCGAAATTTAGCGGGGAAATCTTCCCGCTAGATTTAGCGGGGAAATGTTTCTGCTAAATTTAGCGGGGAAAATTTTCCGCTAAATTTAGCGGGGAAAATTTTGCGCTAGATTTAGCGGGGAAATGTTTCTGCTAAATTTAGCGAGGAAATTTTTCCGCTAAATTTAGCGGGGAAATTTACCCATAATGCACCGCGCGGTTACGCCGACGGTGACGGCGACGGCGACGCCGCTCAAGCCGGAAACGGGCGCCTAAGAGCTGCGCTCTAAAACAATTATATGTAGAAGCACTGATTTATAAAACTTCACAGTACTAGAATATACATTGAAATAGGTGTGTCGCATTATTTACCAAAATAAAATTCTCTAGAAAGCGGCGGAAATGTTCTCCCTAAGCCTGAGGCCGTTTAAAATGCTAATGGTGTAATGCACAATATCGAGATTGGGCCTAATTTTTGGGATAGGAAAACACGTATGCAACGTTTTACGAGGTATAGAGTTTATGCGCGAGTCAAATAACCCTGGTTTCAGATATCTTTATGTCATATAAAACTAAACAAAGTTAGATAGCTGAAGAGGCATTACAAGTAGTGTGCTTTATGTAAAATACGTAAAATTAAAAATAAATATAGAGCATAACCATTTGTTTTGTCATTCTCTCCGGGTTTCATAATGTAACACTTTTGTCAATCGTCTTACAATAATAATAAGAATAATAATATAATAATAATCAAGAATCAAGAATCTGCTTCATTTGGTGCCTAAGAACGACCTTTCGGTCTTAGTGCTAGCACACCCAAACACTTTCTATACCTAACACACATGAGGTGGAAATTGCATAACCCAATAAAAATTAGGACAAAAAATAAACACTTTTACAATGATCTAAAGTTGCACATCGGCAATACAATCAGTGAAGAGATATGTGCCTGAAAAGACAGCGACACTTTCATATTCAGAATAAATAAGATCAGCATCAACGACAAACGTCCACGAAAGTATTATCTGGAGTCATACAACAGACACAATATTAAAAAAAATGTCTTCACGTCCACAAAAAATGTCCAGGTAACTGGCAAGACCATCGTAGGTCTCTCCCATGCGAAACACTGGATTGTGTACACTTGACGCGACTGGAACATAAAAAGTCATAGGCGCACGGGTCGCCGTCTGTGGAACGCCTAAGGGATATCTGAGCCAGCAAGTCAGGACAGTCAATAAAGCCGTGAATGGCTTTAAAGATAAATGAAAGATCAGCTTTTTCATGGCTTTGATGTAAGCTAGACAAATGTAGGACGCTCATTAAACAATCATTGCGTGACGAAAATACCTATGCCTATAGACTGACAGGAATTTATTTTGCACTCGCTCTAGCCTGGAGGAGCCGCTGGGACAGATGCAGTCCCAGACCACCGAGGCGTATTCCAGATGGGATCGAGCCAACGCGCAGTAGAGAACAAAGGATGTTTTCGGGTTCAAAAAAACTCTAGACATTCTACAGGCAACACGCAGAGTAAGCAAGGCGGACATAATCATTTGATCTATATGTGCGTCAAAGCGGAGAAAAGATTCAAACATCACACCAAGGTCTCGAACTTCGCTAACAGGACTCAAAACCTCTGAGTGAATAGTGTAGTGAAAACATATGCTGTACTTTAGTGTTAGCCTTATTTAAGATGAGGTTATTAGTCATACACCAATTATAGAATGAACAGGCATCCTCCTGAAGCATCCTACAATCACTGACACTGTGAATTTCACGAAACATCTTAATATCATCTGCATATTGCAAAACTGAAGAATTAGAGATAACCTTAGACACGTCATTGACAAAAATAGAAAAAAAGTAGAGGTCCCAGCACCGACCCCTGAGGGATCCCGGACGTGACACCATATCTCAACGAGTATTTTCCGTTTACTCGAACAAGGCATGCTCTGTGCGATAAATAATCATGCAGCCAGTGGTGCAATGTCCCCTATACACCATACTGTGATAGTTTTGACAGCAGAATGCCGTGGTCAACAACATCAAAAGCCTTACTAAGGTCAAAATATATAGAATTCACCTGTCCCTTACTGCACACGGCCTTCAAGACCGCAGACAGGAGCAACCAAATTTGTTGTTGTAGAATGCCCGGGTATGAATCCGTGCTGGACCGGCACTATTACAGTTTTGAAAGAGAATAGCAGCGTTTTATTAACTTCCATTTCAAATAACTTCGAGAAGCTGGATAGTAGCGAGACTAGTCGGTAATTGCGGACATCCCCTCTGTTACCTGATTTGTTCACAGGGATAACTACGGCAACCTTCCACGCCTCAGGAAACACATCTCACTTAAACGAGTTGTTAAAGATAGGTACAAGCACAGGGGTGATAATAATAATAATAATAATAATAATAATAATAATAATAATAATAATAATATAATAATAATAATAATAATAATAATAATAATAATAATAATAATAATAATAATAATAATAATAATCGACTTAGGAACTTTAAGTGATTTGCTTGTTGAAAAGCATCAACTGAAAACAAGTCGCCACTTACTTTGAGGAATTTCACTTTCCATCAACGATCACTAAATGGCAATACAGTACTATATTTTCGTATGTCCGTATTGTGCTTATACGCATTATATCGTCGTCAAAGGCTGTAGTAAATAACATGTGAGGCCAGTGATCCAAATTTTGGAGCATTCCTTTTAAGCACCCAGTGCAGACACACTCGATCTCCTGTTTTCAACCACCTCTGAGCATATTCAAAATGTCATTCATTTGCCGGGTTAAGTGATTACTAAATCTTAAACATAACAGTGTCACTTCACATCAACAGAAAAATGCCCACGCAAACATTTATCAAAGATTGCAAAAAAGGAGACTGTATGTATTAACACTGAACTTCATATCAGTTACACAGAGACTTCAGTGAACGCTTTACTTCCAGAACTGTTGTAGAAAACTGAAACCTATTTGGACATAAGCTAACAGATCTCAATCATGTCTTTATGCTAAACATCTGCATTAAATCCGATAAGAATCACCCTGGTTTAATAAGACTCTCAAAGCTCAAAGTAACAAAAAGACGCGCCTCTATAACAAAGCAATACACACTGGCCTCATCTAAGATTGGAAGCACACAGAGAACTCTCAAAAGAATATTCCGAAAACATTAGACATTCTAAAACAAAATTTCTATCTGACGGCATGCCATCACTTCTTTGCACCAATCCAACTCGATTTTGGCAGCTTCTATCACCATTTTGTTTTTCGGTCACAGGAATTATTCAACAGCAAGAATTATCCTTTTAATGATAGCGACTGCGTAACAGCCCAAAACAACTTTTTTGTATCCGTGTTCACAGTTGGAAACCTTGGCAGGATTCCCTCTCCTCGGTCAGTGCCAACCAAGGCCATGCCACCTGTAATCATATCACCCACTGCAATAAGTTCCCTTATCGACAAACGAAAACTATCATCGTCTGCTGGGCCGGAGAATATTAACATCAAAATTTTTAAGGGCGCTAATATAATTGCAAGCTCATACCTCAGCTTATTTTTTTTTTCAATACCTCTCCACTGGCTGTAGTCCAAAAGTTGGAAAATTGGGAAGATAGACACCGTCCATAAAAATGGTAACCGATCAATCACACAAATTGCCGTTCGGCGTTGCTTCAACTCGCAGTGTGGTTCTCAAAATGGGCACATATACTCCTGTTCGTACATAGCGTGCAAAGCTGTCAAAGGTACTGAAGTGATGGCGCATGAAAATACAGAAAAAAAAATATATTCCTCCCGCCGTTTCGTGGGCGAGTGGTACAAGGCGATGCTCTGGTGATACCGACGTCTCGGCGGCAGTGGTTCGAACCCACTAGACACGCGATTTCTTTTTTTAGACGTACTTTTTGTGCAAGATTGTGCGCATTGCCGAACTGCATATTTCAATTCCTCCTTTCTTCTTGCGTTTTATTTATAAGTCGCCGAGAGGCCACATTTCTACCACCTGCCCTGCCGCTTTGCAAGTGTTATTTGCCTCCAACACCGAGTTATATTTTTCTTTCGTGCAGCGTGGAATGAGGAATCGCACTGATAGCAGCCTTGTCCCAAAATTTATAATAGGACGTTAATCGACAATGGTTGTGGCCTGTACTATCGGAAACAATATGAGCGTGAACGCGCCTCCGCGTGTCGCCGCTACCTGAGGCGCCGTCCTGCGGCGCCGTTGTGAAGTTTTGCGCATGCGTGTAAAATTCCTGTCGCTGTTCTCGCTTTGACTGTTAACCCCCGTCTGTCGTCTGCTATGCGCGCGCTGGCGGTCGCTCGCGCTGTCGTCTGCTATGCGACTCGTGTATATCCGTCGCCACTCAGACAAACGACTTAACATGATTCAGGAGCAGACTTGTACACGTTACTGAAAAATAGTAAGGAATTACATTTACAATTACTCGAGGCTAAATTGTAATTTATTACAATTACAATTACCCTCCAACGAAAGTATGTGACCGTTACTCCAAAAAGTATTCCGTTACTTTCGTGGCGTTACTTTCAGCATTATTGCCCTCAAGTAAGAAACAAAGGGAAGAGGGTCATTCAAGTTGTTATTGATGCAACCTGTTCCATTTAATTACCTTGAGTATTTTGAGCAACAGCTGACTCTCGAAAGTCTCGTCTGACATTTCGCGTTATTTCTTACTCAATATGTCGACTGCTACGCTGAGCACCCTTTGAACTGAAGCACTGCATGGGAATGCCATATTGTGCCTCACGAATGCTTTATGCTCCGCATTGAGATTTTTCAGCGAACCAATGGAAGTACTATTTACCTCGAAGATAGAGCGAAGCTTCCTCGTTGCAGCCGTTGCCTGATATTCGAGAGTTTTAGTAGATCGTTTTGATACCTCCGATACCCCCGATAACGATATGATGAGTGCGCAAAGGACGCGGCGGAGTATCGGGTATCGTTATCGGACTCATCGGGATGATCTACTAAAATTCTCCATTGTTGAAATCGCAAAGCTGTAGAAGTCATCATAAATCTAGCCAAAACTAAAAGAAGAATTATGTCCATCTTACTATACCGGCATATATTGCCAGACAATAAATAGCAAAGCATAGTTGTAACAGTAGGGTGATAATTCAATAATGAATAGGTTTGGCTAAATATTCTTCTTCCTTTGGTTCTGAACAGGTCGAGCCTCGGTTGAGACGTTAGTGAATAAAAAAAGTTTCCAGTAAATAAATATAAGTAATAAAAAAAGGACGCTCATAACAACAATTAATTAGGACGGTGGTTAAAACAAAGAAATGTAAACTCACGTTTGCCGTGTGTACCTTTCTTGGTGCTGTTCAAAAACGCACGGAGCACGAACCGACTGCAGTTTACTCCGGTGTTCTTTAGATAGACGTTGCTGATGCCACGGGCAGCGAAGGGCAGAGTACTAAGTAAGCCGCGCTATGGCCCCACTCACGAGTTTCACTCTCTCATCAAGCCAGAATATCAAGTCTACGTCAGCCACCATTATGTTTTATTTGTAAATATATCTGCTTGAGATAAGGCGCGTCCTGCTGGGGTCAGTACAGGAAGAAGAAAAAAGGAAGACTATTACCATTTTCGAAGTGGTCACAAGAAGCTCACTCACAAAAAGGGTGACTGAGATGCAGATAACCTGGCTGGAATTCACAAATAAAGTGGGCCAATCCTAGAAGTTGGACTATAAACAAATAAGTAGCTTTTAAAACAGGGTCAAATAAGGTGAAAGAAACAGAAAAAAAAATACATCCTGTTTTCTAAGAGAAGACGATAAGTGTGCAGCAACGAACGAGCATGCATGCTTGTGGCAATAACACCTTCACATATTATCACATCTCTTTTAGTGTATTTTAGGGTAGACAGAGCGTTGTCTCGTGTTGCGACGTTATGAAAATGGTCGTTGTCACCATAACCGAGAAGGACATTGTTAATTCTTTTCTGTGCACTTACCGCCTCGATCGCAAAGAAAAAACTAGGGGACTAAAAAAAGCGGATAGAACTTGACCCCCCCCCCCCCCCTCCCCTTTGTTTTTGTAGAAATGTTTATTTGGATTTTTTTGACATTGTTGTTAGGTTCTAAAAAAATAGGTTCAGGTTCTTGGTGTTGCAAAAAAAAAACAAAAAAACAAGGCTTTGTGGAACTGAGGAGTGCCAAGCCTCGCTTTGCGCTGGTCAATTCGCGTGACAGTAGGGAGTCGTAGTAGATCGTTTTTCTCCTCCGCTACGGTATCCTCGAAGAAAACGCCGCACCTGCGCATGCGCGCCGCCAGCCTTGTCTGCATAGTTCAAGGTCTTGTAGCGGATTACGGAGCGCTATTCGGGTGCTTAGCGGGCTGCGGAAACGGTCTACTACAATTCCCTAGTGTCACTGCGCTTGACATTACCCCCCCCCCCCCCCCTCCCCGGAAAAAAAAACGAAAAAACTTTCTTTAGGAAGAGAGGCGGGGGGGGGGGGGGGGGGGGAGGGGGTTGTCCCTGAAAAAAAAAATGTAACGAATTACAAGGAATTCGTTACGTAAAAAATGTAAGGGAATTACTTTAAAATTACTCTAGAAAATATGTAATTAATCCGTTACTAAATTACTGATAAATGTAAGGGATTACAAGTAATTTCGTTACTTGTAACGGATTACGTACAAGTCTGTTCAGGAGTTTCCTGTGCGATAACGCAATGCTTACAATTGATACGTGACAAGTAGCTGGCTTCTTTTATCGGGTCGAGATACAGCGATAACATGCAAATAGATTCAAGACAATGTCTGCAAAGCTTAGCGTTCAACTACGGTGAGCCTGGAAAAGATTCAGTTGAGTGAAAAGGGGCTAGAGTTCCTGACGACGAACTGGTCAATATAGTTCAGCCCCCCCCCCCCCCCCCCCCCCCCCCCCCCCCCCCGATTATTGACGGGAAGGTCTGCCCCAAGGGGGCAGACCTCAACATTATAGAGAATGTCTGGGGGCGCATGAAGGCAGCCATGGCGCGGCGTCCTCTTCACAGGGCCACAGCTGACGAATTGTGGCGCTTCGTCCTGAAAGAATGGGAAAAGCTGCAGAACGAGCGGAATTTTGTTTCCGCTCGGTTCAGCTCCCTTCCTGCCAGAATGAGAGCCGTCGTCGATGCTCGAGGAGAGATGACATCGTACTAATGCTCTGTTTTTTTGTTGTTTTTTTTGTTTTTTTTCAATTTGATTGCCGAGAGAAGTAAAAATGCAACCTCCTACTGGCATTTTTGTGAAAGCCAGCATTGGTTCTGTCCAGAAAGGACAGTGTGAGTCTTCAACAATTCTCTCTCTTTTTTAAAAAAATCAGTTTTGGTTGTGTTTAGAAAGGACACAGTATGAGCACTCTACTAATAAGCCTGTCGAGCCCATGGCCCACGGCATAACAGATGTTTTCACGTGTTAGGGCCACGTGTTCAACGAATAAAAGCATTGTGTCTCACTGAAGACTTTCGTGCAAATCAACATCATTAAAGCTGTCCAGGGCAAACACAATTCGCGTAGGAAGCGCGGGTGTCCGCCGGAGCACGCAATGTTGTGCGGCAGACGAGAGCACGAGCGGCCGCCAATGCAAACACGAGTCGCATAGGAGCTGACAGAGTGAGCGGCCGCCAGCGCACGCACGAGTCGCATAGAAGGCGACAGCACGAGCGGCCGCCAGCGCACACAGGAGTCGCATAGCAGACGACAGCACGAGCAGCCGCCAGCGCGCGCATAGCAGACGACAAACGGGGGTTAACAGTCAAAGCGAGAACAGCGACAGGATTTTTACACGCATGCGCAAAACTTCACAACGGCGCCGCAAGGCGGCGCCTCAGGTAGAGGCGGCAAGCGGAGGCGCGTTCACGCTCATATTGTTTCCGATAGTACAGTTTATTTTGAAATAGCTGTCAAGGGTAGGAATCCCCCTCTCCGGGTACTTGCGGTGCACCTTCAGGCGAATGGCGTTGTGTGTGAATTCAGCATGCTTGACGGTCCCCGTGCTCAAAACTTCTACATTGCGAGGTCTTCGCTTCGGGGATGCCACCTTGCCAGATAGACACTGCGCCTTGTACTTCGCGATAGTACGGGCGCACACTCCGGTGTCGTTACTGACCGTCTCCAGGACTTCACGACCGACTTCTCCGAGAAACAGCGTTCTTGCACTCGCGTACACATTGGCGATCACCTGCTTGCACTCTTTCAAGGTCTTCGCACAACGAATCTTCGAAAATATCCCAGCAGGAGAGGTACTTGAGCTTGCTGCGTAAGACGCCATCTTTTCAAAACCAGCCAGTGCCACACAACCCGAAAACCCGCAGCGGCTGCCGCACGGACGAAAACGAAAACAATTTGAAGTAGTTTACATTATCTTTTCTTTTTTATTGAAAAACATTTGTGCTTCGTCGAAATCATAACGCCACTATCAGTTACTTCTCCAAGGAGGCACATTTTTCGACTTTTTTAAAAATGTTTTTGCAGGGGTAAACGTAGACACGGTCGGCGATGCAAACCGGTGCGCTAGCTTCGACTGCGTTGCACGCTATGTATGAAACGGAGTATAGTCTTGAATAAGCTGCTGCACCTCCACTTACTCCCAGAGACGCACCCCACGACAGTTCTAGAAATATGTAAAATGCAGACGCAGGATTCGGTTTAGAATAATACGCACGATGCGAAACTTGTTGGATCTCGTATAAAACGAATTCTTAAAACGAGAACTCGCAGGTGTAGCTATGTGGAAAGATGCCCGCTTTATACGGAGCGAACCCAGGTTCGATGCAAAAAATAAGCATACGTGTTTTTTATTGTTTTTTTTTTTTACAATTATTATTGAGAAAAATGAATGCCGACGAAACTTTGGGCATACTTTTTTTTTTCCTTTTTGATTTCTTTTTTTTTTTTTGCACAATTATTATTGAAAAAAAAATGTTGTCGACGAAGCTTTGAACTAAATGGTATGGGACTCCCTTTCTAGAGGTGCATAGGGAAACGGCGGGGCTTGGGTTGCCGGCTGAACGCCGCGAAGCAGCGCTTACGGGGGGAGGGGGGGTTAATATGTGTGTAATGAGCAGCCACAGACTGTCGGAGACTGTTGGCCCAGACTTTATCCGACTTGCCTTTTAGGCGGATTCCTCAAACTCTGGGCTGGGCTAACCGGAAACTGTTTGCTAGGGCTTTATCCGACTTGCCTTTTAGACTGATTCCTCAAAATTGATTACTGTAAACGACTAAATTTTCGTAAGGACCTAATTTTCGCGGATTTCGCGAATCGCCTAAAAACGCGAAAAATACATCCCGCGAACAATTCGGGCAATATGTGAACGCTACGGAAGCTACACTCGATTCGCGAAAATTAGAAACCGCGAATAATTTCAAATTTTCAGCTCTGGCCCGATTCGCGAAAATTTTAGCCCGCGAAACTTATGTCGTTTACAGTATATTTTTTGCAGGCAAATTGCGAAGATTACAAATTCGGACATACATTTTTTTGTGTTGCTAAATCTTGCCTGAACTTTTAATTACATTTTGTGAATGTCGAGTAGTACCCAGTTTGCTAAACATTGTGCCTCTGGCATCTGTCTTTTTCGGTAGGGCAAATGCTGCTGACCTGTGACTCCCGTTGAGAAGTGGAAGAGTCAAAACAGAGTCACACAAATCATTGACTCTCTAAGAGAGTCGTAAAGTGTCAAAGGGAGTCATGGAGGCAGCGAAGAGAGTCATGGAAGCAGCGACTCCCTCTGGACTCCTTTTTTTTTTAAGAGTGAAGAGTCAAAACAGAGTCACATGAATCATTGACTCTCTAAGAGAGTCGTGAAGTGTCAAAGGGAGTCATGGAAGCAGCGACTGCCTTTGGACTCCTTTTTTTTTTAAGAGAGTAGCATTCCATTAAACCTTTTGGAACATTTACCCAGCTCCAGTACAATCAATCACTTTAACTCGCTTTTTTTTACCCTCATCAGCATGGCTTTCTAAAAAATCTTCCTTGCGAAACCCAACTTGACGAATTTACTCGTTACTTGAATGTTAATATGAATAACAACTATCGAACAGATGCCATATTCGTGGATTTTTCCAAGGTCTTCGATCAAATGCCACATAGTCGTCTTCTCTTACAGCCATCATTTCTGGATTCGTGAATTTCTCACGTCCCGAGTCGCTAAAAAAAGAAAAAACTGTGCGTCTAATTTCCCGTACAACACTCGGAGAGCCAATCATCGCAACTTACGGAGGCAGCTCAGTGAATAAAGATGCCGAAACATATGTTTAGACCAAAAAACGCAGTCTGAGTTGCGACATTATACAATGCAAGCTTGACGTTTTGCACTGCTTAATGTCACAACTCGGACTGCGTTTTTTGGTCTAAACATATGCTTCGGCATATTCATTCGCTGAGCTGCCTCCGTAAGTTGCGCTGATTGACTCTCCAAGTGTTGTGCAGGAAAGTGGACGCACTGGCTCTTTTTAACGCGCACAGTTCACACTAGCTAATAATCATAAATTACCCCTTCCAAACGTAGCTTCAGGTGTTCCCCAGGGCGCAGGGCCTTCTCCACTTTTATTTCTTATATATATAAACGACCTTCCGCATGGCATAAATTCGAAAATCAGACTGCTCGCCGACGACTGCGTCATTTATCATTCGGTCTAAAATCTCTCCGATCATCTTGCTCAACAAAATGACCTAACATGAATCGGCGCTTGGTGCGATAAATGGCTTACACTCTAAAAAAAAAAAAAAAGCCCGTGCGTCTATTTTTTCGCACAACACTCGAAAAGCCAATCGCCGCAGCTTACGGAGACAGCTCAGCGAATGACGATGCCGAAACATAAGTTTAGACCAAAAAACGTAGTCTGAGTTGTGACATTAAGGAATGCAAGCGTGATGTTTTGCATTACTTAATGTCACAACTCAGACTGCGTTTTTTGCTCTAAATATATGTTTCGGCATCGGCATTTGCTGAGCTGTCTCCGTAAGTTGCGGTGATTGGCTCTCTGAGTGATGTGCAAAAAGTTAGACGCACAGGCTTTTTTTTTTTTTTTAGTGTATGCCTCCTAACCACGAGAAAAGCAACCTTATATCCTTGATACGGAATTAAATCTACTATTATTTATCTATATCATCTAAGCGGCGTTGTGATCGGCACTACATCATTATATAAATACCTTGGTGTTCATTTGGTTCCCTCACTCTAATGGATTCAACATATCGACATTGTTACAGCTGAAGCATCACGCACCCTCCGATACTTAAAAAATTATCTGAAATCAGCATTCTCTCCCCTGAGAAAACTGGCCTACATAATAACATTTGTCGGACCAAAACTAGAATATGAATCGTTCATCTGGCATCCTTCACAAGCCTATCTTGTTGATAACCATGAAGCAATCCAAAACCGTGCAGATTAATTTATTACATCAACCTATTCATATGACAGCAGTGTAATACAACTTAAACAAGCCCTAGAGCTTCATTACTACCTGACAGCAGACTGACTTCTCGAATGTGTTTCATACATAATTTCACCACAAAAACAGAAGTCCATATGGGACCTTCTTTTACCTCTAGATAGGATATCATCTCGCCTCAATCACAGTCACTGCATCAAACGTATAACATAAAAAACACTAGCCTTTAATATCTCATTTTTTCCACAGGCCATAACCATTTGGAACTCCCTCCCCGAGGAAATAGTTCTTATTTCAGACCCATTCATCTTGCGCCAGACAGTCACCTTACACCTCTGCTAACCACCAATCTCCTACCAGGTTTTCACTTTATGCGCTTTTTATAACTATTGTTTCTGCTTTTGTTGTATTTTGTTTTCTGTGTTTCAAATGATGTATTATGTTCGCCACATCCCCCCATTATGTAATGCCTCATCGGGCCCTTAAGGAGAAATAAATGAAATGAAATTAAACGTACCGGTTCATCGACCTGAAAATGACTTCGGCCGCAAAGGAGAGTGTCATCACCACGTTTATTTGGCATGCATGCTTTGCCACAAACAGAATCATGTCTTTCATTCAGGGTTAGAAGTATTGTAGATGCTTGACTCTAATTAGTCACCTAATCGCATCGTATTAATGAATAAACAGTTTAGATGTCATATGTATTGTAATTGTAACCTCCTAAATTTGTTCTGCTTATCTTAAACGTTCTGCTTTTTTACTTGTTCCATAAAAGGTCCGCAGTCGCCAAGCCAAGAAAAAGCTGACAGACTTAGCGATAGAGTTGCAATATTTCGCATACCTTAGAGTAGGGCAGAAACTTGTCGACGTCTGACGCTAAGGAACCGATGCCAATCGACCCTTGGGGCTCCAAACCCAGATTCACAACCTCGTACTTGAGCACTCGGAGAGACAGGCTTAAGCAAACCTGATTATGATTTTCCGCAGAAGGCTTCATCCCTTCAACCAATCGCATTGCGTTTTCCTGAAATCATGAAACAAGATAAGTATACGGCTTGCTGGACAACAAGAGCTGTCTTCGTAACAAAGAAATGCAAGATTAAATTTGGTTGGTCACATAGGAAAGAAAAATTTCACTAAGGAAAGGACGCGTCGCTTCAGCAATGTCAACTAAAACTATGGAGGTCATTGCCAACTCCGTCGTCCTAATATCGCTGTTCCGCCTATATAGGTATATAAGAAGCACATGTTCATCTTTTTAGCCATTTTTGCACCTACTAAGAAAACAATCGCAATGCGCAATCAAACTTCATTCGCACGAAATTTAGCGCGTGCCGTTGAATCGTTTGAAAAGTTCCTGGCGCTATGCAAATGGCACAGTCAATTATGGAGCGAAAGACATTGAGTAGTTATCCTCGCTTTTGCTGTCCTACTGCTGCGGTCTCATGTTAACAAAACCCTAAGCGCTTACTTTCCCGGAGAACCAAAAAACGACATGGCTGAAAGGCGCTATCTGCTCTGTGATGTTCAGCATGCCGTTATACCAGGGGCGTACCATATCACCTTACAGATGTTGTTGTTGTTGTTGTTGTTTTGCAGATACAGGTCATTTAGAGGTCTGTACGTATGTCCACCTTTTCTACAGCCGTCCCCTGTAGTCGAATGCCATTGCACCACCTGTGTGGCAGCCTCTCCATGACCTGCTGGAACCACGTTTTGGGAGTGCCTCACTCCCACGCCTGGACAGCTGGTTCCGGCTTATCAGCGACCGCAAAATATCTTCCTCGTAGGGTTTTTATTTTTTTTGTATTCTACCCAACTTGTGGTTACTGGCGGCCCGCTCAGGCAATACCCATGCGCGACCAAACGTACTCTAAGATATCAGGAGCGTCTGCTCACCCACAAAGCACTAGGGGAGCCAATCGCTGCTTTCTACGGACGGAACTCGGCCAATGACAGGACGATAATATGTCTAGACCCAACAAGCATTCTGTGCTGTTATACTTAGCATGACGTTTTACTATGCTCAGTGTCGCAGCGCAGACTAATTTTTTTTTTTATGTTTAAACATTTTATCAGCCCCGTCATTGGCCTAGCTTCAAAGCTTGATAGAAGTGATTGGCTCCCTTAAGTTCTTTGCGGGAGAGCACACGCACCAGATTTCATAGAGTGCGTCTGACTGGTCGAGCGACGTGTCAGAAGACGGCCGAACCCGATTAGGCACCGGTCAATCACTGCGTCGTGTGCATGCATTCATGTGAGGCCGTGACTGGCCGGCATCTGATCGGGTTCGGCCATCTTTCTGGCTCGTCGTACGGCCAGTGAGGCGCTTGATCGCGCATGGGTATCGCCTGACCGGGCCCCGGTGGTGATCACATATTGGGTGCAATAAAAAAAAAAACTGCGAGGAAACCATTTTGTGGTCCTTAAAGGGGCTATGCAAAGATTTTCGTATTTTGTGCAAATACCGCTTAAAACGAATCTTTGACGTCAATAACTGATGAAACTGGCGTTCACTTTTTTTTGACCACACGCGGCAGAAGTCGCAAAACATAATTAAAGAAAAGCGAGCAGCGTTCACCCCCTCGACTCTCAGCCAGAACAAGCGGACACGTGATCTGGAGCCGATTATATGCCGCCAATGTTGATCATAGCCACGCGCTATGATCACAGGACAGGCTTAGGACACGCGCTGAGTTCCAGGCATTGTTATGGTTCGGCTATTGTCGTCATTGCAGAGATTGGACACGGACCACTACCAGAATGCTGCTCGAGCTATGGATTATCACGAGCCCAAATCGAATGCTCACGCAATGCTCGGGTCCAGTCAACGTTACTAGATTACCTCAGTTGTGGAACTCCCGTGGAGGGGGGTACCCCCCCTCACTCACCTCAATCCGCCTAGAGTCATTCGAAGCGCCATCTATATTTTCGTTTCATAACTGTGCCTTCTAAAGAGCTTAGCTGAAGCGCCAAATGGCGATCACAAGGCCGCCATTTCTCCCGCAGCGGTCACTCTAGGAACTGCTCGTGACATCTATTTTTGGCTTCACTCGGGTTACAAGGGTTCCACCCCCGTCTCCCTAGCGGAGGCGCCGCGAAATACCCCCACAGTTAAAATGCGCCTTGGTCGGGACGCGCTACCTGAAATCCCCGCTGAGGCATGGTTGTATAAAAACAATATTAATTGTGCTGCAAAACCTTGAAAACTAAAAATTTTAGAAAACATCGCCCGAACCCATTTTGTACTAATCTCCAATAAAAGTTACTACAAAAAGAGTTTTTTTCGTTGGTTTTTACGTTTCTAGTGACGTTGAAACGAACGTATCCCGATTCAGTTACCAAAGCAGCCGTCCGGCGGCGCGTCGAGCGAATCTGGGCGAGTCGTGGTGAGTGAGGGGGGGGGGGGGGGGGGGGGGGTACCGTTCGTGCATGCAGCGTCTATGAACAGTTCCGTAACTGAGTTAATCTAATAACGTTGGGTCCAGTCTATGAGCCGCATTCAAATATCGTCACTGGGTGGTACTGCGCCTGCCCAGCTACGACATCACGTTTTGCGAACGAGAGATTGAATGAAAACGCTCGCTTTTGTCCCTGAAATTACGCCGTAACAAAGGAGTTTCTTGGTTGGCGTTGCGTGCGAGTATCTAGTCCCAGTAGTGCCAGTAAGCTCGTGTAAAGTAAGAAACATTCCAATTGAACATCGTTGCACATCCCCTTTAAGCATGGCTTCCAGCTCAAGGAGATAGCCTTGCATACGACATTCGAGACACGAATGTTTCGGTGTCCCATTCGTAACGTAGGGGAACGCAAGAAAACGGTTCAGTCTGAACCAGCCTTTATGGTTCGGCTATTGTCGTCATTGCGGCGATTGGACATGGGCAACTACTTGAATGCTTGTCGAGCTATCGATTATCATGAGCCCCAATCGAGTGCTGACGCAATGCTCGGGTCCAACCTATGAGCCGCACTGAAATATCGTCACTTGCGGCTACTGCAAACGTTACTAGATTACCTCAGTTGTGGAACTCCTGCGGAGTACCCCGCCTCACTTACTTCAGTACGGCTCCCGTCGTTTGTAAGCGCAATCTAGATGTTCGTTTCAAAACTGTGTGTTCCATAGAGCATCCATAGAGTACGGCGGAACGCCATATAGACGCTGTGCTTCGAAACGTATTGCATAAAACACACTGCAGCGAGCCGTGGTGACAGAGAGGGGCTACTGCTCGCGCAAGCATTGTCTATGAGCAGTTCGGGTAACTGAGCTAATCTAATAAAGTTGAATACTGCGACCCCCCCCCCCCCCCCTTTACGTCATCAAGTTTTCTGAAGGAAAATTGGAATGAAAACGCTCGCTTTTGTCCTAGAAATTACACCGCAACGAAGGAGTTTCTCGGTGAGTAACGCTTTGTGTCAGCGTTCTACTGCCAGTAAGTTCGTCTAAAGTGAAAGACATTCCAAGCGAATGTCGTTGCACGGTTCCTTTAATAAGCTGGAAGCAGTCTTGTGCATATTACTCGAAAAAATGTAATCGATTATAATTACAATTACTTTGATTAAAAAAAATTTTCAATTAGATTACTTGATTACTTTAAAAAAAGTAATTAACCGTTATATGCAAAAAAAAAAAAAAAAATCTCTGAGGCCCTTTAAGCACTTTTTTCGAGTTGTGAATGCGAACGCATGTGTGTCCTTCGCGCCGCAACCACTCCTGATCCTCCCGGCGCCTTGGCCATTTTCGTTCCTCTCGGCGGGGGCCGCAGCGCCATGGAGTGTAGGGTGGCGTTCCTTGGAACTGTGCCGCGCGCGAGCATATGGGAGGTTATCCATCAATTCGCTGCTACAGACTACACATTCGAAGAAATTCCTGCGCGTCTACTTACTCGCAAAACACTCAAAGAGCCCATATCTGCGGTGTACGAAATCAGCTCAGCGAATGACGAGGCGGAACATCTGTTTAGACCTCAAAATTAAGTCTGCACTCTGGCATTACGCAATGCAAGCATGACGCTTTGCATTGCGTAATGCCACAGCGGAAACGAAATCTACGCAGACAGCGCGGATTTTTAGGTCTAAACGGATGTTCCCCCTCATCATTTGCTGAGCTGATTTCGTAGATCGCAGAGATTAGCTCTTTAAGTGTTTTGCGGGTAAGTAGACGCGCAGGCATTTCTTAGAGTGCAGGCACTGCTCAAAAGCTGATAACGCCGGTTTGCTACATGTGACAGTTAATGCTTTCGCATTAAAACTGACCGTTACTTTCCCGGTTACTTTGGATTTGCAGAAAGACAGATTCTTCGGCCTATTCAAAAATGGGTTATTCGCACTGTTCAATACTGGATTGGAATCACCGAATTATATAATTTTAATTCGATTTTGGTGAACCGTTTTACTATCTGAGACTTGTTTCGAGGATTCCTTGGAAGGGTACTGTAGAACCAAAGGGCATCATAAAAAAAGAAGGAAAAATAGTAACGGTTACAAGTAATTTTAGTACTTCCAAAAATAGTCAAATTACTCTTGCGATTCCTTCCTAAAAAGTGTAATCAAATTATTTCAAAATTTCTCCAAGGAGTAATCGATTAAAAGTAATTTGGTTACTTATGATGAGTATCGTAGACGTCTGGGAAGCAGCTGTCCATGCGTTCGCGTCAGGCCCTCCCAAAGAGTGGTTTCAGCAGGACAAAGAGAGATGTGACCGATATCTGGAGCACAAGTTGCAACTCAGAATGGTACCTCATTGTACATGTTCAGTGTCCCGGAGCATGCCGTATTTTTTTAGTCAGTCGACTTTCACACCTTGTTCTTCGCTTTTATTCATCTACCACGGTGTTTAACCTTATCCGCTTTCTGCGATGTGGGTGGTTCAGTGTACCAGTGCACGCCTTTTAAAAGGACCCTGCAACGACTTTTTTACTGTTGTTTTTATTTGCACCGAACCTGAGCGCATTGAATGTAGTGACTCCGTAAACTTCCTCTCGAAATTCGCTTTATTTTAAAAGTTATAGGCATATTAAAATACAAAAACAAGCAAAAGATAACCTTCTTCATGACGTCCTTAGTCCTCTGTTCCACTTTTCCCGCGCCCACAGACCGCGGTGACTGCGGAATGTGGGGAGGGAGGAGAAGACGGGGAAAGGAGGTGAGGCCGAGGAGAGGGAGCTGCCCGGGAACGGGGCAGCCCTCTCTCTCTCCTCGGCTGACCAGGACCAACGACGTCACGAATTCGTCACATGTCGCGCGCGTTTGACACCACGGGGCGCCCCCATAGGTGGAGGAGGTATCCGCGTCATCCGGTTAAAATATTACGCACTGATATTTAGTTGTTCTCTCCGTGCCCGCTGGTTTGCCCGAACCACAAAAGATGTGGAAACCGCAAAAAAAGGTAGACGCTTAAATAGGATTACAGGGCCCCTTTAAGATTTGAATTCCGGGAGAGGCATATGCGACAATTCATATTATTTTCAAAACAAGAATAAGACATATATTTAATCTCTTCTGACAACATAGAATCCTTTAAGGACGTGACAAAACAGCCTCATATTTATGAAGAGATTATTAATCAAATAATATATAATGTGCAGATTTAAAGATTGTAGCTTGCTTTCAGTTTGTTTATACCGTATTTGCTCGAGTAATAGCCGCACTGTTTATGAACAAAGCTTGTAGGTCTGTTTTCCCGCGAAACGTGTTCACGCGAAAATGCTATCTGTTCAGATCGCAATTTTTAATAAGAATTCTCAACCTCGTTATTCGCTGCATTTTTTATTTTATCCAGAACGCGATGATCGGCTGTACTTGTGTGCTGCAGGAAAGTAAACGCAAGGGCCTCGTTCATTAGAATTTAGGCTAATAATCGAGCAAATACGGTAATCTCCTTTAAAAAAATATAATAAAGCAGCGTTTACAATTCTGAATGTCGGCACCCTTTATTTTATTTTATTGGTGTCCTTACAAAACAAGTTTCAAAAACTTACATTGAAAAAAGTAGCTCGAATAAAAATAGGAATGCTATGCTAAGAAAACTAAGCTAAAGCTATACAAAGGACGAGGAGGGGAGGGTATAGAGGAGGTGGAGGGGAGGATATAGAGGAAGAGGGGAAAATACGGAGGAGGAGGAGGGGAAGGCACGGAAGACCCTCCCCTCCTCCTCTTCCTCTTATACTCCTCCTCCTCCTTCTTTACCTCCACTCCTCCTCGTCCTTTTCCCCCTCCATACCTTCCCCCCTCCTCCCAGTTTCCCCGCTAAATTTAGCGGGAAAATTGAAGCCAAGTGACGTCAACACCAATTCAATTTCCCCGCTAAATTGAGGGGGAAATGACGTCACATGACTTCGTGTCACGTCACCTATGAACAAATTCAGTTTCTCCGTTAGATTTAGCGGGGAAATCGACGTCACGTAACCTCAACACCAATTCAATGCCCCGCTAAATTTAGCATGAAAACTAAGTTGGTGGACGTCACGTGACGTCAATTTTCCCGCTAAATCTAGCGGAGAAACTGAATTTGTTCATAGGTGACGTGGCACGAAGTCATGTGACGCCATTTCCCCCCTCAATTTAGCGGGGAAACTGAATTGGTGTTGAGGTCATGTGACGTCAGTTTTACCGCTAAATTTAGAGGGGGAAACTGAATGCGCAGTGTTGCATTATGGGACGTCAAAGACCTACGCACCAATTCAGTTTCTGCACTATATTTAGCGGGGTATTGGATTGGTGTATAGGTCTGTGACGTCCCATAATGCAACGCGCGCGGTTACGCCGATGGCGACGCCGACGCCGCGGAACACGGGAACGAGCGCCTAGGAGCTGCGCTCTAAAAAGTATTTTGGAAGACTCAGGTTTAGTATTGAAATTGTAATCTTATCTACATTCAAATCAGTTGAAAGCGTCATACACAACATTTACATGCTTCTGGCAAAACTACCCAACAAGAACAGTTGATGCATCACGTGATGACAACCACTGTTCAAAACATTGAAGCGCTTACACCCCACCGCATCGAAGAACCACTCGTGATCGATTACCCCGACGAAATCATCAAAAGCTCTTCTCCAAAAAAAAAGCTCACTAGTGTGTAGGCCCGGACGCTGGAAGCCGAGAACGGATTGGGAACAGAGGTCACGATGCCCGTCCCACGTGCGGGATTGTTTCGAAGAAGGAGCCTCTTCACGGCGCTAAAGGAAAGACGTCGCATGGAAATTAGTGCTGCGCAACCACATTCAGCCCCTAAAGCGGTTGGCTCGAAGAGAGATCCCAATGAATCTCTCCAAAACCACCATTTATTTTCTTTCGCTCTTTCTAGGTCCCAATGCCAGATAGGCCAGTTCTGGCTTCCCATCAAACAAACCGGCCAGACCTATTCTTTGTTTTTCTTTCGAACTATACGTGATGTCTCGTTAATATGAACACCTCCGTTCCCTCCAAAAAGCATCCATAACATACGTTGTCCGTGATAACGAGACAAAATGAATGTACTAACCCTCTTTGTCCCCAAAATTGTTGTCTATATGGCGTATGTTCGTATTACAGGGGTTCCAAGTAACGAGACATTACTTATTATCCGTCATTACGCGCTGCATGACGATGTTGCCGCTCTGCCATTGCGATCCTCGAAATGCACCGGAACCCTATCATTACTTCTGTGTTTTAGTGTCACTGTCATTAAATGCGCTCCCTGTGCCAATTCCAGGTATAAATAGGTTTGCGATCGGTCGGCTATCCTGGGAAGTAGTCGGGTGCGCACCTGGCAAGTTTGGACAAATTAGAACGAAACAAGCGCTCTGCCACGTCGTAGCTGATCAGGCCAACGAAGTGAACTTTGTAGAGGTACCTCTTGACCTCCTGGAAGAAAAAAAGATGTCGCCCTTGTAGTTTAAGCGGATACACAAAAGTGGAAGCGCGCGACTTACTGCGTGCTTTGTGATTGTTACTTTTATTTGAATGTTTAATTTGCGTGATAGTGATTACGCTGAGAGGAAGAGGGCATATCGGCTACTCATGGGGGTGAAGATTTGCTCCGTCATTTACCTGTCCTGTTGCGCAGTTTTAATGTGCAGTTTATGCGCAATTCCACTACTCTCCGCTCAGATATAATAAAAATAAAGGGAGACAAAAATCTGAATTGTGCGATACAGTAAAAAATTGGATTAAGCAAGAATAAAGTGCTAAATACACATAGTGCTCAACCCTTCAGATAATATAAGAGAAGCCACACAATACACAGAACCTACATATTCCAAAGTCCTAACAACGTACAAACAATATAAATTTACCAACATGTCATTTTAAAAATTCTCGCCAAGGCGAGAGGCACATCAGAACCGACCCCTTTTTACATCGGGTATGGAAGATAGAGTTGGAATCACTCAAAACAATTATTAAGATTATGAAAAAGAAAGCAGAAGCCGAAAAACGTTCCTACGTCTTAACCCTATTAGAGGCAAAAGTTTTTTGGCGTACATTTAGTAAAACAAAAAGCATTGTCCGAAGAAAGTAACCCTTTTCGCGCCGCAAAAAAAAAAAAAAAAAAAAAAATCTAGCCCCTTCTCTGAAAACTCAAACTCCGATAAACTTGCAAAATAATTCCAGTGCTTTACCTTAGAGGCAGAATATCTGCATCTTTAAACCTCAGCATGGTCCTATTTTAAAGTCTAAAATATACAGATGCTCAGCATCTCTGACAGCGTGCCGCTGAATCATTTGTTTAGTCTACCGGTCTGTGCAAGGTAGATGGTAGCGGAAAAGTGGACTTCGCATGAAACAGCAAGCAACTCTTTCGCCTCTAAAGATAATATAGTATTCTCAACATCGCTTACGAGACATCTTGATGTGTCATGTTGTATCGGAAGAATCCTTACGGCAGAAAGTGCAGTTCCTGATATGACTGTCATAAAACAGCTGTAACACCAACAATATATCCATTCCTTTTCAAGGCGCTTGTCACGGCTTCCAACGAGATGGCGTCAACTGCCCTGATAACATTTTATGAAAGATGTACGGCCCAAGTAATAATTCCTGAGGCAGTACATAAAACCCCTAGCTATTTCAAAGGTCGAACTTAGGAAATAGAGAATCTAAGTCGGAAATGAGTTTAATAGGTGACGAGTTGTTGTACTGTCATGTAATAATGACAGGCATTGCACCTGAAATTTCTAATCATGCCCAACACTAGGTTGCCTCTTTACTGCCGTGCACTAAAAAAAAATTACTGGGCTTTTAATTCATTCAAAATCGGTACCGTGGAGCTTAAAGAATAATAAAAACAGAATATTGTTTTCATCAACAAAAAAAAAAAAGCGTTCGGTGTGACAATCAAAATGACGCTTGACATTCACACATCATATTCAGTGTCATATTTCTGACTTCATTTTTAACATGAACCTTTTTTTCATCCTCGTTATTCTCCGAATCCTCTTCGTGCATCGTACTAATTAGCTCTGAACGTACAGTACAAAAAAATTAGATGCACGTCAATTTTAGAGCTTAATTTAAGATGTACGCAGGTTACTATGAAACAAAAAACTAATCCATATTATATATAATATATATATATATATATATATATATATATATATATATATATATATATATATATATATATATATATATATATATATATATATATATATATTGCTCGATTTTTGCAAGAGCGCTGATTAAAGATAAAGGTTCTTAATTCACGTGCTAGAAGGCAGTAATAGGTGTGTTTATCAGTTCATAATCAGCAAGTATGGTCCTCTTGTTGACGTAGACCGAGTGAATCGGATTTGCAAGACAAAAAAACATACAATCAACATTGATGTGAGCATGCCAGAAGATGAGAAGACGAAAATTCCACGTCGATAAATACTGTTGTACGGTTTAGAAACAACAATTGATGTCCACCCTTCAGTGTAAAATATCTCGGGGTCAATGTGTCCAGATTGCACCCTTTAACGTAAAATATCTCGCGGTCAATTTGTCAAGAGAGAACCCTTCAACGTAAAATGTCGCCTCAAAACGTAAAATATCTACCGGTCAATTTGTCTAGAGAGATGTGTTATGAAAAACAAATCTAAGAGATTTGGAGCCTTCATTTTGCCACAATGCATCTGGGAGAGCCATTCGCTGCAGTCGATGGAGGGATGTCGGCGACTGACCAGGCTGAAATGTATTTACACCTAGAAAAAGCTGTCTGACCTGAAACACTCGGCATGGTGAAGCGTCAGGATCAATGACAAAGCGAAGACTGTTTTTTTTTTTGTTCATCTCAACAGTATTTTAGTTTTTTTTTTGTTTTTTTTATTCGCCAAGCTCCTCCCTCCATCGATTGCAGTAATGGGCACTCCCCAAGTGCTTTGCTGGAAAGTAGACATTGCAGATCTGTTAGTGTGGGCTGGTGACGGCTCGTCACTATCGCGAAATGGCGACCATAAAGATACGACCGGAAATGTCAACAGCCCAGATGACTGTTGGACATCCCTGCTCCGTCCCAGACTAGTTCCTTGTTTATCTTGTGAAAGAAGCTCGTCCGGTCGTATATATTATGAGCCTACCAAAACAAATTGACAAAAAGTTATTTTCAGGAGCTTCTTACACAAGACCCAGAAATGATGAATGTACAATTGAAGTTGATGCCGAAAGTGTCCGCCGAATTTCACAATACAAAATGCCAACGATGCTAAGCATAATAGACTAGTCTGTTACAAACAAATATCCGAAAAAAAGCTCCTCCTCCAACATGCGCTCGCTGCTTTCGGTTTTAATTTGGCTATGCGTGAGCCGAAGTATTATCGATGGTAGGCAAAAGTCTGGCGCTGGGGACAGAGCTTCTACTGCTCTACTGCAGATCTTTTGCAACAAAATATATGGTCACTGACTGTGGCAGCTTGCCTCGCGATTTGCACCTCGGCGTTTTCTTCTCGCAATGACGCAATCTGATTGGATGGCGCCTTAGCGATAATAAGATGCCCGGGACAAAGCACACGCTGCATTTTTTTAGGCTCTCGGTGAGTATATGTGTAGTCAATGAGAGCTTAAGAAATGGTTAACTTATTTTCACGCTTTTTGCTGCGGGATTTGTCCTTATGCCGCTGTCATCAGCTAATACCTAAGTCTCACTCGTAGCGGGGCGACAGTAAGATTTATGCGCGACTCGTCGTGACATGCACTTCCTAAGCTATCATTGAGTTTTAGCTCAGCGTGCACTGCGAATTACGGGACCTCCGGCCGCGTGTGTTTAATTCAGTCCTTAAAGTTACGGCAAGAGCTCCCACCAGCAACGCGAAGATCATAAAACGCTCGACCAAAACTCTCTAGCGGCTCTACGCAGTCACTACGACCCGGTTTTTCATGAAGCACGCCTTTGGACGAATGAAACGAAGCCAGAACATTCTACCGCAGACAGTTTCTATGCCGTTCATCGATGACGCGAGGAACTACTAGCGCAACCCCGCGACGTGCGGTAGGTGTTATCAAGATCCAGTTATTTGACCTTGTTATATTCAATACCGGGATATCTTCGCCGAGGGCGGACACGGGCTACGCTCATTGCTCGTTGCACGATATTGAGGTAATGTGCGAAGTTTGGCTTTTTGCCATACGACGACTGATTAAACCATTCCGACTGCATATCAGCTCGAGTGTGAAGCCTCTGGGTGTAAGCGCTATGACTAACAAAATAAACGTACTAGGGGTCTGCGCCGATTAAAACATTTTGGCCGATTAATGGGTGACCTTCGATCAAACAATTAATTTGTTAATCAGTTTAATCTGAAGGCGGGTAGAATAGGTGAAGTATTGGGAAATTATACGGGTAGCAACTGACGGAGTGGAGGGTTGAAGAGGCAAGTTCCTCCTTCCCCTCTTCTCTAGCCGCGTTGGATTTGCTCTCGCCCCTGCACCTTGGGTAACGCTGCACGCAATTATAGTCGATGACAGGTGAAGAGTTCAGGAGAAGCTCCTCCCACCTCTTTCCCCTTTAGCAGAGCGAATGCTGGAGAGGAGACGGCCTCCTCTTCGGCGTTCGCTCTGCTTAAGTGGGAGGAGGTGGGAGGAGGTGGGAGGAAGTGGGAGGAGCTTCCGGTGAACTCTTAGCCTGCCACTGACGAAAGTGAGATAGAGTATAAGCTCGGAGTCGGTCGCGCCATCCCTTCCGTCCTCAACGTCAAACGCGCTACAAAGCCAATATATTTTATTTTATCGATTTATTTTTGTTTGGCACGAATTCAAATACGACAGGCTCATGACAGACGGAGATTGAGCGGAATACGTTTTGTAGTGGTTTTCTGCTTCTAATCTAACTGACTAAGGTTGTTTCGAATGCAAAAAGCTTTTATGCTATCGGGAACCTCGAACTAGCCATTCGTCAAAAATTCCGGCTTCGCAAACGTGCCTGAAGGACCGAACAGTACGAATCGACGCTGACGTCCATCGCCGTGCTCAGGTCGATCGCGAGTCCGGTGAATTTGTGTCTATTCAGCAGTCTGGAGACGGCGGTTGCGAACCTCCTGGCCAGGGGGTAGTCCTGCATGACTTCATGCAATGCAGCGGAGTCGACTACGGGAAGGATCCGCGCTCCGGTCTTCATCGGAAGACTCTCTGCCACAGTACGCCACAGATCTTGAGCGATGACATGCGAATTGTTATAAAGGTGACAAACAAAAAAAGTATTATACTGTGACGCTTTTCTGTGCTTCTTTTTTTGGCAAATATAACCCTTCCCCTAGAAACATTCAAGTGCGTTAAGATCTTCGATTGAATTTTATTCAATGAAAAATCATGATCGTTTTGAACGGTAAGTTATTGGAACATTTACCAACGTAAAATGTAATTTCCACGGAAACACAAGTCACAGAATGCACCGATAAATGGCAACCGCGGCCAAGAGCCCACTCCTGCATTTTGCGGTAGCTCTTGGAACTGGTCGGTTGCAAACGCGATCTATCGTCTTGCGAAAATTGCAAACATTTCTGTTTTGAGGTTGTTTTTTTAGGGGCGAAGCTCCTTAGGGGCTAGCCATGTCCGTATGTCCGTTCGCCGTCCGCCGTAGGCCGGCGTCGGGTGCTCGTGAGCACGTGAGCACATGCTCACGTGCTCGAGTAGGGCAAAACAAAAATTGGAAAAAAAAAAAAGATGACAAAAAGTATGAAAAAAGAAAAAGAATAAAAAATTTACTTTTTCACAGCACTACCTTATTAGGGGCGAAGCTCCTTAGGCTAGCCATGTCCGTATGTCCGTCGGGTGCTCGTGCTCCTTCTCGTGAGTTCACGTGCTCGTGTAGCGCAAAAAGAAAAAAAAAAGATGAAAAAAAATTATGAAAAAAGAAAAAGAAGAAAAGAGTAGAGGGTTCTGAGATGCCATCCCATCTGTCTTCTTAAAAAAAGAAACAGAAGAAAACCACACATTCTCCTGCTTACATGAATGGAAAGGCTCGGCATGCTGCGGCTCGGCGTCTACGCAGACAAGCACCACCAGAGCTTCGCCCCAAGCAACATCATTCACCACGTGGAGATGCGGTCAATTTTTTATGCTGTTTTGAAGTGTTTCTTTACTCATCTTATTGGCATTTCTTTTTACTAATGTGGTCATCATAAACTTCAGTAAATCTGCTTCGTGCAAAACTGGGGAACTTTAGGCGTGATTGCATATTTGCGGCAGATGGCTGTTTTTCTATTTTGTTTGTGCATGTTTAAAACCTTGTGAAGAAGAGACCCACTTTGGTGAGACGTACAAGGTTTCACGTACAATATAAGAATGGCACAAGCTTTAAATTGAATTTACTGTGATTTTGTTAAAAGTAACCGCGGCCTAGAGCCCACCTCTGCATTTTGCGGTAGCTCTTTCAACGGGTCGGGTGCAAACGCGATCTATCAAGTGGAGCATAGTGTTGAATGCGTCACGACGGCGATAGCCTTTCAAGTAAGGCCATATCTGGTATGTAGCTCTCCCGTACATACGATATCTGCTTCGTTTTCGACAACTCAGACTCAGTGACGACGGCCCTTTCATGTCGTCAATGTCATGTCGTCACTACCGTCGAGATGAGAACACAATGCACTTAAGTTGCCGCCTTGTACTCGACTCTAAGAGATCGGGTGCGTCTACATTTCCGCAAAGCAGTTAAGCACAGCCAATCGCTGCTTTTATAAGTCAAAAAATATTTTGACTTAAAAAAAAAAAAACAGTCTGCGCTGTTATACCGAGAGGGACGTTTCACTCACGTGATTACGTCATGATTATTGTTTGCGATTACGCCATATTTAACGCAAATTGTGTTTTTTTATGTTTATACATATTTTCATCCCTGTCATTCGGAAAGCTCCCTTCCTAGATTCGAGCGACTCTTCCAGGTACTTTTTAATAAAACATACGCGCTGTTGTTGTTGTTGTTGTTTTTACGGCGTATAGAGAAAAATATTTTAAGCGTCATTTTCATGTGCATATTTAATTGCTAACGTTGACCTCGCCACCGCCAGCAAAGAGCTGAAACCTGGCATAAAATGCTTCCCACCTGATGCAACGAGCTCGAGAGCCTTTGTTGCGGTGTCGTAGATGACCGACTTGTAGACGACGAAGTAGTCGCAAAGGTCATTTGGAAGAGATGCCTCATATTTCAGTTGGAGAGAGCAGTACAACCTAGTTCCTGAATGCGGTGCAATGCCAAACATAATCACTAACAAAATGAATGCTAACCATGTCACTCGGTTTGAACCCCTTAATAGCAATCAAACGGCTATAAAAACACTACATTAAATTCTGCGGATGTGTTTGCTACTACAGGAAGAAAGAAATACCTATTTTGTTTGATAATATATAGTTCCCAAACATCGGTTATTCATTGACCGCTGTAGCTATTTAAGCTGAACCACTAGCAACGTACAACATTAATATAATGGATCTGCGTAAACCAGGACTTGCTTTTCAACGCACTCTGTGTCAGTAGAAACATATATTGCACAAAAAAAAAAAAAGCTTATTGTATTCAAAACTAACATAAGTCCTGCCCACTCCTGGCAAAAATATATATTTCTATATTGCAATCGCACCTCATACTATCTCAAAACGGATATTCATCAATGACAAACGACATCGACGGTTTCATTTTGAAGGCAAACAGGAACGAATGAATATGGATCGTTTTTCATGATTATTTAAAAGGTGTGATTTTCAATGTTACAGAGCGATCTGGATTATGTCAGATGGCCGAGGTTACTGAGCAGTATACGTGTGCACAAAAAACTTTGATACGCTTAGCTAACAAAATGAAAAGTCATTTTGAAGTGGTACTACTCAAAGAAAATGCACAAACTGCGCAAAGGGCTCAAACACGTGCAACTATTATTACGTATTTTAGTCCTCTATCTCACAAAAAAAAAAAAAGAACTCGGGGTGTGATGAGCACTGATCTAAATATTACCACTGAAACTGCACAATTTTAAAGTTTACCGAAAATATTGGAAAGAAGCCAATCCAGATGTAAAGGACACACCAAAGCTTTCAGTGGTAATAGCTGAAGAATTCATAAAATGATATTCTATATACTATATATATATATATATATATATATATATATATATATATATATATATATATATATATATATATATATATACAGGGTGTTTCACGAAAGGTGGACAAATTCGATAATGCGAAAACTACGCTTCGCAACAAAAAAAAGGCTTGTGTCGTTTTGGTCCTGGGCTAGTGGCCTATTTAGGAATATTATTAAAGTCCGGGATAATTAGATTGTTAATTATTTTTGCGTAATTAATTTTTAATATTGGGTTTAAGGGCATGGTTTCAATTAGAAAATCGCTCAGCATCATCAATAAACAATAAATCAACAAATCGCAGAACGATAGAAGGCACGCGAAGCATTTTATGGCTTTCTGAAACACTGAACAAATTCGACGGGTTTTTAAGTTTCGGTTTGTTATCGGAGCGCATCTCGGCCCCGGCGGCACCGCGCCCTGTGGAGAGATAGTGCAACCAACCTTTGCTGCGCTGTCATCGTGCGACACAGCAGAGGCTGGTTGCACTCAACGAGTTTGAGTAAACTTAGAGCGTTAAACCAGCGGCCAAAAATGGCACCCCCCCCCCCCGGTTGCCGCCATCTTGACCGTTTGCCACATTAGTGATCACGTGACTTTAAGATGGCTGCAGGGGCGGATTTATGGGTCAGGCCTGGGGGGGGGGGGGCGGTAGGCCTTCGGCGGGGGGGGGGGGGGGGGGAGTCGGGAGTCTGCTGAGATATGACACGGTCCAAACGTTGCCCAGGTCTATTTTGTTTAGACGACTATATACAGTTTGTATAGTACAGGTCACGTCACGTCGTGTCACGTGACGTCAATTTTCCCACCAAATTTAGCTTGGAGTCTACATTGGTGAATAGTTCACGTGACGTCAGGTTACGTGACATCGAATTTCCTGCTAAATTTACCTGGGAAACAGAATTCGTGTATAGGTCACTTGACATTATTTTCCCCGCAAAATTAAGCGGAAAATGTATGGGCGGACGGGTGGACAATTTCGGGATTGGAGGGCAGCGTTAAAAAGCATATCACGCTGTAATAATCAAAAATATTAAGATGAATGAACCGTACTGATCGACTGAAATAATTGTTACAAAGCCGTCGAAAAACAAAATTTTGGGCGGCGCCAGGATTTGTATTTCTATATATATTAGATGGCTGTGTGGAGCAACCAGCCACTATGTGGCTGGTTGCTCCAAGAGGCTTCACAAAAACTCATCAAGATTTTTTTTTTTTACTTTTTGATTTCTCAAAAATGTTTTGTGCTGAAGCATGACTGGCCTTTGCATATGTCAGAAGCAATTTGTTTGCCCCTAGCACTTCATGAACTGAAAATTCAATCTCATTATGGATCGGAGGAATAGAAAGCTCACCTTTCACGTTCTCGTCTTGAAATTCTTGATCTAAAATTATGACGTTCTGCCGAACAGAACTTGAAGTATCGTTCAAAGGTGAAGAAGTTTGGTCTTGCTTCGTAAGAATTTTCATGTTCCGCTTGGAAAATACGGGATAATTCACGGTAGCAATGCTTTTTGCAGAAGAGCTGTTTGTCTTAAAATATAGCAGACTCTTCAGAAATCCTTCCTCCCTAACAACAAATACGAGTGATCTTCCTGAACTCGTATTAGAGGCTGGAAATGACGTCACATGTTTCACATCTTCTTTAGAAACGTCACTTGTTATAAAATTATTATAAAATGATGCCGAATTATTCGAGAATAAACCGATATGTACGTGAGAAGCCGCAGCTGCTGTCTCTGACAACGACGCCTCATGCGGCATCATTAGTGGTTTGTTCCGTCTGTTATCGTGTTTTTTCGCTGACGTAACCACCCTGTCATGTTTCATTAATAACTCGGTAGTTGCACTATTAAGGCTAGAAGAACCTTCGGAAGTCATTTTCCCGCCGTGCGTTTTCAGAGACTCGTACGACACACTAGAACTTAGGTCTAGCCGATTTATAGCCAATAATGGCGGTTGTACCAACTTTGAAGCGTTGCGTTTGATTGTGCTTGAACTGCCAATTCCCTTCGTCTTTGCATTGCCAACCCTGTTGGGCACACTTGAAGTTCTGGTTTTCACCGTGCGTCTAGTAGGCGATAACAAGAAAGTTGCTCTTTCATCTGAAGCTGAATCATTCCATTGGGCACTGCTAGGATTCGAGACGTTTAAAAGAAAATAAATATTCGAACTTTCTGCTGGAATTTGAGACTCTGTTGAAAATAACTTATAATGACTTTCATTTGTCATATTCTCATCGAGGTCAGGATTAACAAAAGACGACTTGTTGCTTCGTTGTAAAACTAAAATGTTTAGCCGAGAGGCTTCAAGTGAAACGCTCGCCAAGTCATCCGTAAATCCCTTTAGTGTTGCATGTCTTTCCATGGATACTGTTTCTGTAGGAGGGATTTTATTTAACTCCGCGGGTGTGGTGGCTGTATGTCTGAAGATTCTCATCAGTGATGTGTTAAAATTAAGACCATGAACGTTGTTATCGTTCGTCACGAGGCCATGTGAATTCGATGGAATTGTGAGAACATAGTCCACTCTTCGCTTTGAGTATTGAGAAGACGACCCTCGAAGATCGGATTCTTGTTTGTCGGACGCACGTCTGGCAACCTGTGAAGCCCCGAAACGCACCGGCGATGCGACGTTTCTGGAAACCGTTACGAGCGAATTTGGATCCACTGCTGCTGCGGCTGCTTTGTTTTCTAAGTTTGAAAACCAATAAGCTCTTACCCTACCATATTCTGATGAAATAGAAGTAGATTGTTCCTCTATGGAAGAGGTAGAATCAAAGGTGATCGCATCGGACACAATATCGTTTATGTCAATGTCTGCACCAACGCTTTCTTTTCTCGGTACAGTAGAGTGGCTGTCATGACTACTCGGAGAGGGGATGGAACTTTCTTGGACGGGAGCTCTAGTTTTTGACGTTGTCGTGCTGCCTGCTTTGAATGCCCTTCTGACCTTGGTCAGCAAAAGCTCCCAAAGCACCTTGACGCGATTCCGGTGACTAAGGGGAGAACCTCCGGGCTCGTCACTGAGGACGCTTCTTTGAACACGTGGTCTAACCTCTGTGGTAGGATGACCTGGGTACAAAGTAAAAACAATAAAAATTAAAATGGTCAAAATGGTAAATTTTAAGACAGGGTTTTAAAAGGGCAAAAACAGTAAGAGGTACAGTAAAAAAAAAGAGAAGCACATAACGTTTCAAAAACAGCTCAACACACTTAACTCAAACCCATACATTAACAATGACCGGTCGTAGGCACCAAAATGCGGGTGACATTTTTTTTTTCTTTTTTCGTGTTCAGCATTTGCTTTGTTGTCCAACACTTGATTTTCGATATTTAAAGCGCAGCTGTATAACCCTAGCTCTACGCCTTTAAAACGTCATCTTTTCAATTGCCACTTTTTTCTTTAGCTGCCTCAGATCGTAACTCAACATTTGAGATCAAACTCGTTCTCTCAGGACACGGGAGAGACTTCACTCGTGCAGCCCGCTGTTTCATTGGGCGAAGCATATACACTATATTCCAGCTGAACTTGGCGAGCCCATCGCTAGATGCTTCGCTCGACGCAAACGAGGATGCACGTGACAGTGAACGGCGTCAACGGCTGCGCCGCTGTTAAAATACTCGTTCAGGTTTACAAACACGTTATGCAAGAGCAAACGAGAGAGAGGATAAGAAGCGTGGTGGGGAGGAAGTGATCGCATGTGCAACAAAACTCCGTCCCTCGCAGCTGCTCCTCAGTCGTATCTGTCGTGATTTTGTTGCCCTGAACCATCCTGAACACCTGAACAATGCTTGCCCTGCACGAGAGCGCGTGCTTAGCAAGGACGCACAAAGTCCAAAACTCACTTTTGTAGCTCCTGCTACTCTCGCTCTTAAGTGAAACAAAATACTCACGACGTACACGACAAAAGCCGTTGCTATGGTGGGCTTTCCGCGATTGGTCAAATGCTCACAATGACGTCTTTATTGGGATTAATCATCCTTTCATCGAACAAAAATAGAAGCAACGTCAAACTGTTACCTTCGACGGTGTTGGTTTAAGAGTGCAATGGCACCAAACTTCCACTGTCCTTTTTAAAAACACTACTGAACGTGTCGTTCGCCACTGATGATAAGTATCAAGGATCCCAACTCGTGACGTCACAGCGAGGCATATTTTGGCCGTGTCGCCATAAGAGAGCACTACCATTAGTTCTTAGAAAGAACAGCGCAAAAATAAGGGAAGTGTAAGAAACAATCCCGTATGAAAATCTTATATCTGGGGCATATCTGGCCACATCAAACATTATATGATTATATCCGGCCTATATACAGCCTTATCTGCAGTGTATACAGCCTTATCTGGCGTATATAAGCCTTATCTGGCGTATATACAGCATTATCTGGCGAATATAAAGCCTTATCTGGCTTATATACAGCCTTATTTAAGGTATATACTTCGTTATCTGGCGTATATAAAGCTTTATCTGGCGGCCGGTTTTCAATATATAAAAAAGGTTTTCAAAAAAAGTAAAAAAAGTGCTTTGTTAGCAAATTGTGAATGACTCATTGTTCGCGAGCTAAATATTAGCACAAATAATCCCAAACTTCAGTTTTGGCAAGCTTAAGTTTGGGATGATTTGTGCCAATTTTCACGAGGATTTCAATGTAGCTTAATCATTTCGAAGTGTTAACATTACGCCCGAATAGACAATTTGCTCAATCCCCCAAGTGCATCGGCCCGTACTCGAGGAATCATGGGGACGGTGTTCCTTCAGCTGCCTAGTGATCGGAAATTTCGACCAATTCCATGATTGCACAGTTTTGAGTGTAATTCGGAGTCACCCTGAACAAGCGTCGTATATATAGAACCCAAGGACCTGTCATATCACTTTAAAATTTCTCGTCAATGCCAGTACTGTGCATTCTGTCCAATCTTCAACCTGGATGAGCTGCAGACATATCTCTTACATTATTATCATTCTCGTACAGCTTCAAAGACGCTGATATTGAGTTAGAAACGCTAAAAATGCTATAAACAGCTCCGCTGAATCCGAGCTAAGTCCCGGTTTTGGTTGTTGCGATTTCTCGGCTTTTAAGTAATTAATGCTGAAACAACAATCACGAGAATGATAATATTGAAAGAGATTTCTGCGGCTCAGCCAGGTTGAAAGATAGGATCGCATGCACAGTATCATAAACGCAGCCATTGACAAGAAATCTTAAAAGTGATGACAGGTCCTTGAGCCCAATGGGACGCTTGTTCAGGGTGACTACGAATTACACTCGAAAGTGTGTAACCATGGAATTGGTCGAAATGAGCGATCACTATAATTCTTTAAGGGCGGGCCGGGGCACTTCGGAGAATTGTAGACAATAAAAAGATATAGGCTTGTGTCCTTTTGATATGCCTGGCCAGATCTGGAATTTCCTTACTTAGCCAGATCTGGGATTTCCATACCTGGCCCGGGATATCAGACTATATCTGATATTATGAGGCTATATCTGCCAGATGTACACATTGCGACACAGTTAGCAAGAACACGACATCGGCGCATTTTCGCATTTTACTTTTAAATAGTATTAGTGAGCACGAAATTTTATCACTTACATTATAGACCTAAATGAGCTCTTTCCGTAGCAATAATAACTTGGATGACATCCCTTGGTTTCAAAGAGAAAAACTGGAAAAACCGGCGATCGCTTGTTCGCGCTAACAGTGTCGCGCTCTGTACCATATCGGGTTATATCTGGCCAATTTTTGATATGCCCATATCTGAAATCTTCAGATCTAGCTAGATATAAAAATTTTTAAGGGATAAGACATGAAACGCTTCACGGAGTATAAACGTCTTTTAGTCGCCCCTTATTTTTACGTTGTTCCTTCTTAGTATATACGAGTGGTGTTCATTCATAACAGTGTTTTTGACCGTCGAGTGATTAGAGTAACTGCCCTTGCCAGTATCCTAAACATTAATCCGATACCTAGAGGTATTTAAACAGATCACAGGCAACATGACACTGGGTGTGACCGTTTTACATGTGGACGTTTTGATCAATGTCACATTGCGGACTTTACTTCTAGGACTTAAAATATTCTGGTCTTCTCTTTCGCTGAGAATCTTTTGCAGAATGACAGAGATTGACTCCGCAAGTGTTCTGCGGGAAGATGGGAGTTTAGAAGTAAATGGTTAGCTTGCCTGTTCCGCTAGTGATGGTAAAAAATGTTGCTATTGATAGTACAAGCATAACAATTATCATGAAACCCAATTGTGTTGGTACGTTATTTCGGAAAATCCTGAAACAAGACAAAAGAGACGACCAAGCTTAGCACTTACATTCAGCGAGAAAATATTGTGATGACAAGTGATGAGGCGGCGAATGACCGAGTAAACTGAACGTTTAATGGGGCGAACTTGTGCCCAAAAATAAAAGGAGAAAGAGAGATAACAACAGAGCGTCGCGGGCGTCGAAGGCGGCGAAGCAGCAGGATCGAACGCTCAGGCGAAACTGAGTCCGGCTGGTTACGCGGAGCCCCTTTTGTACACGCGTGGGCTTCTGGAACAATCGGCGTGGAAGGTTCGGCCTGTAGAACATTCTGACCTCGAACAAGCAACACGGTTCTCGAATTTGCCAGAACTTCGTCAGAGTCAGAGTCAACAAAAATGCGTCCCCGCAGCCAGGGATCGAACCCTAACTTTCTGCGTGGAAGGCACGCGCGATAACCGTTAGGCCACGAGCGCGCTGCCTGCTTGGTCAGCTGCGCTCGTGGCATTACTCCCCCTTTAAAAAGTGCATCGCCCCGATGCAACACAAAACAAAAAGAAATCCACAGGAAAAGGACAGCAGAATTGCGAGCCGCAGTTCACAGTTCACAGTTCACAGTTCACTCGTCGACGAGAGTGGAAAGTTCTATCGTTCGTAATACGGCTTCAGCCGGACGACGTGCACCACCTCGGGTCGCGGCTGACGTCTTGCAGATGGGCGCGTTCCGTCGGGAAGGACTTCGTAGTTCAAATCGCCGAGGCGTCGGATGATCTTGTAGGGTCCGAAATAGCGTTTCAGAAGCTTTTCGCTGAGACCGCGGCGCCGTATCGGTGTCCACACCCATACCCGATCTCCGGGTTGAAAGTGGACGTCCCGGCGACGAAGGTTGTAGCGGCCAGTGTCGATACGTTGTTGGGCTTGAATTCGGAGTCTGGCGAGCTGACGGACTTCTGCCCGTTGGGAAACCACCTGGGCGTCGTCGCTTCCGTCGGCAGCCGGTTCGTGGGGTAACATCGCGTCCAGCATTGTCGTCACTTTGCGACCATGAACCAGTTGAAAGGGGGTAACCCCGGTGGTCTCTTGCACGGCCGTGTTGTAGGCAAAAGTGACGTACGGCAACACCTCGTCCCATGTCTTGTGCTCCACATCGACGTACATGGAGATCATGTCCGCGATGGTCTTGTTGAGTCTCTCCGTCAGCCCGTTGGTCTGCGGGTGGTACGCAGTGGTGCGGCGATGGCTGGTGTGGCTGAGACGAAGGATTTCTTGCGTCAGCTGGGCCATGAATGATGATCCTCGGTCTGAGATCAAAACCTCGGGAGCGCCGTGCCGGAGGACGATGGACTCAATGAAAAACTTGGCGACTTCCACAGCAGTCCCAGAAGGAAGGGCCTTCGTTTCGGCGTACCGCGTGAGATAATCTGTGGCGACGATTATCCATCTGTTCCCTTTCGTCGATGGTGGGAAAGGACCAAGTAGATCCACTCCGATCTGCTGGAACGGTGCGGTTGGGAGAGCAATCGACTTCAGGAGACCTGCCGGCTTCGTCGGTGGTTTCTTGCGTCGCTGGCACTCGTGGCACGATCGTGTGTAGAGGTGAACGGTCTTCGGCAGCTTGGGCCAGTAATACCGTTCACGAATCCGGGCCAGCGTACGGCTGTAGCCAAGGTGTCCGGATGTCGGGTCGTCGTGGCAGGCTTGAAAGATCTCCGCTCTAAGGTCGGTAGGGATTACCAGCAGCCATGGCGAGCTGTTGTCTCCGAAGTTCTCCTTGTAAAGTACACCTTGTCGGAGGACGAAGGTCGGCAGGGCTCTCAAGAAAACACGGGGTATAGTACCCCCTCGTCCTTCGAGGTGCTCGATTAGGGCGCGTAACACAGGGTCGTTTCTTTGACGTCGTGCCATGTCGACGGTGTTCATCTGCGCCTAGGAAGCACTCGTCGTCATCGTCGTCGCTGCTGCCGGAAGGTGTTTCGACGGGGGCTCTGGACAAGCAGTCGGCGTCGCTGTGCTTGCGGCCCGACTTGTAGACCACAGTCATGTCGAACTCTTGTAGTCGGAGACTCCAGCGAGCGAGGCGTCCTGACGGGTCCTTGAGGTTCGCAAGCCAGCAGAGCGAGTGGTGGTCCGTGACTACACGGAACGGGCTCCCGTACAAGTACGGACGAAACTTCGTGATTGCCCAGACGACCGCCAGACATTCTTTCTCAGTCGTAGAGTAATTTTTCTCCGCCTTGGACAGTGTCCGACTTGCGTATGCGATAACTCGCTCGGTGCCTTCTTGCACTTGAACCAGTACCGCGCCAAGTCCAGCATTACTTGCGTCCGTGTGAATCTCGGTTTCCGCATCCTGATCGAAATGTCCGAGAACAGGAGGAGTCTGGAGACGTCGCTTCAGCTCGTCAAATGCCTGCTGCTGCTCCTCAGCCCATTCGAACTTCTCAACGTCCTTCGTGAGGTTTGTGAGCGGTGCGGAAATTCTTGCGAAATCCCGAACGAAGCGCCGGTAGTAGGCACATAGTCCAAGGAACCTTCGCACGGCCTTCATGTCTCTCGGCGCTGGGAATGCTGCGACGGCGCGAGTCTTCTCTGGGTCTGGGCGAACGCCTTCGTTACTAACCACGTGACCTAGGAACTTCAGTTCGTCATAGGCGAACCGACACTTTGACGGCTTGAGGGTGAGTCCGGCGGTCCGTATGGATTGGAGAACAGCTCGTAGTCGTCGCAAGTGCTCGTCGAAGTCGCCGGAAAACACTACGACGTCGTCGAGGTAGACGAGACAGCTCTGCCACTTCAGTCCTGCCAGTACGGTGTCCATGACACGCTGAAAAGTAGCTGGAGCCGTGCATAGTCCGAAGGGCATCACTTTGAACTCGTACAATCCATCTGGCGTGACGAAAGCTGTCTTCTCTCGGTCCCGCTCGTCGACTTCGATCTGCCAGTAGCCGCTCTTCAGGTCCATCGATGAAAAGTATCGAGAGTGGCGTAGCCGGTCTAACGTGTCGTCGATACGGGGAAGTGGATTGACGTCTTTCTTCGTCACCGCGTTCAGCTGCCGGTAGTCCACGCAGAACCTAAGCGTTCCGTCCTTCTTCCTAACCAGTACGACTGGAGAGGCCCATGGACTGCTCGAAGGTTGGATTATGTCGTCGTTCAGCATCTCTTGAACTTGTTCCTGGATTACCTCCCTTTCTTTTACGGAGACTCTGTACGGCGATCGATGCACAGGGCGCGCGTCGTCCTCGGTAATGATGCGGTGCTTCGCAACGGTGGTTTGGCGTACCTTCGACGATGTCGCAAAGCAGTCGGTGTATTCGGCGAGGAGGTTAATCAGCTGCCGTCGTTTCGGGCCCGGAAGCTTAGGGTCAATGTCGAGCTGCGCTGGCGACGTACTGCCTTGCTGAGGTGGCGATGATTCGTCAGTGATGGCGGCGATTTCGGCGGAGTTCTGGAGTTCCTCGACGTGGCCAATGGCTGCCCCTTTTGTGAGGTGTTGCGCTTCATTTCGGAAGTTCGTCACGAAGACCACAGTGCGGCCATCCTGAAGTTCAGCAACTCCTCTTGCGATGCCTATTCCTCTTCCAAGAAGTAACTGGAGGCTTCCTTCAAGCAGAACTTCGCCGCAGAAAGCTTCGGTGATCCCGACGGGTACGAAAACACTCGACCGCGGTGGTAAGTTCACGTGGCTTGCGAGGACTCGGACCGCAGATGACGTCGTTTTGGGACCCTCCGGTGGTGAAACAGGTTTTCGTAGTGTCAACCGGTTTGCTCCGAGGTCGATGACAGCGCCATACTCGCAGAGGAAGTCCATTCCGAGGATAACGTCCCTCGAACAGTCTTGCAGAATGACAAACTTCACAGGACACGTCTCACCGTGGATCTCGACGCGAGCAGTGCATCGCCCGACTGGTGTGATGAGGTGCCCACCGGCGGTTCGTATTTGAGGGCCTTCCCACGGCGTTGTCACTTTTCGAAGGCGGCGAGAGAGCCTCCCACTCAAGACTGAGTAGTCTGCTCCGGTGTCCACGAGTGCCGATGCGTCGTGGCCGTCGATAATAACGTTTAGGTTGTTGGACACCGATGCAGGGACGTCGTTGTGATGCGTAGCGTCGGGAGAGTGGGAGCGCTCCGGCGTCCTTGGAGGCTCTTTACTACGGTCGTCTTCGGCAACGCCACCTCCAGGCGTTGCCGCACTTAGTTTTCCCGACGAGATAGGGGGGACAGGCTGTCACGACGAGAGCGGCGGAAGGGCGAGAGCGCACGTCGTGGCGAGGGCGAACGGGAACCTCGGGGTCGAGTGGGAACCGGGGACAGGGGTCGTCGGAGGTATTCCTCAATGTCACGAGGGCGTTCGCCGTACCTTGGTCTCGCCGTACCTTGGGCGAGGGGCGAGGGTCGTGACATTTTGGTGGAGGTGCGGGGTACATTTGCGTTCTATGCCCGTGGACCGTACCCCGCACCTCCACCAAAATGTCACGAATGACAAGTGATGAGGCGGCGAATGACCGAGTAAACTGAACGTTTAATGGGGCGAACTTGTGCCCAAAAATAAAAGGAGAAAGAGAGATAACAACAGAGCGTCGCGGGCGTCGAAGGCGGCGAAGCAGCAGGATCGAACGCTCAGGCGAAACTGAGTCCGGCTGGTTACGCGGAGCCCCTTTTGTACACGCGTGGGCTTCTGGAACAATCGGTGTGGAAGGTTCGGCCTGTAGAACATTCTGACCTCGAACAAGCAACACGGTTCTCGAATTTGCCAGAACTTCGTCAGAGTCAGAGTCAACAAAAATGCGTCCCCGCAGCCAGGGATCGAACCCTAACTTTCTGCGTGGAAGGCACGCGCGATAACCGTTAGGCCACGAGCGCGCTGCCTGCTTGGTCAGCTGCGCTCGTGGCAATATGCGCTATGACTGTTTTACTTGCCATCGAAGTATTGAACAAACAAAACCGTTCCGTGACTAAAACAGACGCAGCAGAATGTTGCAGGATGAAAAAAAAGTTAATTTCAAAAAGGAACATTAGACTAACTTACAAGCAACAATGTACTTTCTAAGGTATACTTCTAATCTACTTCTACTGAGTTTCATAATTACTCTAGAACGCTGTCAAAGCTGGTGGCACGAGCACGTGGTTTCACCTAAGGCCTGCAAATGAACCGCAAGATCAAGACACACCCTCGCACTAGCAACTTTGACAGCGCTGTAAACTGAATAGGAAACGTTGTGTAAACGATTGCAAGTGAGGGGCCAGGCCGCCGCCATGTCTGTACTCGTGCGAACCAGTCCGTGTGAATGCAAGCTTGCCACAGCTACGCTCACGCGCACGCTTCACATGCTTACACACATGGGGAACCAGTCGCCGTGCCATGCTTGCAATTGTTCATAAATAAATACCTATCAGAGTTGAATATATAGATATTGTGGTCGGTTTGTCTTGCTGCATACCCGACCCGGAGAAATAACACGGAGCCAACGGTTTCAACAACAAGAAACTACATTCAATGGGACATGGACGAGACGATTAACATGGCTACCAGCGGCGCCTGAGTCCAGGCAGCGACTCCCCGTGCGCCGCCTCTGATCTGCCTTATCAAGGCGGCGCACGCGATGTGCGCGTGGCTGGCGTGACGTCGCCGCCACGCGGGAAAAGTTCGGCACCGTTGCCTCGCAGTCGGGCAACTGGACTGTGGAGCCGCCAGGGTGCCCACAATATATAGTCAAGTATATTTTTATGGTAATGAGTAACTCAATTAGATACTCTCGCATTTCGTGCAATTTTGCTAATCACGAACAGTTACCTGCTCGCGACGCTTCCCTTTGATATACCCTTGTTATACACCCTTGATTGCAGTTTTTACGTACCACAGTTTGCCGTTGCTACACATTTGTTGTCCTCAATTACTATATCGAAAGAAATTACGTGGCTGTCACCCTAGCAAAGTTTTGTTTTCAAATTATAGGAATTATCGCAAGAAAAAAATTAAAACACCATTTTATTAGCTATGAATAGATTTATGAACTCCTCCATTCGGTTGCTGCCTGATTTGTATTGTTAGGTAGCAAAGAGAGCGACGAAGCAGGCAGGGGGCGAGCACCGTGCACGCGTCGCAGGACTGATTTTCTAGATTCTACCGACGCCATAAGCAGAAGCGGACCTTATACATAGTTCTCACGTGACGTCATTCTAGTCGCCATTCCCAGGTACTAAGCGTCCCATTAATGCAGTGGAAGGTAGGTTTGCACGCGCCTCCGCGAGCGTCTCGTATCGTGCTCTTTATTCTGTAGAAGGCTGGCCGCACGTGCAAAGGACGCCATTACTGGGTACTGGGTGACGTCAGTGCAAGCTATGTATACGTGTATATTTGTAAATAAACGTGTGTGTTTTTAAGGAAAGAATGTATTACTGAGGCAGGCTGTGACCAAAGGAACTGCGACGTGTAGAATACTGCTGCTACAAGTGCAAGCCAAAAATATATACTCTTCAATCTAATCGTTTCGATAAGACCAGCCTAAAGAATATCGCTACGCACACGCGGAATGTAACACAAAACTATCCTCGTTACAAGCCATAGCAATTAAAGTGCTTCGTTGCATACCTTAGTCAATCAGCCTCAGTACTTACAGATACTTCTTGCCGAGATTTTCCAGATTTTGCCAGAATTGTTTTGGCGAGCATGACGTTTCGCCGGTGTGCAGCCAACACCACCTATAATAATGAAAGCCTGCGAACAGCCTCCTCCACATCTACGTGACCGTCATCACACTCGGATGGCGCCAGTCCAGCCACTGAACCAGAGCCCAATGCCGAGCGTACTTCCGACGTGTTGATTGGACACGAGACCCAACCGAACGGTGACGTAGCACTTGTGTCCAATCTTTGTCTGCTCTCGATCTCACTGTGGTGACGTCGAAATGCTAGTGCACGGGCTTTGATTATTCCGGATGGTGTTGGTACACCCCGGTGTTCAACTCCGCTACCATTGCGGCATAGAGCCGCACATTCCTCGTGTTGAGCAAAGCGCTTATAGATGGTCTTCCTAAACGCGTATCAAGGCCTCTCTGGTAGCGACAGGCTAGTTGGCACGTTTTTGGGAGGCTACGCTCCCACGCTACGCGCTGATGACTCAAGTGCAGCAATCTTGCCAGCTAGCGAGCCCGCACTGAGGCTCAGTTTACACAAACTATGGCTAGCGGGCTAACCGCTGTTTGGTCTGCCGTGTAACTCCGAATGGCTGCAGTAAGTGTGACGTCAGTCAGACATAAATGTGCTTCAGGGTGTATTGAGACGGTGAGACGAACGTTCTACTTCAATGGAAATACTGTCCTGACCAGGCCAGTACGCGAGTGCAACTTTCTGTGGAAATAAGGAAAAGGCTATCGGCACCCATGCGGCCGCGCATATTGCGAGTCAATCAAAGCTGTGCACGCGCACTCTTCACTTCTGAAATGCCGCAGAAACTTATCCCCATGCATACACCATTCCAATGTTTACAAATACACAGCCCAGCGTGCGATCTCCACTGCCCGGCACGCACGTATTCGTGTTTTCCAAAAAATGAGGAAAGCACGCGCCATACGCACGAAATCTGAAGGTGGTTCTTGCTAAAGTCACTGGACACTGGTAAAGTATCGCCAAGCTCCCAGTATGGTTGAACTTTTGGTTGATGAGATGAGCAGTTTCTTTTTGACTTCTCTGTTTTTTGGGGAGCCTATTTAAATTCGCTGGTGGTGGGAAATTTTATATAGACGTTTCTTGTATACAGAGATGTTGTTATCCACACACTGCCGAAACAAGTGAACATCTTCGCACCGCGACTTCATGCGGCGTCGGTGCTCGGCGGCACTAAAAATAAATGTTCTGTCTAGAAATACGCAAGGATAACAATACGATTATAAGAGATATGTAGTTGTAAGCATGATTGATAAGTTGATTGTATGCGCAGTGCCAAAGACGCTTATATTGGCGATGAACGCACTTAGTACGATGATGCTCCATAGCGATCTTGGCGCGACTGATTCAGAACGACCCTTTCGAAGCTTTGAAGATTTGAACGGACCGAAATGGCGATTGGCCATGGCTATTGGTTGCGGTAGCTCGTTCGTGTGCAGCGTTTCTCCCGTTTTACGTGCTCCGAGACCTCGATCTATCCATGACCCCTGGGGTTCGAAAGCTCTGTCATGTTGACGCCCTACGAAGACGAAGTGCTTCACCTTCAACGTTCCGGCAGACACTACGATGAGCACCATCATGGACAGCCTTCAAGACGTCGCCGGCGGGGATGACATATCGTACCTGCAATACCACAGTAGAGCAAGGTTCATAGCTACGGTCAGCAACATGGCCGCCACTCAACGTATCGTAGCGCAAGGGTTCATGTCGCTTGGTAACATGGAAATCGCCCAGGAGCCAGTGAGAGCCCATGTTGTGTTTGTGCCAGTGTACCACTTCTTCCCGTGCTTGTCGGAGGAAGCACTGGTGCCAGTCCTCGCACAGTACGGCAAGCTGAAGGCGATCACCCACGCCACGTTTCGAGACCGCTCGGTCGCCAGAAACAGCACCCGGGTGGTCAAAATGGAAATGTCGAAGTCGGTTCCTACTTTGTCCACATCCAGGGACACCGGGTGATAGTCGACTACCGCATTCTGCGCCACGTGTGCAGTTGGTGCGGGCGATGGAGGGCCACATCGGACCCGCGTGCAGGACCCTACGTTGCGACCGATACGGCATCTTTGGGCATGCAACGGCAGGTTGCAGGGCCCCGTGCCAGCGGCGCGACCACGGTTACGCGACCACGAACTGCGTCCAGCTTAAGTCCTACGTCGCCGCCGCCCAGCAACCCGGGGAGACTCGCTCACGTCCCCCGCAGCAAGTTGTCGCCCCCGTCGCCCTCCCAGCCCCCGAGCAATCCGATGACGACTCGGATTTGTTCATCCCCTTGCGGTCTCCACCACCTCCCCCCGCTGTCTCAAACTCCTATGCTTCGTCGAACGCCGGCATTTCCGACAGCAAAGCCTCGGGCGTTGTGACCGCTACACCCCCAGCCAAACCTCGGACGTTTCGTCTAACACGGCCGCCACCATGGTATCTCGCGACAGTATCTTCGTTCGATTTACCTACCTCCTGCGCTGGGGCAGAAAGGTGTAGGGCGGTGTCCTTCCGGTCGTTTCTCAGTACACAAACCGGAAGTATACTGGTCTACACCTTTCTGGACTGGTGCAGGAGGAGCAGGTAAATCGAACGAAGCTACTGACGTCGACGGCCTGAGCGGCGATTCAGACCGCCTCTTCATCGCTGAGGAAGGCAATTTGACTCCAGACTAGGGACGTCCGCCCTCCACAACAGAAGCTTCGACGACAACGACGCCACGTGAGTCGTCCACAGAGTTGGCGTCCCCCAAAGACGCCGCCATGCTAGACGACCGCTCAGACGCCAAGCGCGTTTTCTCGTCTGCTGGCAGCGGCTTGGACACGGCTCCCGCTTCGTCATTTAAAAATAAGCGTCCTGGCTTTGACAATTTTGGCTATAGGCTTTTTGCACCTGACGTCACTTTCGGTTAGACTCAAAATCAAAACCAACATTGTTGTCTGCTCTCGGTGCCTTGGCGCCATGTTGGAGGCATTCGGCGTCTTATTGCGGCAGAAGTAGTGCCGTGGAGTCATAGAGACGTCATTGTACAACCACATTTCAGAATATTTTCTCGCCTAGTTAATCGCAAAGAGGATCTTCACCTGACGCGAAGTGAATTCCACAAACCTTTAGTTGGGGTACGAAGCTTTTTTGTCGAGATCATAGAGTTAATATATTAATCTAGAGTGAAAGGTACCATACATTTGGCCGCTTCGGAACGGCGGGGCAAAGACGCAGATATCGGCGGTCCCAGTTGGCGGTCCCGATGAGCCCACATCGCTGGCAACGCCTTCATATGTACAAAGAAGCAGCAAAACATCACTTTTAAAAACTGCACCTTGTTCTTTTTTCTCACTTTGCAGAAAAACACAGGAGCGCATTGACAAAATTAAATGAAGTCGACAAGCGCTCGAGCAACTTCAACTTGTCACGGCAAAACGCACACGCCTAGCCCTTCGGCTTCTTTCTTCTTCTGCTCTTTTGTCTCTTTTCTTCTCATTCTTTTTCTCGAGACCAAAGATGTTCACGCCCAGGATTTGCCGCGTTTTGCTCCCGTCTTTACCTACCTGGTCGAGATTGTGCCGGCGTACCCGTCGCAGCCATTCATGACGCAGGCGAACCGACTGCTCGAGTGTCGCCTTGTCTTGGTTTCCAATGATTACCGGAATTCTAGAAAAACCAATACTGCTGGCCATAGCTCTGTTTTATCGCCGACTTTTACGGCTGGAACAATTAATTACGGCGCAATTGACAATTTAAGACCTCGAGTGAGCGGGAAAACTACAGTGCGAACACGGCCCCAAAGCACACAAAACATAGCACAACAGCGACGAATGCCTCCAACATGGATTCCGGTGGGTTCCAGTGAGATTTACGAGCCGGTAGTAGCGGTGCATCATGGTCTCGTGTAAGGAGCCTATGCGGAATCACTGGACGTCTGCCTATCTGCCATGTTTTGTTTTTTTAATGCGAAAGCATTCGCTGTCCCATGGAGCGAACCGACGTCATCAGATTTGAAGCCGTGCCAAACGGCACCTTCCACTGTCCCAATGTCGTCTGTAGCAGAAATCTGATGGATAGGCTCCCATTGGTTGCCGCGCGTCATCAAGGAACCAGGCTCCTAATGACTCTCGTGCGGCGTAGTTCCAAAACATGCCACCAGAGAAGCCCTCTCCATGGCGGCGCAGTGCATGCCGCGGTCCGGCGGCCGGTGGTCGCGGAGCTGGCAGAGCCCGCCCAGCAAACTCCGGGGAGGCTTCACGGCTGAGCTCAGCCAATACCAGCTAGAAGACAAGTCCTGCACATGACGTTTCGTTACTAGATCCCCGACCCGCCCTAAGTGGAAAACAGCCTGAAGCTTGACGAGAGTAGTGGCTGAGTCACAACTACGTCGCATTCACTGGCGGCCACAGCATGTGCACGCAACTGCTGAGTGCGAGCTGATAGCGAGTTTCCAGTTCATTTGCAACGTGCATGCGAACACTCCCTCGGCCAAGAGCGCGAGCTAGCACGCGCTCCTGGCTTTGAGACGTGCATTTCTAGCGCGCCCGCTCGTTTTGCAGAAGAACGCTTCAAAGCAGCGACCTTGAGCTCTCGTGCTTGTGGCGTTGGCTGCATTCGCTACCTATACTTCGTCTCACCCTAGCATGGACTAACCACGAAGGCTGTGCTAGCGCGAGCGGCCAGCCTTGACTGCCTTGACTAGAGCACTTGCTGCACGAGCGCTCGTGCAGTCGCCGCGGCTTCATTCAAAGCGACTAGCTCGCGCTTTTAGCACGCGCGGCTAACAATAGTCCATACTAAGGTGAGACGAAGTATAACAGAGAACGGAGTATAAACAGCGCCCTCAAAAACAGCGTCCAGTGCCAGCGTCCAGCGAAGGGCTTTACAGCCCTTCGCAGAGCAGTACGGCATTTTCACTCATGCATTTGACGCTCCACGTGAACGTCTAACTTCATCGTATGCTATAGCAACATACACTCGGCGTGAGCATCTGTTTCATTATCTGCTACACAAACCACTGAAGCAAGCGATGGAGCAGACGATGTCGCAGACGATGTAGCAGACGATGGTGCTCATCCGGGCTACCTATAAGGGGCACTGAGGGGATCTACTAGGAATGACGTTTAGAGGAGGAAACGCACAGGCCTTGTGTTCTAGGTGGTAATGGCTCAGCGCGGCGCGGCCACTTCACGAGAGCGCACGCTCGGCCGTCGGCCGGCGAAACGTGGCCGTCCACGCCAGAGCCGTAAATGTAGAGAGTTTGGCCATTCGTTGGGAAGTATAGGAGACAAATGAGGAGGCGCCATTGGCCGAAAGCGGGCTGGGCGTGTTTCAGGGCGTCTTCAGAAATTCGAATGTGACCAACCAGAAGCCGGAAATAATACCCTGGCGGTGGTCGCGAGAAACAAACCTGATAACTGCATTGGAGTAACTCTCGATGACTGAAAATATGGTACACGTGATGTTTCAATACCGCTCATCCAAAATGATGGTGGAAGAGTGCAACTAGCGGAACGATCAACATAATCCGTACGCCAAGCGCCGAGGGCCGGGAATCTGCCGTCCGAGCGGTCACACTCTGTCCGAGCAAAACAGAGTTGAGCGGCGCATTTGTTTCTTACATCTTTCTGCATGATCATGATCAAAACATCACGTGCACCCTATTTTCAACCATGAAGAGTCACTACACTTCACTCTTACGCGCTTATTTAAACCATTTACGAACATAGACCTTTGATCAGAACTGTTTCTCGCTACCACCGCTAGGGGATTCTTTTCGGCTTCTGGTTGGTCAAGAAAGCATGCCAAGCCCTCTTTCCGAGTCTGCCGCGCGCCCTGGCTCTGCCCGCGCCTCACATTGACCAAACTCTCTACATATACGGCTCTGGTCCACGCCACTATGCCGCAGACACGCAGACGAACTAAGGGAGCGGAAGAACCACATTCCTGCTTCCGCCAACTTTCGCATTCACAACTCATAAGAAGTGCTTAGGTGTCCTCAAACTTTTTCTTTCTTCTTCATGGGCCTACACATTCTGATGTTAAATGGGGAGGGTTTAAATGGGGTGGAACAAGCAGCGCGAGGTGATTAATTTTCCCAGTCTATTCACTATAATGTTCGTTTTGCAAGAAACTCCTTTTTTTTCTGCTCGTGACGTGGCAAAATTTGAGGCCCGTTTTTCGATTTCTTGTCAATTTTCGCCCTCAACGTTTTGCGTGCGTGGTGTTGGTGTTTTAATCTTTTGCACTTCGTTCCTGCGATGTGCTTTTTCACTCTGCGGCCCGGATGGTCGAATCCTTGTGTACAGTTTTTAATGCTAAAGCAGTAACTGTCTCATGGAGCGAGCCGACGTCATCAGCTTTGAAACCATGCAAAACGGCACCTTAATGAAACCACGCGCACAGCTAGCCAACGGCACCTTTTACACTTCGGTCTCATTGGCTGGCGCGCGTCGACGAGGCTCCCATTGGCCGCTGCGCGTCAGTTTGTGTGGTGTCATCGTGACTGTGTTGTCACACTGTTGTGTTATTACTGATCGCCGCGCTCGCTCGCCTCTTATCGCCTGTACGGCGCGTGGCAATATATACGGAGCATGGAATAAACCAAGGGGTTCGTTCTGCTGGGTTCTAGGTTGCTGTCTGTTCCTTCCTCGCGCCGCAAGGCACACGACAGTTTGAACAATCGCTCACCCGACGGCTCCACCGTTCCACGCCTAAGGTCAGCGCGTTGTGAGCCGCAGATTAGAGAAGGGAGCGAAGAGCGGCGTGGGGGGCGTGCTTTCGCATTCACAACTCATAAAAAGTTCTTAGGTGCACCTCGAGCCTTTTTTTTTTGTCGGTCATGCCAAGTTTCGGGCGATAGGTGTCTACGCTCCAGTTCGCCACGGGCACACCCCGGCTGAGGATTTTTTTAGAAGCCTGCAGTATGTGCCCGCGGACGGTTTTTTCTTCCTCTTCGGGGACTGTGTAACATACTCCTCGCAAGACGTTCGCGGGCCTGGTCGTGGGCGGAATACTTCTGACGCCCAGGGGCTGGTTCGGCTTCTCGGGTTTCACGACCTGTGCGACGCCTGTGATCTACATGGCGCTGCGAACGAGTCCACGTGGTCGGGGGTCGTGTCGCCAAGCCATCTGGACCGCGTCTTTGTCTAGCAACATCTTGCATCGCGTCTCCTCAGCTGCGAAGTGCTTTCCGTTCAATCAGCTGCGGGCTATGTTTCAGACCACTGCCCGGTTTCAGAGCGTTTTATATGTCGCGCTTGTTTTGTTTGTTTTTTTACCCGTGGTGACACATGGCGCATAGGCATCTCGCTACTGCGGGATGGAGTGTACATTTCCAGATTACGACCATCGATTCGGGCGTCGCTGACGGCCGTTTCTTTGTTCCCCATGCACCCAGTGGGGCGGGATAAAGTCTGACTGCCGGTTTTTCGCGACGGCGGAGGGAGAGTCTCTTTGGTGCCGGCTGGCGGAGGCCCTCGATGAGGTAGTCCGCCGCATTCGTATTGTGCAGCGTGGCGGTGTGCGCAACTACTTCTTGTCTTGTGGTCTGAGTACATCGCGGTTTTTTTGCGATCGCCACCAACGTCTGATAGGCGCGTCCTCTTGAAGTGTGGGGGCTCAGCGGCTGCGTGAACAGCCGGTAGACTACCCGGAGGTGCTTCGGTGCCTCCGTGCAACACGTTCCGGTGGGGACGGGTCCTCGTGCGTCCGCAATGTCCGTCTCGCGGACGGTAGCCTTTCGGAGAACCCCCGTGAAATCGGCACGGTGTTCTGAAGTTTTGTTTTCGTCCCCCTTTTGCTTGGATTTTGCCATGAACACCTGGAATATCCCCGAAAGGCTTTGCCTTCTCTGCGAAGACCTCCCGGCCTGCTTTGATGATCTTGAGTCCTCTCTAATTCGTCCTACGTGAGGAACTCTCTGACGTCCTCCGGGACATAAAGGTCGGGTCTGCCCTAGGCCACGACGGCTTCCCAACCCAATTTTACGTCACTTTTTGGGATCTCCTTGCGAACCGCTTAGTCCAGCTTGTGAATGGCATTTTGGAGACAAGCCAAGTCCCGCCATCCTTCAGACGGGATCGTGTCACTCTCCTCTCGAAGGAGGGTGGCTCTCCATGGGATCCTGCGGCTTGGCGGCTTATCCCTTTGTTGAAAACAGACAAAAAGATGGTAACGTCTCTATCGTTTCGCATCTCCGTACGGTCTTGCGCCATGTGGTGACCTCAGTTCAGACGTGTTCGGTGCTGGGAGGAAAATTTTTGCATCCCTGTCACTCACACGAGACCTCTTTTCCTACTCAAATTTTGCCCAATTGTCGAGGGACTGTGTCTCCTTCGATCAAGCGAAGGCGGTTGACAGGGTTGAGCGCCGTAATCTCTCCGAGGTCCTGGGAGCCTTTCGCTTCCCAGAGACTTTCATAGATTTTTTTTTTACTCCAGTCCCTGTAGAGCGGGCTGACTAGCCATTTGCAAGTCAACGGGTGTCTCTTTTATCCTTTTTCAGTCAGTAACGACAGGGCTGCACTCAACGTTCTTAGCCTCGATCCGCTTCTCCGGCGTGTTGCGTCCAGCTCATGGATTTGTAGCTTTTCGATTCCCGGCCGGGACACTCTCGTCGTTCGTCGTTAACCTTACGAAAATGACAGATCTGGACTTACATAAAAAAACAGATACGGTTATATAAAAAATTGTGCATATCTGCCCATATCAAGCAGATCAGTTTATATAAGCCTTATCTGGCCAGATCAGCCCAAGTTTTTATATATCCATATCTGGGTCTGCCAGATATGGGTATATCTGCCTCTCATATCAGGGCAGATATGCCCCAATCAGATAAGCAACCTTCATATACAGGTTTTTTTTATTCTTTCAGATTTGTTTTTAAAAACACCATGAAAGCTACACTTATGCGGTTTGTGCGAGTGAGTTATAGGCGGTATTCACTGAGCCTGCAGGTTCGATTTTGCCAGGGAGCGCCACCGTCGATCCGCCATCTTCGAGGTCGCGATTTGACGTTTGACTGGCTTGTGTAGGCGGTCGTCAGTTGGTAGTGTGTGCTAACTTCATATCGTTGAAGCAGCTTCTTTGAACAGAATAGAGAAAACAGTTTATCTCGGGGGCGGGCCGTTTTAATTCCTTTGTTGCCGCCGAGTACCGTGTGTAAAGGCTGAACCGCATGTAAGCAATTTAGCGAGCGACGAGACGAGCGACGGCAACGAGACAAGCTTCTACGACCCGCTTCGCTGTCCCTCGGTCACTCGCGCGACGAGGCAAACTGCATGAAAGCGACGGGAGTGAGCGACCAAGGCTATGAGCGACGATTTACAGAAATCTAAGAACCGAACGACGCGTCGAGCGACCGTGAAAATCTCCGTCGCTCGTCGCCGACTCCCGTCGCCGTCGCTCGCTTAATCGCTTACATGCGGTTCACCATTCACTGTCGCTCGTCGCGTAGCTCGTTTTTTGGATTTCTAGAAAACTTAGCGCTCATTACCTTGGTCGTTTGCTTCCGTCGCTTTCATGCGGTTTGCCTCGTCGCACGAGTGACCGAGCGACAGCGAAGCGGGTCGCCATCGCTTGTCTAGTTGCTCGCCAAATCGCTTGCATGCGGTTTTTAAATCATTCGGGCTAATGAAAAATGCGACCCGCTTCATTAGCTGCTCACTCGGTGAGCCGCACGGTATGTTTCTGCACAGGACGAACACCGAAGCACGGCGTACGACGCGGAGGCGATGGCGCAACACGGTTACACGGCCGTAGTGCAGAAAATCCGCTTGAGAAAAAACAAAGGGGAAACTAGCAAAACAAAACAAAGAGTAATCACACCGTGCTGCAAAAGACCCAAAGTAGAAAATCACAGTTCTTGCAAAAGAGCTACCGCCGTGGGCACGGCGCGCGACACGGAGCGCTGCATGGAGCCGATGAAGCAACGCGGCCGCGGCGGAAAAGTCCGATAGCGACAAAAACCAACTAAAACACACACAAAAAATATTCCTACGGCGCTTCAAAAGCACTCAAAGTCTAAGAATTACCCCTAGTTTCGGCCAAAAAGACCCTTTAAAGATGTAAAATGCTGCTAACGCACGCTGAAAGGTCCGGCCAGACGGCACCAGACACCTACGTGGGATAAAAGGAGACCTCGAAGATGGCGACCGTGGAGGCCGATGCCAGCGCACCTAGCGAGTGACGTCAAGTGAATGTCACCTATAGCGAGTACATATGACTTATTGCTTGCACGACCGAAACGGGCCCATATATCATTATCAGGGGCTATATTTGCACGCATATATGGCGATATATGGCCGTATTTATGCACTTATATGGCCACATCTGGCAGTATTTGCCCACTTATATGGCGAAATATGGCCGTATTTACGCACTTATATGGCCATATCTGGCATTTTTTGACTACTTATATCATCATATATGTCCGTATATAAAATATATCAGGGCCATATCTGACATTTTCGTACGGGTAGCGCCTACGCAGATGACGTCAGTTTGTTTGTCCACAACTCTCGCAGTTTTGAAGCTGCTGTACAGCTGCTAGCAAACCATGTTTAGTTTGCTATGTTATGTTTGTTCTTCCGCCCCTGCGTCTTTGTAGCGTATATGCTTTTATTGTCCACCCGCTTCCCGGTGTGTTTTGTATCTTACAGTGTACAGTGTCCATAAATGTTTTTTTTTTTTTTTTATCAGCAAATCACTTTGCGAGGTTTGGTCATATGCATGTTATTATCTGTTTTTGTCCGGCTAGAAGGCAGGGAAGGCAATGGCGGTACTTTCCCAGGATTCAGTGACTTTAGTGCCTGCCAGGAGCTTTTTATTGAACATATTTATAGTCACCATTTAACCGACGGTACCGGGGTGCCATAGCCGACGATTACCAAAATAATAGGAGCGCACCAATTACAATCCTGGACCCCTTCATACACTGTTATCAGCTTGTCTGTCTCGTGTGTGAAAGCTTTCTACCCTAGATCATCATCGGGAAAAGATCACTTCAAACCCCATAGTACGGGAGCAATAAAACGTTCATCGCAGTGTTACTACATTGTATTTCAGTACACTAGTTGTAGAGGTACCAAAGTGTCTTCTTGACATTTGCACGCTTTAAACAAATGTCCGTATGCTTACGTTCCCGTGGTGCACTCAAAGAGTCAATTACACCGATCAACGAAGAAAGTGAGATAAATAACGATGATAAAAAACACACGGCCACCAATAACTTGAGTTTGCAATTAATTGGATGATGTTTCACACGGTCGGGACATGCTCATTGTCACAGGTAGCGCACACGATGGGGGTATCCAACGGGCGCCATGTTTGAGTGTGCTGTTCACTGCGTATGCTCAGAACGAGCTTAAATTTAAAGGTTGATAATACCGGCAATATTGATGGTGTGGATGACGCATTGCAAAAGAACTGTGGAAGCTCACCATCAGCTTGAACTCAGCAGGCTCAGCTATGGCCGCCAGTGAATACTTTCTATTAGCCCTTGCGCGACCGAAAGCGTCGCTGTGGTCGGCCTTCCACGATTGGCCGAACGCTGACTATGACGTCGGAAAGGGGATTTATCATCGACGGAAATAAGAGGAATGAAAGAACTTTAATTTTGACGGTGTTGGCAGTGTTCCTTTGAGAGCGCAATGATTTCAAGCTTCCACCATGCTAATAACAAACACCATCGAACTTGTTGTTTGCAAGGTAATGACGTCACAACGGAGTGCCGATACTCTAAGCGCAGCTCATTTAGTGGCTCTACTTTCTATATTTGTCGATCGAAAAACATTTTTCGGTTTCTTTGATCGCCAAGCTCCCTCTAAAGATTGCAGTGATTCGCGTTCTCCGTAATTAGGAGTAAAGTAGATTCACGGTCATTTTATAATATAGCCATAAAGAACTCATCTGGCCACATCCACATTCAGCCATCTCGAATTCCTATCAAAATGGCTGGATGATCATCGTAGAACAGCAGTACGAGCTTGGAGCTGCGATGCGTGAGTAATTCTCATTTTGTGAAATACGAGCGATATAAGAACGTTACCTCATACTTCCAGATCAGGAAAGGTATAAGCAAGCACCTTGATTTTGAAGCCGATCATCCAGGAGCTTGAAAGCGTGATTCTCACACCGCGGTACCACCATCGCTGAAAGTTGCGGATATAAACTACCCCAGCCACACGGAACGTGTTTAGATAAACAAAAAGTAAGAGCAAGGCAGAAACCTGCCCTCTAAGAAAGGGAATTATCAGGAAATGCGAACGAACAAGAAGTCTCCAAGGTGCGTCCACAAACCAGCCCTTTTATCTCATTCGCAACTTTCACGACCTATAGGGGGCGCAGTGGTGCCTATCAAAATGGCTGTCATCTGGATTATCGTCGTAGAACAGCGGTACGAGGCTGGGTGTGTGACGCGTAAGTAATTCTAGTTTTACTATATACGAGCAGTATTAGAGCCTTGCGTTATTTGTTCACGCCAGGAAGGTGTAGGCAAGCCCATTTATTATCAGGCCAATCATCCAGGAGCTAGAGTGCGCGATTCTCGCAACGCGGTACCACCATCGCTGAAAGTTGCGAATACCTACTGACGTTCGTTCTTTATTTGAGTGGTCCGTTTTCCCGTAGATGTACACGCGATAAGGTGATTGAGTGTACTTACATGTTGCCAAGTAATTCTCGAAATCAATCTATAGCTTGCCCGTGAAGTTACACGACGCCCGGTGTTTATCGGTGCCGATGCGGAGAATGAACAGAACAGGAACTAAATGAAGAGCACGTGCACAGAAGAAATCATCGCGTGTTCGAAGCCAAGGTCTGTGTGAGCACGTGAGAATTGTGCTCATTCATAACCTCCTCTATTGGCGACGTGCGCGATCGAAAGCGTCGCTGTGGTCAGCTTTCCCCGATTGGCCGAACGCTGACTATGACGTCGGCAAAGGTTTTCTCATCGACAGAAATAAGAGGATTGTAAGAACTTCAAATTTGACGGTGTTGGCAGTATTGGTTTCAATGCGCTATGATTTCGGGCTTCCACCATGCTGATTACAAACACCATCGAACTTGTTGTTCGCAAGGAAAGGACGTCACGAAAGGTAGCCATACGAGGGCGCCACCAAAATATCTCGTCGCTAATAGCGACAAAGCCTGGCAGATTGTCACGTGACGTGGCCGCCGAAAGTGAAAAGGTAGAGCGGCAGACAACCGGCATGTAACGGGCGCCCCGCTGCGGCGAGACGCCGAAACACACTTGTCCCAAGCGATGGAATGTCCGCTCGTGCTTCTCGCGTTCCTCGGGCTACCGCTTTTTTTCACGTCGGGTTTGAAAACCATGTTTCGACCCCTCGCCGCTGCAAAAGCTGTGAGCTAAATACCAGACTCCCCGAGAAATGCTCTGTGCTACCAGATTCTCGCGCTCCAAATCTGCGACCGGGCACTCTATGGCTAAGTCATCGAACTGCCTAAAACAAATTTTTCCTTGCACGTGCGTTCGTCAAAGTCTTATTATGATTATTTACTTCGAATCTTTTATAAGGGGAAGGCCAGAGCGCGCGGAGCGTAGAATTACACTTCCAGTGTTCTTCTCGATGCTTGGGTAATTTACTAAAAGGTCTATTTTCACTTTAGCCGAATTGCACGGTTTTCAATTTATGATGGTGTTATATACAGTTCTTACATGCTGGCCAACCATGCTGCCAGTGTAACGCCCGCCTTTCACTGCTCACTTCTTTCTCATCGTTTCTAGGACTGAACTTCGTCGTCCTCTTTCGAACTTGGAAGGAAATTTCAACGGGACTTGTCTTCAATCCGTACAGTCAAGCATTTAGACAATTTCCAAACAACGGTTAATTTAGTTTTACCTTACCCAATATCTGTAACACGAGCAACAAAAAAGATGTTTCTTAAGCTCAAATGTATGCCACGCTGCGTCGCGAAAACCCGGTAGCGCGCGTTTTTGAGTCCCCCCTTTTCGGGAACTTTTTCCACCGGAAGCCACTTATATTCCCTACAACCAGTAGGTGACATCAGCTACCACTCCATAATAAAACACGGCGCTATCGCTCATCCAGCCCTCGTCAAACTTGGCTAGGTACTTGTAGGTACCTAGTAGGGAAGGGCGGTTAACTTTTAACCGCGGTTAAAGTTAACCGGCTTCGAGCGAACGGGCCCAGGAGAGTTTTGCAGAGCACCGCCGGACCTGTTCAGGCAACTGAAGCGGGACTTCATTAAGCCAAACGTCCTCTCGATAACTTGTCTCGCCTTCGTCAGGCAACATTGTAGTTCTCCTCCTCCTCCTTTTGGGGCTTGCGGAAGGGCGTCATGAGCCAGGGCTGGAGGAGGTAACCTGCATCTCCTACAATGTTGCAAATAATATGAGATTTAATGTCAGAATGTGCATAAATAATGCACTCGTCACAATGTTAAACCTAAATATAACTAACACGCCCTTTCCGCGTCATACCTGCATTGGCACAAATCCCACCAATATTTTCTTTTCTTAACAAGTATGTCAGCTATTTTAGGCACAACGCAACAAAACACTCGAGCAATACTTGTTCTGATAGCCAGACGGACGGCAAACTCAGCTCCCACTATCTGATAGCTCCGACCTGAACAGGCGTGTTGTTGGTGTGCTTTCATAGATAACTACTTTGAGATGTACAGTAAAATCCCAGGAAGGTAGACACGCAGCACTTGCCAAACTTAACTGGTGGGATAGTGTCAAACGTGATCAAAGGTAAACTCGCTACAACACATGCTAACCACGAAAAAATTGGTAAGACGCTTAAGCATCACCTTTAAGAGTGCCACGTGACAGCACTCTTTTTTTTGTGCTTTATGTTTACCGTGGCTTCCGAGACTCTCGCAGAATCTCTGAGGCTATTGGCGACGTGCGCGGTCGAAAGCGTCGCTGTGGTTGGTCTTCTACGATAGGCCGAATGCTGACTATGACGTCAGCAAAGGGGTTCTCATCGACGGTAATAAGAGTAATGTAAGAACTTCATTCTTGACGGTGTTGGCGGTGTTGGTTTCAGAGCGCAATTATTTCGAGCTTCCACCATGCTCATTACAAACACCATCGAACTTGTTATTTGCAAGGTAATGACGTCACGAGAGGTAACCATACGAGGGCGCCACCAAAAAATCTCGCCGCTAAATGGCGACGTGAGCGATCGAGAGCGTCGCTGTGATCGGCCTTCTACGATTGGCCGAATGCTGACCATGACCTCAGCAAAGGATTTCTCATCGACGAGTAATGTAAGAACTTCAATTTTGATGGTGTTGGCAGTCTTAGTTTTAGAGCGCAATAATTTAAAGCTTCCATGCTGATTACAAACACCATCGAACTTGTTGTTCGCAAGGTAATGACGTCAGGAAAAATAACCATAGGAGGGCGCCACCGAAACATCTCGCCGCCAAGGGCTCGCAACCAAAGGGTCGTGGGTTAGAATCCCGCACAAATTTTTCATTAAATAAATTACTCTATATAGTGAAATCATTTGAGACATGCGGCGACCTTCGATTTGTATTACATGTAATGTTTTAATCACTTCCATTCCACCCATGACGTCACGTTTCACGTGAGCGTTGTTCGGAATTTCCGCGTGAGGTCATGTGGCTGTGGCGTAATGAACCTATCGACCAATCAGGATTTTCGCGTCACGCCACCGACATCGGCTTTTCTGCGACACGACCTCCTAAACGCTATCGCGATAATATTCGGAACAAAACGGCATAATATGACGTTTTCTAGTATACTCGCTTCTACAATTTTCAATATGAACTCCACAGTGGCCATGCAGGCTGCACAGCGCAGATGAATGACTAGTTTTGGTCTAATTCGCTGGTTTCATGTTTAATCAGTACGTGTTTTTGAAGTGGCATCAGTACAGAGCGCAAGGTCGTCTGCTTCTTGCACAGGGGTGATGATGATGTCAGAACACCAAGATTTTTAATTAGCTGATTGTAAAATATAGTGGGTAGACCTCAAGGCATCTGGCATTGAGGTCTACCCAGTATCCTTTCATTCAAAGCCAATCAGAGCTCGGTGTCGTTCTGACGTCACCGAAACTCCTGCGCAGGAACCAGACGACTTGCTCTCCGTATATTCGCAGGTTGGCTCGAGCTTTTGTTGAGATGTAATAGACATGTTTCCAAAAAGAAAGGTCGTTTCGTTGTGATCCCCTACATGCACAATGCCGCGCACCGTTTAAGATCTATCGCGTCCAAGTTCGACACGAGTGTTGTTTTTTCTTCCTTTCGTTTACGCCTTAAACAGATGTGTAAATAGGTTAAGGGGAGCGACAGTCCCAGAGGGCGCAATGTAAAGCATGCCAAAAAGTTCGTCGAATGCGAAGAAAGAAAGGTTTATTCAATTCCACTAAGCTGTGGCAGTCAGTACATTGGACAGAATGGGAGATGCGTCAACCATCGACTCAGAGAACACAACTTGGAAGCATCAAAGGCTTCAAATGATTCGTATCACCCAAGTGTTGTTCACAGCCGCACGTGCGATGACTGTACTTCTTATTTCTCTGATACTAGAATACTGGGCGGGTACAACAACAGATTTGGGAGAGAAATCATTGAATCATTTGCCACGGGGACTGTAAACAACAATGTTTCTGCACCTTCATTATCATTGACAAAGACCAGTGTTGGGAAGTACTTTAAGTACATTGTACTTAAAGTACTACTTCAAGTAGATTTAGGAAACTTGTACTTTACTTGAAGTACATTCTCTGAGTATGTACTTGTACTTTACTTAAAGTACTTTTTTCTGGTACTTTCCGAGGAAAGTACAATTCCCGATTTCAAAGCACATTCCCGAAATTTGGTTGCGTTAAATTTGTATCACGAAATGATGCTTTGTAAACTCCGAAGAAATACTGGGAGGGATATTCTACTTTCAGCAGAGACGTGAGCAGACGACACATCGCTCCGCTTGTTCTTGGGGCGGCTTTCCAGTAGCTTTTTGAACTCAAGCTACTTCTCGGTCGTTCAGCGCAAGTGAGGAGTTTTAAAATATTATGAGGGAAAAATTAATCATAATCTAGCACCTGAAACTGTGGTGCGGAACAATTAAACTTTCAAGTCGAAGAAAACGACAACAGAGGAAAACGTCACAATGTTTTGAGACATTCTCTTTTATATTTTCCTTCGACTTGAAAGTTTCTAGATTTTTTCGCACCTCAATCTCAGGTATCACATTATGATTAATTATCACCAGCTCGCTTGCACACTCACTGACGTCATGCTCTCTCCTAGTATATATTTAACACCCTTGGGTGCAAAAATTCAGTGCAAGCGGCGCCAAACTCAGAAGAGGAACTTCTCAATTTAGCTCAATTCTTGAAAATAACTACTCTGTCGCTACTTGACTTTATCAAATATTCGCTGCTGTTTTTGAAAATACGTCATGCACCCGGATTACCCCTGGGCAATGCATACCAGTTAAGAAATCACTGTATACATGTTTTCAAGCCCGGTCTCAGGGTGCCGCCATTTTGCCCAGTGGGGTGCGCTTGGGCGCGGCCATAATCCGATTACGACACCTTAGCAAGGCTTCGTACTCGGATTAGGACGCATCCAAGCGAACCCCAGCGAGCAAGATGGCAGTGCCCTGAAGCCGGACTTGCAAACGTGTATAGGGGAATTAAAGGACATCATGAAACATTGTATTAAAATACTTGTACTTTACTTTGAAAGTACATTGTATTTATAGTACTTTACTTCAAGTGCATGCACGCAGTGAACTTACTACTTTACCTAAAGTAAATCACATCTCATTTACTTTGTACTTTACTTGAAGTACCTTTTAGATGTACTTTACCCAACACTGACAAAGACAGAGGTCGAATTCCTAACACCAGAGATGACTAGATTACTGACACCTCGTCGTGACGCTAGAGCTTTTTAAACTTTTATATTTATAGTACATTTCCCTTTGCGACTGTAAACAACAATATTTCTGCACCTTCATTATCATTGACAATGACAAAGGTCGAATTCTAAGTAATCAGAGATAACTAGATTAGTGACACCTCGTCGTGACGCCAGCGATTTTTAAACTTTTATTTTTACAGTAAATTTTCTTTCCTTTATAAAATTATCTCCTTTCCCTCTTTGAGAACGTTACCTTTTGGGGCGGTTTTATCGTTGTGCCATTCTATGTTGTTGCTAAATGAAAGATGTCCTGTTCCCGTCCTCGTCCTCGCTGTTTTATACTTTCATGTTTTGTATCCTCGCTTGATCGCGCCCTTTTTTTCCAAAAATACGGCCATCCGTTTGAGATATCGATGTATGAGTGATGTTTTAGATTTTGTATCGTCCCGTTCAACGCTTCTGTGGCCTTATTTTGCGAAATTCAAATTTCGGTTCAGCAACCCTTAAGGCGGCGTCACGCGTGCCCAGAATAGCTGGCGAGATTAATGCCCCTGAATAAGAAAGAAAGCGACCTCTTCTCCAACGAGGTAGAGGGGCTTAGAGCGATAAACCGGGGTTCCGGTCTGCACTCGAAAGTGACCCCCATAAGGCCGCTGCTATTGTACGCAAATTTGACCACTCGTCACGTGACTAAACCAAATACGTGACGTCAGAGGAAAGATGGCAGCGCCCAGGCAGTGGCTGGCCCCAGCTGGGCCGGAGCTTGTCGGATGCTTTGTTCCTTGTCGTTCGTGTCGGCGAGTTGATATCAGACGCAGAAGCCGTCATATGAGGCCGGTCGAAAGCGACTTCAGAGTTCAGCGTGGTGTCTGACGTAGGTATAACGTGAAAATAAGAAGGAACGGTGTGCCTTGCGCTGGTGACCGACGGGATATTGCCACGAAAGAGACAATCGGCCCTACGTTGCTCGGACCTCGGATTGATTCAAATACCGCAAGGATAAATTTTAAGGCGACGTTTCTGTGCTCTCGTTGACCATCGGAATCTTAGAGGTCTGCAGTGAATCGTGTGCAATACATTTGGATACACAGTTTAGCGACGGAAATGGCGTGAGTCGTGCTTGGGCAGTGTGCAACCGTGGTGCCGCCTCGTTCAAATGACCGAAGGCTCATTTTGGTTGTGCGGCGCCCCGGAGAGCTACCTTCAAGCTGGTAATTCCTGTGCCGTGCTTTAGGTAATGTTGTGCTGCTCCCTAAATTGTTTCGGCGTAGACGTGCACTTTCACGGATCACAGGTGTTGCAGTTGGTATTGATTCCGCTTGTCTGTCGCACGTTTCGTCGACACAAGTTTCATCAACACTCGTTACGCGAATTGCAAGCTGTATGGACATTTCATCGCACGTGTTACCTTTTCAGTCCACCAGTTCACGCCGCTTTGCGACGACAGTCTGCAGCGGCTCATTACCAGAAACGTGTCCCACATCCATTTCAGTTCAGCTCGTCCACGGCAGTCGCCAAACCCCGAAGGAGAGGATTTATTCGGGCAGAATGCCACTAAAGCAATGCAGCTTCTTGAGTGGTCAGGATAGACACTCTTCTGTCAGTTGTGTTGTGTTGTCATGTCACTGATGCTTGCTCCAGTCCTATCGTCTATCTATTTACAATTCTGGAAAGTTACAGGCCATGCTCAGCTGTCATCGTATGTTCTGGTGGAGGTGCTGGGTACTTTACCCATAGTCCTTCACTCTGTGTGTACCCTGGCGGTTCCTCAGCCGAGTTTCCCGATAACTTGACGCGGGTGGCGGACTATCCCGTGTCTTAAACCTCCAGCGAGCCGTGAACCAAGCCGCAAGACGAGTGAGTACCACAAGGACGAACCTCGGAAATCCACCATGAAGAACCTGAAATCCCAGCAAGTCCCTGCTACCAGCAACAACCACCGGAATTCTGTCTTTTGCCAGAAAAACCGAAACTGACTAAAGGCTCTGTTATACTCTGACGTAACGCGCGCGCAAGCGAACGCTGGCCGAAGTCGGCTACGTCGCGTCAGTCACGCCGCGTGCGTCAAAAATTCGCCCTCTTCATATTCCGGCGGCCCTGGCGGCCCCCGCGGCGCGCGTCGGTGGGCCGCCGGCGTGGCGCATGCGCAGAATCTGACTACAAGAGCACGTTTCCTGTGAGAGTGCGCCATTTCCGGTTCCGTTTCGTTTCGAATAGCAGACGAAAATTCTCGCGCTTCTTGAGCGCCAAGTTCGAGCGATGGCGTGGACGTACCTTGCACGACGCAAACTCGCGCTTGCACTGTTGGTGCACCGCCTGCGCCGCGAGCGTAGGCGGTCAATGTACATACGGTACATCTTTGACAAGCACACAGTCTACGGTACTCAAGCTTCCTCGTGTCGTAGACACACGGGTGAGGACGAATTCCCTTGATCAGCTTCTCGACGACCGAGTCTGATTCTTCAAACATGACTCCACACGGAGTGGTGCTCCCGTCGTCTGCTATGGCCACTGATCTCTATTGTAGTAGGCTGGATCGCGGAACGCGGCCTCGGCAGCTGGGGCCGAGTGTCGCCACCGGCGGCCATTGATTGACACCAGCCAATGCATGGGACTCTATGGGAAGAACGAGAAAAAGTGACGTTTTCGCCTGTTTCTAAGCTGTTGTCGGCACTGAAACTTTTTGGATGGTTTTCGATAAGCCCGTCAAACAGCTTGCGTACAAACTTTAAAACTGACAGCCTTCGCAGTTCTTATAAATAAATATTTTGTGGTCGAGAGTGACTCCGCTGTAGTGCAGCTCAATGAGGCGAGAGTTACCTAGGGTGACCGCGGAGTTGGTGGAGGTTTCGTTGAGTTGGGTTTAGCAGACGACAAGCTCGAAGGCTCTGCTACGCGGAATTCGCTCACTCTCGGAAAGCCGCTGTCGAGATGGAACTTCTTTGTCATTCATCAACTTCTGGGCTTCCCTAAGGACGGTCTTATTGACGGCAAGTTCCTTTGTTTACTCCACTACGAGAGCAAGCTTACCAGCTCAGCCGTGGGTGCTCCGGTACGTTTGATTTTCTTATTCGGCGACCGGACTTTTGGCAAATACCGATTCGATCTCCAAACACCTGACATAAGGGTCGCAGCGCACCATAAAATACTCGCCTCCGAGCACAGCGTACATGCTTTAATATGCTTACTTTTTTGCGTTTCTCCCATAGACTTGCGTGTATTGCCTGGTGTCAAGCAATGGCCGCCGGTGGCGACACCGACGGGCTCCCGATCCGCGATCCAGCCTACTAAAATAGAGATCAGTGGCTATGGCTCGTATTCGCCGCGCTTCCCCCACGAGGGCTGCCGGGAGCCAGCGCGTGATGCATTCTGGTCCGGCGTCGCTGGCGCGGCCGGCGCGGAATACGGCATGCTCCATTTTGGCGTCGAGGCGGTCAGACTGCGTCGAACGCCGCCGGTCGCGTCGGTTACGCCACGACGCCGGAGTATAGAGCGTGGGGTTTTCGCCGACGTGACGTCGCTGTGACGCGCTCGCACGCGCGCACGCGTTACGTCGGAGTATAACAGAGCCTTAAGCCAACAATGACAAACCTGTAGCAGCAAACCGTGTCCGCTCCCACCATTGTTTGCATGCGCATCGCACCTCCCACACCGACGCCCTTTCACACAAGGTCTATGAAGACATCGAGGGCTGGATTGAACAATAGGACCGTGTCGCCTGCCACAGTGGGTGGACAGACAACCAGCTTCTCCAGAACCTCTATTTCTCGTGGAAGAAACTGCCAGGCACTGGTTTGAGAACCGCTAAGCTTAAGTGCTCATTCATCAGCCACCATTGACGAGAGAGAGCCAAATTCCTGATTCTGTCTAGGACACGGCCCCAATGAGAGCATCACCGCCTTCGTGGAGGATGTTTTGCGCCTGATCGAACACCCACGCCAACCCTGATGCTACAGAAGACAAGAAGCTAAGAATCCCATGTCCTTCATGTGAGGGGCAAAACCTTCGGCAGCCTTGTCCGCAACCCCACGACAACAGTCGAAGGGTTCATATCACCAAGGCTTCCAATATTGAATGTACACTAAAGGCCCGAGCCTTCGGGCCTGGACTATCAGCAACTCCCCAGCGTCTCGACACTCGAGTCGTCCAGCTGCAACTTCGACACCAGCCTCCCAGACATCCGCAACATCATCCACGACGGTATCCGGGAGGAGATCAGGAAGCTACTTCCTGTTATCAGTTGCCCAGCTTTTATTTTGATTGCTGATATTGTTTCGGAACAAGTTCGACAGGCATTTCAACTGGGGACGTCTTCGAGCGAAGCGGCATTTGACGAACCGAGGGCGACTTATGCCACAAAGTCACGACGTCCGCCACCGGCTATCCATTAGTATTCAGTGCCAATTCAACGAGACACCCCAACGCCGAAATATTCTCGACATCGGGTGTAGGTCTGCACTGAACAAAGTAGACCGAGGAAAACGGAGGTGTTGCAGATGGCAGACCGAAAACCACTCTGCTACCACTGCATGACGCCGACCATGTCTACCGGAGCTGCCCGTACCAATGAATTGTCCTGCAAGGGTTCGTGCCGAACTACCCTCGACCACGTCTCGAGGAGCGACCGCGGGACCTTGAGGATTATCTTCGGCGGCCTTTTTCCTTGGTGCTGACATTACCCCGAAGCTCCTGATCCCCATCACCTTGACGGGAGGTAAGCACGACAAAGCAGGTGAGCGGCAGTGCAATCAATGACAGTTAATTTGGTGTCGGTTGTCGTCCAAGGACAATACGTAATAATTTGCTGAAACCAATTATCTGTGTCCATTCGACGAAGCACACAATTTCCAACTTTGAGGGAGAATGCCGCTGAGTGACTTGAAGAAATAGAATGGTTGGTTGTTCTCAATAGTGGACACCAAGCATCACCCGACTTCACTTTGCCACACGAGACTTACACAAGTTGCAGTGGTCGCGGGATGCAGAAGAAATCGCCATTACGAAATGGAAGTGAAATGCACTGGTCTCTATTGTAGTAGGCTGGATCGCGGACCGCGGCCTCGGCAGCTGGGGCCGAGTGTAGCCACCGGCGGCCATTGATTGACACCAGCCAATGCATGGGACGCTATGGGAAGAACGAGAAAAAGTGACGTTTTCCCACGTTTCTCAGCTGTTGTCGGAACTGAAAATTTTTGGATGCTTTTTGATAAGCCCGTCAAATAGCTTCCGCACAAACATTAAAACTGACAGCCCTCGCAGTTCTTATAAATAAATATTTTGTGGTCGAGAGTGACTCCGCTGTAGTGCAGCTCAATGAGACGAGAGTTACTTAGAGTTACCGTGGAGTCGGTGGCGGTTTCGTTGAGTTGGGTTTAGCAGACGACAAGCTCGAAGGCTTTGCTACGCGGAATTCGCTCACTCCCGGAAAGCCGCTGTCGAGATGGAACTTCTTTGTCATTCATCAACTTCTGGGCTTCCCTAAGGACGGTCTTATTGACGGCAAGTTCCTTTGTTTACTCCACTACGAGAGCAAGCTTGCCAGCTCAGCCGTAGGTGCTCCGGTACGTTTGATTTTTTTATTCGGCGACCGGACGTTTGACAAATACCAATTCGATCTCCAAACAACCGACATAAGGATCGCAGTACACCATAAAATACTCGCCTCCGAGCACAGCGTACATGCTTCAATATTCTTACTTGTGTGCGTTTCTCCCATAGACTTGCGTGTATTGCCTGGTGTCAAGCAATGGCCGCCGGTGGCGACACCGACGGGCTCCCGATCCGCGATCCAGCCTACTAAAATAGAGATCAGTGGTGAAATGGCTTGGACACCAAACAAACATTGTTGCCAGCCATCAAGTCAATGGCACAGCAAAAGGCACAGCCACGTAAGCAATACATGCCCGAGCTTGCTGCATTGACGCAGAAAACTACCAGAAAAATTTGCAGACTAGAAGCCACCCCTGCAGCTTCAGTGCATCAGATGTCAGTGGCCGCAAATGACGTATGATTACAAGACGGCATCAGTCAGTGAAAGTTGCCACTCGACCAAACTGAACACCGACGTGCCAGGAGCGTCATCCGACAACAAGGAGTACAGGTACTATGACTGAACGCCTGACACCAGACTGTCGCAGAAAGAATTCGTTATGGAACCATTTGCTAAGAATAAATAATTATGTAATCAAGTGGAAATAAACATGTTTGGTACACTAACCAAATAAACGTATTTCCGCTTGCCTTTACGCCTTCAGCGTCTGCACACCAAGAATTGTGTTCACTGCATGCTGCGGAGTTTTTGAGGACACTTGCATCTCTGACCCCCCAATATTAATAAGTGGGACAAACCAGACTGCCAGACTTGTTGCATAGGGCTGCACTCCTTCCACCTCTCCTGAACATGTGGTGCAGCGACAGCAAACTCCAGTGATGTGAAAATGTTATTTATTAATTTATTCCATTCAAAGACCCCCGGAAGCATTGCAGAGAAGATATTTAAAACTATACACACATTATAATACCATTATAGCACACTGACGTTAATGAGCACGAAACGGGCCCAGCTGCTGAAAATAAATATTACACTCGTAAGAAATAATTATTGCTGTAACTTCATAATTACAAAGATTACACTTCTGAGCATCTAGTTTAATAGTATGTGTTGATGCATTGTTTTATAGCAGGACACTTCCTATCAGGCACGTAGCCAGGATTTTGTTTCGGGGGGGGCCCGCCCATGACAAAATGCTGTATGAGGGGGAGGGGGGAGAGGAGGTCCCAGCAAAATGGAAGATTTCGGGGGGGGGGGGGGGGGGGGCCGGGCCCCATGGGCCTCCCCCCTGGATACGTGCCTGCTTCCTATGCATATGACACAATAGACCCTTGCAAAACCCCATCAAGCAATACAACTGTCATTATCTTTTTTTTCGGCTTAAAGCACACGAATAGGCCCCAGTTCACGTCGAACGTTAACATTCAAGTCCAATAAGCGCTGAGCCGAGTTCATAGTGATGGCTGACATAACATTGTTGTTAACACATACTCAAAGTGTGAAGGCCTTAGGTAATTAGAGTAGTAGCTGCTGTAATTCGTTTCATCACAATTTGGCAACCGGCAAAGGCTACAGTCTCAGCTAGTCAATATGCACGTTGGAAAGAGGCACATGACAACATATCATCAGAGTGCTCATCTGCACAGATTTGTCGCACACCTTCACTCCGTCTCTCTGATTGGCTCGAGGGAACTGTGGCGGTCGCTCTTTTCCAAGTTACGGCGAAACGAAACATAGGCGGCCAACACTTTTGAAAAGTCTATTGAAAAGACTGAAAGGAATGGTAGTCAACATTTTTCAACAAGACTGCTTCTTCGAGCAAGGAATGAACACAAATACGAGTCGTCTTTACCAGGTAATTAGAACAAGTAAATAATTGACCGGCTAATACAGTGCACTCTTGATGAAAAACTTTATTGCTGCAATAAATCCTACGAAAAAGACAACTGTCCACTTAATCTTCTTTTTTAATCAACTTTTAGCAGGAGCTTCTTCGCTAAAAGTTGCTATGGTTATTCGGTGACGCAGGGCTGAAACAACTTCCCCCCTAGGCCCTAACGCGACGTATGCCTTTCGCTTTAATTTCAGACATTCCAACGTTCAAACGAAGCTAGAAAAAGGTGAATATTTTATGCTAGAAGTTATATCGTAAAATTGTTGATAAGTACAAAACGTAAAGTTCGCAAGAGCCTCCTCGCTAAAAGTTGCTGTGATAATGCATTTACCTCGGGCTGAAACAAATTCCCCTAGGCCCTACGTCTGACGCATACGCTTCGCGTCGATTCTCAGACATTCCAACGTTCAAACAAAGCTAATAGAATGCGAAAATTCCGTGCTAAAAGCACTCAAAGTTCCATCGACCCTCGAACACATCCGAGCACCGGTACGGTGATACGGTTGATGCTGTCTCACAGGCGTTAATATCGAGATGATCCAGAGCGATGTTGCGTAAAAGGGTATAAAGACTCATTCCTTCATATTTTCACATTATACCTGCGTCAGTCGAGCACGAAGAAGCCCGAAGTCGTCGGAAAGCAGCTGCACATCAAGGCTACCGCGCTCCGAACAAAGTCGCATCCGCCAGCTCTGGGCGCTGCCATCTTACCGATGACATCACGGCTCTTGTAAGGTCACGTGACGAGCGGTCACATTTGCGTACAACATGGCGGCAACCGGGGGGGGGGTGCCACTTCCGAACTTCCGGTTTATCACTCTAAGCCCCTCTACCTCGTTGCTCTTCTCACTCCTCCTCTGACGCGCACACCTTTTATCTTTATGTTTTGCTTTTTTTACACTCGCGCGTCGACTGTAGCGCCGCCTGGATCGGTCCAAGATAGCAGACGGCCCTCCTTTACTTGAGTCAGAGCGCAGTCAAAGGCTGAAAGACACGCAAATACATACACACAGGCTAAAAGCGCATTGTCACGGTCTACCAGCCTCGAACGATGTGCTCAAAGAAAGACGATGAAAGCCGTGACGTTGTACAGTCGGCGCTATTTGATTGGCGACATGAGCTCATAGCACGCACTGCACTCCGACAGCATAGGCATTCCTTCTCCCTCCTCCTCTGACGCGCACACCTTTTATCTTTATGTTTTGCTTTTTTACACCCGCGCGTCGACGGTAGCGCCGCCTGGATCGGCCCAAGATAGCAGGCACCATTATTCAAAGGATGTCGCTACTTTTCCGTATAAATTAAGGGTTTTGGACAGTTAGAATCTGTCCAAAACCGTGCTGCCCGATTCATATCATCATCTTATTCCCGATTTGCCAGCGTCTCCCTTCTTAAGCAAAATAACTCTATTCATCCCCTCGAGACTCGTCGACTAATCGCACTTCTTTGCTTACTTCATCGGTTGCATGATAACCCCGGTCTTTCCAGCTCATCACTTTTAGAACCACCGAATAGAGTGTCACATCGTCAAAATAACAGCAAAAGCTTTAAACGCCTTTTTGGTTCAACGTTAGCATTTAATAACTCAGCACTTCCTCAAGCCATCAAACACTGGAACGGTCTTCCCGACGACATTGTCACCATATCTGATGTAAAAATGTTTCGCAGCGCCCTTACTAACTTCTTTCTCATCCCAGGCTAGTATGCAAGCTGACATTATTCGGTGCTCTGTTATTATTAGCATTGTATTATGTTATTTTGTCCCAAAGTGTTTCCCATGACTGATTTAACTACGTTTAGTTATTGTCCTGCGCTTATTGTCGTCGTTTGTCGCACACCAATATGTTCTAATTTCAGTTATTCTTTTGTTTCAATGTTTTTGCGTTGTACTATATGCCTTTGTTGGAAAATAACCCCCCCTCATGTAATGCCCACCGGGCCTTTGAGGTATTTTGAATAAATAAATAAATAAATAATACAATGTCATTCGGCTTGCAAATTATTCAAGATTTACATAAACTGAGAATACAAACGTTGCATGTGACATCTCACTACAGGGCTTTGTTGATGCACCATACGTGCGCGCTTACCGAAGCATATAGCTCGCCGCTATACAACATTTCACGGAGGAATGGACCACAACGGACGCTAAGAACCATCAGAGCCAATCTAGTGCGGCATGCATGCCGGGCGACCTTCCAAAGTGGTGCAACGACACTTGCTGCACGTAGTTACGTGATACGCTCGCAGTAATCCAATGAAAAATGAAACAAAATATAGCAGCCCGGACGTTCAAGAACGCATGACGCCTTTTCAACAAAGGTGAGTCGGATGCAACCTAAGAACAATCCTTTAGCTCCACCCACAAGCGCATTGCGCCCATCTGAAGTGCCTCCGCCGTCAAGAAAGTAGTTCGCTAGCAACGTTGCTTTTTCTTCCTCCAATAAACGTGTCTTAAACTACTACAATATTTATTTAATTCATTCAGGACGTTTAAATAAGTTAGAATACGTTTTTGTCAACGAAGTAGCTCTTTAGTAAAGAAAGAAAGTCATGTCCAATGTACCGTCTTCCCAATTCATTTTTTGTCCAAGATACTGTCTAACATACCGTCTTCCAGCGCCTTCGATTGAGGGAAAGCGGCGAAAACGAAACCAACCTTTCTCTCGCTAAAATTATAAATAACAAAGCACTTATAGTTCCTGCAAATAATAAATATTTAGTGATTTACTTAGTTTTGTGGGCTTTGCGCACGAAATGTGTCTTTATTTTGTTGGATGAATAGAAAACAAGAATAATTATACTTTTCGAGTTTGACAAATCGGCCCCCTCCCAAGTCATCGACACCACCACCGCGCCCCGCTCTCTTTGACTTCTGTCATGGATCCCACTGAGGTGACATCGGAAAGCGATTCCCCTGATTCTTCTTGGACGAAACAGCCTGGTGCAGCCTTACCGGCGACACCAAAGCGGTTCTTCAAGAAGCACAAGCGAGGTCGGGTTTTGAACAGCGGCCAGCCGTGCGTAAAACACGGTGCAAAAAAGCAGAATAATTGTCACGAGAAACTAGCGTCGCGTTGCTAAGGCCAGCAACCATGTTGAGCTTTTTTTTTTCATAAGGATCGCGATTGGTCCACGGAATCGTGAGGTCATGAAAACGATTGGCTGGCGTTTCTCGGCGTAGGAATACATTTTCCTCTGAGAGGCATTTCCGGTTTTTTCTTAGCTTGCAACCGACTTGGACATGTGAAGTTCAAACACGTGCAGAGTTTACGATAATGCCATTTTCCGGTGTCGGTGCTATCGCGCTACAAGCAGAAAATGTTGATATGTAGTGGCAAGAATCCGTTGACATAAGTGCGTATTCTCAGGTGGAACATTTTGGCATGGAGGATTGTCGTGACGGCAAAACAATCCCACGATGATTTCACGAGCGGCTCTACACGCGGCGATTGAACGTCCTTCCCAGTAGCAATATTGTTCCGATTTTACAAAGTGCTGGTAAACGATGCAAGGGCTATCATATCTGATTCGCTGGCAGTTTCCAAGAGGTTAAATTATCGGAACGATGAAACGAAAGGCAAAGGGCAATCATGTCATGAACGTGCGAAGCCGATGCAAAGGCTTGCATGAATATAAACACTATAGATATGTGCCGTCACACACTGCAAATGAAATGTGTCCAAACTAAATAATGTAAGACTGTATAATCAATATTCGTTGTTCTTTTGAGCTTTTTCTGCCACCCATACCTTCTCTTCCACGACAGCTGCTTTGTTGCGGGTATGTCGATGCAACAATTACCGGGATATGCTACAAATCACCGTCTCCTTGTTCCTTGAGGTATTTCTACCAGTGAATACGGCGCAGTTTACCATAATGTTCAATGCAAATGGCTGTTGACTCAATCACCAGCATGGGGTGGCCGCTTGTGCTCGACATCATCATCTGCCGCAGGTACAATGGGCGTCAATATCAGCTGGCTTGATGGAACGCTGACCGGTGCGGTCAAAATCCCACATGGGCCGCCCCTGATGCAATAAGCTTTTTATTTATTTTTATTTAGAGGATAGTACAGGTCATTGAAGGCCCAAGTAGGAGTGGGGTACAACATGAAAATTCGCACATACAGCAACAAATAACGCGACATTAAATGGTTTACAACAATCAACTAGCGAATTTACTGGATATATAAAATAGGGGGGGGGGGGGGGGGAGAACAGCAACCATCAGGCAGCATGTAGTGCAATCATGCAGTAATACAAAATACAAATACGGAAGCGAGGCTGGAATGTACTGCCGCAATTTCATGCAAGGGGGAGGGTAGATCTATGAAAGTCACCACCAATGCACGACTTATCGCTACTAACATCCCCCCCGTTACATGAAACCTCGGCATTCGTTTCAGCCTCTATTACGGAAGCCCAATGCGGGATTTTTACAGCTCCGGTCGGTGTTCCGTCGAGCCAGCTCATATGGGTGCTCATCCCACAACCCAAGTAAAAACTAAAGTATGTACCAAGCAACCACCCTTCAGGCATGTCCCCTGCCTCAAACTTGTCGGAAAGGTCACAGTTTCGCCACATGAAACTATCATGTGTGCTACCAGGTCATTTCACGGTCAGCTGTGTTACCTCGTTAGAGGCATTGCAGATGGAGTGCACACTGAGAGTCGTTACCCTTCCGGTTTTGGTAGATGTGTTTGTTCTCTTTGGCTATCTTCAGGGCGATGTGGGTGGCGTCTATGCACCCCAGCACCATGGGGAAGCCATTGATCTCTAGGAAACCTAGAGGATACATCAACAAAATGTGCAATATTTCATCATGCCATGTGCGTTCTGAACACTCTTTGCAGCATTAAAACAAGTAATGCAAACACTTTGCCCAAACGAGAGAGGACTTCTAAGTCAGTCATGCCTTCAATGAAGCAATATAACAATAATTTAAACGCAACTAAGTAAACAAAAAAAAAGAGGTAAGGGTGCCACGTGCGATTTTACTTTCCTGATTTTTATGCTGACCATCGTTCAGCTTACTCCTGCGCGGATATTCAGTATGCAATCTATTACTCACAAAACGGTCGCAGCGAACTGCCTAAGCACATGCATTGCGTACGTTATTCTAGTTCATGATCGGCTGCCCCTAGTAAGTCACACAAATTAGCGTCGCGCACGGAAAACGATCTTCGAGAGCAGTGTTTCTGCCCCATAATCAAATACGAGGGTCAGGCAAAAAAAACGGGCAAGAGTGCTTCTTGGTGCGCGTTAATGTCACTAAGCAGAGGGTGCACGACATCAGCAAAACACCGCGTGCAGTGAGCGGTGCGGCCCGCGACGTCGCTGGAGACTTGATCCCGGATTTCGCGAGTTCGCACAGGCCACTGCTCACCGTATTGATGATCCTGGAGGCACTGGCCTGGCTCATGTTCGCCACATCGCAAACCACCGACTGAAAACTGCGGCTCGCGTAGAAACGAAGCGCCAGCAGGATTTGGACGTCCACGGGCAGTGAATGCGACCGAGCTGTCGGTCGGCGAAGCGCTGGCGCTAGGCATTCTACTTCCGGCCGCCGCGGCGAAAGGACGTGAATCAATGAGCTCCTCCGGATTTTGCTTCGGGAATACCGAAAATTATGTAACTTTTGCGTAAGTTATATCTACGAACATTTTTGTCGTAAGATAGTCTCGATAATCCAGCCTTTTCTACCACCCACCTGAGCTGTGGAAACCGGGTAAGCGCGACTTCCCACCTGCATTGCGCATTCGGAGTTCTCCGGCTTTTCTTGGAAGTTTTTACTTTATTTGCCTGTTCAGGATACTTACGCTTTTTGAGTTACCTTCCACTGTAAGAACCATGGAATACCAGGGCTGGTAGCCTGCTTGGCCGTTGCAGGAAATGAACGAACAGAGCGAACGTCAAGCAGCCCGCGACGCGGGCCGTTCGACGTTCTTCGAGGATTATTTCCGCTGAGACAACCTCCAAAATCCTTCCCGGCTATGTTCCCGGTCTTCGCGAAAAATAGCTGATAGGTTGCGTATGGGGACGGAATAGACACGTTCGTTCATTGGCTTTGGTGCTGTGCAAAAGAAGTAGCTCTTTTTAAAACGTGCCCCAAAACAAGCTGGATTCCGTCCGATCGTCGTGATTTGACTGGTGTCAACACTGTATATTGGATATGCTGTGTTTCTTGAGACCTACCTGAAATCCTGTGAGGATAACGCGGCACTGTATGGTATATACAATATATTTTGTTCGATTGATGAGACTCGTTGAATTTCATGTTGTGAACGGGTAACAGACTTGTGCCTATCTCAAATGCTCTACTCAAGATACTGTATTTCAAATATATTTTCCTGTATCTTGGTATCTTGCAAATACTTTTGATCGAGAGTATTTGATAGTGAATTTTAATTAAATTTTTTGACATTCCGCCATTTTCTGAGTTTTTCGGTATGAAGTGGCGTCGGCGTGGCACGAGCAAACGTGAACATTCGTTCGAGCAACCAAATCCTGTTGCTATACTTCGTTTCAGCTTCCGTCCGAGCGCAGCCAAAGCTACAAGTGGCCGAAGCCAATCACACGCCGGCAATAGGTCACGCGATCTCGCCTGCACTTTTGTATCACTCCGCTGCGCCGCTGGTCGTCCGCGCCAACCGCGCTCGCCGAGTATTTCGTCTGCTACAGGTGTATCAAAGGTATCGTCTGCTACAGGTTTAAAAAGTGCCCTTTCACGTTCTGAAATTTAATCACAGGGATGTCTATCTAGATAGATAGACATCCCCTTCTATCTAGATAGAAGAACGGTTCAAACGCAGCTTATTTCATTTATTTTTCTCGCCCCTCATATACATCCTATGCTGACGTCACTGACGTCGGGTGTATTGGGTGTATATAAGCAGAAAAAAAATTAATGAAATTATCTGCGTTTCAGGCGTTGTCTTACTGTAGTCTTTTCCTTCGACTCGAAAGTTTCTTAATTTTTCCGAACCAGTCTCAGGTGTTACATTATGATTAATGATCACCAGCTGGCCTGCACACTCATTTTTTTAAATAATTTTAATTGCTGTGAAGATGCTGTTACTTATATTCAGTCATCTGTTCTTTTCTCTCTTCAGTTTCAAGAGGATAATGAATCATTATCACCAGCTCTCCTGCGCAACACCTGTTTGTTTGTGTTTTATTTTTATTTATTTTTGTGAAGATGCCGTTACTTATTATGTTTAGTCATCTGTTTTGTTTTCTTTTCTTTTCTTTAAGTTCAGTTTTTTTTTGTTAATAATAAAAATAATTACCCATTAATTAGTTTTGACAATGGCCTCAACAATCACATTGAAATACGTTGTGTGTTCACCACGGGTTATGAACGCTATACCTCCTTCTGCAATGTCGGAATCACCTATACACGCCGTTTCTGGTTGGTGATTCTCGAACTATGTGCGCTTCTGTTACTAATTCGTTAAATCATAATATGCACTATAATTGGTGACAACTTTCTGTCGCAGTGCAGTCAAAGGTACGTGAGCGCGTGCAGGAGCGCCGATTATGAAAGCTGTGCCCACCCACCCCTCCCCTCTTTGGAAATGCCACAGGTTAGTTATCATATTCGTATTTAGACTTTTAGACAATATTAAGGTTGGTCTGTCGGTGTTTTTTCATACATTGTTACACGCTGTAGGTAAGATATTTTTCCAGTGCAGTACGACTGCCACCCCGAGGTCTGTAACGTGCATTAAGCAGTATACTGATTAAAGGTAGTGACATACGGCCACGGGCCGGTGCGGCACTCATCCAAATCTGAACGGGCGGGTAGGGGGATTGAACCTAGATTCCCTGGGCTTTGTCATGTGGGCTTTCGGTTCCAGGGTATCGAAACACAATTGCTGAAGATTATATGAAAGACGACAAAGTGCCAACCTTGTTGCTAAACTGGCTGAACGCCTATCCTCTCCGGCATTCACCGCGAACCGCCACCAAGTTTGTTTATCTCGAATAGAAAGATAGAACAAGTGAAAATGACAATCGGAATGGCACAATTATGTCATATGAAAGCTAATATGGCACAACACTGTCAAAGTACACTCAGATGGATGAAGCACTCAATTTTTCGATACAACGAACTGGGGAAACAGCTACCAACATCATTGTTCCCCTAAAGGAGGGTGGCTAATTTTATTTTATTTTAAACAAATAATGTTTATATATGTTATGATTTCTAATGAAGATAAACCTATATTGAAGCTATAAATGACTAAACAATTAACGATGAAAAGTATGTTGTTGTTTTTTCCCGTTTCTCCTTTCTTTAAAAGACGACGACGAAAAGGCAGTGGGCAAGCCCATTGTTCTTCTCGCTCCTACTGATAATCTGCCTTTGTCCTTGGGTATCGAGCAAGTCCTTTTACATAATCTGCCTTTGTGTTTGGGCATGGAGCAAGTCTTTGTACATAAATCGGGTGCGACTACAGAAAGCGATTACTTTCGCCGTAAGATATCTCAAGTCTCGTGGCCTTCATATATCGCCCCTAAACTCTGTGGCTGTTGCTTTTACAAAAAAGAATGCCAGCAATATTCCATTTATGTAGAAGGAACACCGATACGCTATGTTCCTGAACACGCCTTCTTAGGTGTAACTGTTGACAAATCGCTTACTTGGGACCCTCACATCAAACGACTCAACAATAAATTCTGCCCTTTCACCCAAATAATTCGAATGATAAGCAAAACAAAGGGGGGCTGATCCGTCTCAGCAGCAATGACCCTCTATAACTCTCTTGTTGTAGGACTTACAATACACGTTACCAGTTATGAACGGAGCGTCAAAGTAAGCTATGAAGGATCTTGACAGTGCCCAGCAGGCACAAGCACTGAGCACTTGTTTGGGCCTGCCCAAATGCACATTGAACAATGGCACACTCCCTGAGGCTCGAGCACTTCCACTTTCAGCCTTAAGAACTCAAGAAACAATTATAACTCACCTTCGACATTACATTCGTAATACAAATCACCCTCTTAAAGACATTGCTGAATATTCACGACTCCAGCGACCTATAGGGGGCGCCACCACCAAACAAACATGGCTGCTGGGTCCAGGTCGCGTCGGTTCGGCCGGGCCACCTAAACGGGCGGCGCATTCAGTTTAACAGATTTTCTTTTGTTTAATGCCCAAATTTATAGGTATTTGAACTGCGACGGTTAAGTGTAGCCGGTGCATATAAACTTGCAGAGCATAGTTTTGTTCCCCCCTTGTTTTTTGTTCTTTTTATGTCAAACTTTCGTCTCGAAGATTTTGTTCAAAACCGAAACTATGGGCTCCGGGGAGACGGTAATAGACTTTAATCAGTTTCGATCAGCTAAGGAAAGCGGCGATGACTACAGAATTGTTCCACCGAAAGTAATTTTCAGCTAACTCGCATGCCTCGACCATGCGACTTATCTGTTCGCAAAATCGAGCTTTTGTACGTATCCGCGTTTAAGAAACAGCTCCAGTCGTCTGCACGGTCAACAACACAGGCTGCAGGAAAATTACGAAAATTAAGCAAGCGCTTCTTGAGCCAATGAGCATGTTAACCCGCTGGCGCCCCACTAATCAGCTGATACTCGTATTTCAATTCAGGTTTTAGTAGCAATCGAGAAGTCATTTTGACGAGCGGGTTATGTATTATATTACGTACTATGTCGCGCTGAAGCGATATCAGTATATTCTTCGGGTTGAAATATGAGCTGAGTTGACTAGCTCTTAAGTAAACTGATGAATAAAAGTATATTTGACAGACAAAGAATGGTTCTAGTCGGTAGCACGGAGACGAATGCGGACAAACTGAAGAGTGTCTTCATCGGAGATTCACGCGGAACCTCTCTGCATTGTACTTGACTTCGAATCCTGAACGGAGAAAATGAGCATTTTGTGTGACCAGTCAATTGGAGCAATGTAGACGTATATTGCTGCTGGCTTCGATGGGGTATAATATAAATATTGGAGGCGCGATAGATCATAATGCCGTGACAGATTCTAACTTTGCGAGACGAGTCCCCCACCTTTTGAAAGCAGACAATTTCCCTCATTAATCGTATGCAGCGAGCAGGTATTCCGGGATCAAGTAATTGCGAAATCAGCCCAACTCCTTCAGTGTGGTCCAGAGGCTCTTTCGGTGAAAGGCAGCCAAGATGAATAGCCAACGCATTGACCAGCGTGGGTGGCTCAATCTTGAAGCAAATCGAACACAACCAAACTTAAGAAAAGCAGATATCGAACCTTTCTTGACTGCAACATTGGTGTTCCCCCCAGTGAAACACCTCCGTCTGTCGTCCTCAGTTCACTGTTCTACATCCTTATAAAGAAACCACTTATCAGCTACCAAGTAGTCGTCACATTGAATGTGATTCGAGACAGACAAGAAATCAAAACGTTTTTCCGTGATTCCTGCCTATCCAAGAAATCGAAAGCACGCGACTGTGTGTTGGGGAGTAAACGGGCTTTCAAACACGTGATGGAAAGGTAATGAACACTCAAGCAAACTTAAGAAATTTTTGGGCCTTCGTCAAATTACATTGTTCACCACCGCGCCGACAACACGTGTCCGCGAAAGCCACCAGAGACGCGCGGAGGGAGGCGAAGCGACCTGTTCCGGCTGGTTCCCGGTTTTCCCGCTTGGTGGCGTCCGTTTTGCTGGAGTTGAGAATAAACCTTCTTTAGCTTCTCCGAAGTCATTACGCCCCTGAAAGAATATCTTCCCAACTTATTTAAGCCTGTTCAGAATCCGACACTTCCGCCTTGGCTGTGTATCCCATTAGAAATTAGAACGAACATTTCATCAATATAAAAGAAAGCAGAAACATCGATCGCCGTGATCACACAAATAGCCCTAGAATATATATATCGAACCTATTCACTATCTATGCATATTTTTACGGACAGATCGTCCACCCTAACCTCCTCGTCTATCGGTATACATATTTGTCGACTCTAAGTCTACACTTCTATACTCTGTCTCACCCTACGATGGACTAAAGGCCAAAGCCACGGGCCGCCAGGTCCAATCACGTTCCACGCTAAACTATGACATGCATAGCATTGATTAGGGGTGGACGAATAATGCTCCGAACCCAAAAACGCTGCATCATCCCTATAGCTTCGTTACTATACAAACAGCCTGTGCCTCGTGGTTTTTTTGCAATGTAACATTGTTGAGTCACTCGCTGCTATTCGATTCGAACCACTGTCCGCCCATTCCTAACGGTGATCCGAGACGCGGGCCTTGATACGTGCATCAAAGCACAATACCACGCAATTTCTAAGTGGCTCGTGATTGGATCTGGCGGTCCGTAGCTTTTGCCTTTAGTCCATCGTAGGGTGAGACGAAGTATAGCTCTCTCTTCACTCAGTAAACAAAGTCCAAACATTAAACATATTGAGCAATCCTGGAGATCCACCAAAATGTTTTGGTTAAGGGACACAATATAGTTCTCCAGAGAGTGCCAAGACATATTGCGGGATTCCTGGAAATGTTTGTGCAGACAACGCAGCCAGAGATGCTCACAAGGGGCGGTGGCTGAGCGGGATAGAGTAACTGCATATGCTCCACCTGCGGAGCAGAGTATCGCAATGGTGCTCCCGGGGCGGCCATGTTGGATCCAAGGCCGCACTGCGGGAACCGATCGTCGCTGCGTTGGTCGCTGCTTCAGGAGATATGGAGGCGCGGATGGCGTGGCTGTGAGGCGGCGTGCTGCGGCGTGCGGAGCAGAGAAGATATAGTGCAGCGACTCATCGCGCGTGCACCGTCGTCTCGTCATTCGTCTCCTGTTTTTCTGTGTGCCATCGGTAGAACATAGTGGCCGACGAAAACGCCATCCATTTTAAAGCCGTAGCTACGCGTTGTTGTCTGGTCCGAAGTGCCCGGATGTGCCGGTCGCGTATCTCTCCGCGAGCGCCGCAGTCGCGAGCAACGCGATCGTCTTCCATGTCGTCTTCTCCCCAGACTTTGGAAACACGTTTGAAAACATCGTTCGCGTTATAAAACAATCTGGGCGGCCAACAGAGCCCTGGACTAAGGGCACCGACCGAAGACCGCAAGGTCCTTTCACTTTTCAAATAATAAAGTTTACGATGATGATGATGATGAACATGATTATGCTGTACCCAGTGGCTACACATAATTTTCATTTGTCAAGGAACTTTCAAGTTCGTTTAACTTTAGTTTAGGATGTATTTTTCGCAAACGCAAAGCGAGAAATATGCTCCGCCCGAAGCTCGGCGTCTGTAAGGTCGTTTTCCTCATGAAAGTTGGATCCAGTTCGGCGCACGTGACCGCTTCTACGCCACACCAGCTCGGAGCACGTGGAGCGAAAGCTCGCGCTGCAGAACCAATGAATACTGGGTTCAATCCCCACCCCTGCCCGTTTCGATCTGGATGAGCATCGTACCGGCGTGCGGTCGTGTATCACTACTGCGTGGTGCACGTTAAAGACCCCAGGTTAGCGGTTGTACTGCACTGGCTAAATTGCTCGTCTGCAGCTGGGAGAGAAGTAGCCTGTTGAGGTAGACTACGTTCAAGGCTGTATAAACATGCACACGCCCCAACTGCTACTATCCTCATTTAATTCTCAAGAACCGATTTCAATACCGTCACTCGAACAATCAGCAGTGAACTAACATCTTCGTTATAAACAGACCCACATTACTACTACAGATACCTAAAACACATTGACACCAAATTAGAGTTTTGCATACCACGAGACCTCTCAAGCTCAAGAGACAACACTTCATCGACTGCGTGTCAACGTCGCATACACAAAGAAATACCTACATCTTATTGGCAAAAAAAAAAAAATCACCCATGCGCTCTTCATGTTCATCACCCGAAGATAGTGACCATCTATTGTGTAGATGCAAGAAATACGTTTTCTGAAAGAAAGACATTAAAAACACAGCTGGGACTCGGAACAAATAAAAAAACTTGGACTGCACCACCTTCTTGGTTCTTGGCCAACTTCTGAAGACGCACACAAGGCCATGAAAGAACAAATTTATTTTGTCTCTCATACTCGATTATTCAAACTATTAGAGCGGTTTGCTGTATGTAATGTAAATGTGTATTATTTTACAGCATTTTTTTGCTCTTTTTTTTTTCTCTTTTTCTTGTCCCCAACCCTACCCCCTATACTTTACGAAGTAGCAAATTAGCTTTTTAGCAGGTTGACCTTTTCGTGATGGTAAATAAACAACTATTCTTTCTTTTTTTCCCTCTGACGTTCAACATGGACTACGGAGGGACCGAAGTCAACTACCGCAAGATTTGCCAGCAAGTACACGGCACGATTATTAAAAAATTGATCGACGGCACCGACATCAGCAAGTTGAAGTTCAGCGAAGTCGGCGCCGCCATTGCCACCGCAGCAAGGCTCACCATGTCGGAATACAACTACTTGTATATCAAGATTCGCCCAACGCAAAACTTATTTATAGTAGACACCTACAAAGCCACAGCGCAAACCAAGCTCCTGGAGATCACCGAGCTCGTCTTCGGGGGCTCGCATCATCCGACCCAAACCCACCTATAGCTACAAGCAGTAACAGCATTCACGGAGTCGTTCATGGGCTGTCGAACGATATCTCTGAAGAGATCCTCCTTCACAACCTCCAGTCGGAAGGCCCGAAGGTCACGCGCGCTCACCACTTGGATAAGACAATTTCAGTACTCACCACCTTCGAGAGACCTAGCTCCCACGTTATGTCTTCTACGGACGGGTGGCGATCTAAGTTCAAACGGATCGGCCCCTTCTGTGCTGTCACTGCTTCACAATCGGACACAAAGCCGAGGTGTGTCACCAAAAGGACATTAGCGTGACCTGCGCTACCTGCAGCGCGAAACTCCTCCTCAATACTGGCGCCGACACCCCACACCAGTGCGAACCGCGTTGCAAGAATTATGGAGGTGACAACATGCCTACCGATCCTAAGTGTCCCGTCCGCATTCAAGCCGACCAAACACGACATATCACAGTATTGAAATGCAATGTCGGTCGTCTCTGCAAAACTTGTGTGTGAAACTTCAGATTGAAAGCCGGCTGATACCGACCCAATTTACACATTTCGCCTTAACTGCAAAAGTGCAATCAAATGAACGTAGATAATTTGCCTCCTGGGCAAGTCTGTGCAGACAGCAACGAAGAGCAAAACTGCAGGAACCTGGAAGACCCAGCAGCGAGCGAAACCAGGGGAACGGGGGGGAGGGGAGAGAGAGAGGGGGGGGGGGGGTTAAAGGGTTCAATATAATATGGCGGTGCCCTACCTACCGAACCCGTCGCGGGCCCAGACAATATGGCGCCGTCATATAAGGTTTCGGTGGCCTGCCATAATGATTTCAGTACCGTCACCAAACTTTGGGGGTTCAATGGACCTTTCTGGATAAAGCGCTTTATTTCTGACCACCGAACACCGTACCACCTGCGAGAAGCGCGCTGCCTACGTTCGCATATAGTCCCTATGTATGGCAGCCGTCAATCTTTGCAGTGCCCTGTGCTGCGCTGCGTTGCCCACATGTGAAAAACCCTAAATCATAGCACATCTGTCCACTGCCCTTTGAGGGGGAGGGAGGAGTGGAGGCCCCAGCAAAATGGAAGATTTCGCCCCTCCCCCCTTCCTTGATACGTGCCTGGTAATAGACCCTTTGCAAAAATCCCAAAAGCCTGCGCGCGACGCGCGACGAATAATGGGAGTCGTCGGTACGCCCCACCCATTGTCTGTTACCATGGCAACAACGTTCGAGCGGCCGAGAGCCTAGTCGGACGAGGGACGAGCGCACGGACATGGGAGAAAGGGTATCGCGTTGGCTATTTTGCGAGGCTGTCCTTATCTCATCCCTCTCCTTTGTACCGGCTCACTCGTCTGCTGCACCAACGCTTTGTCGAACCTAGCCGAACCGCCGAGAATCGGCATTGGCTTGGTAGTTCCACGCAGGTCTTTCTTGAGAATCAGAATAAACGCTTCAGCTTGACACCAAAGTAACGGTCGATAACTGTCTTGTCCAAAACGCTATCGTCAGGCCTTCGTCTTCGAGGTAACCGCTGCCGACCGCGCGCTGCCGCCAGTGACTCCCGACGCGGAATCATCCTGTGCCGCGAACCTATCGTCGAAATGCGAAACTCGAGAGACTTGGAATGAATCTACTATTGCTAAATGAATGTGAAGGACAGGAACGTTTATGGAAGCGACAGGAACCGAACGGCCGTTAAAAATGCACAGAAACACATTTCGCGCAGAAAACGTTTTAGTACACTCGATAAATATTCACAGAAAAGATTCCGTTATTATACTTTAAAACTAAGGAAACACGAATGGTGTCATCAAACCGCGATTAATTAAATGTAGCATACAACGTGGCGTGGAGAAACAAGAGCCAACAGATGCAGACGATACCCTGCGCTTCCGCTCGGAAAGCCGATTACAGCGACAGTCCTAGCGCGGCGGCTGCACTGGTTCTGCGCCGCTGCTGCACGACTCCTACACTCGTCTGAACTCGGACAGAACTAGTTCAGAACTTTCTGGCCGAATCAAACAGACCTATTATTTTTTTTTTGTCCCGCACACCGGACCACGTGACTGAGAACGAGAGGAAGCGAAAAACGTTTACGCGCCGAGAAACGGAGAGAGAAGAGGAGACGAGAGCGCGCGGGGACTTCAGAACACCGAGCTCTGGTTGGAATGATTAGTGGGTGAACCTAAAGCTAGCTGCCTTCGTCTCCACTTCGCTCGTCGAACGCGTTAGAGCGCGGAACGCCGGCGTCCGGCGTTTGGCTTTCGCCCTCAACCGCATTTAATGAGTGGAGACAAATGCAGCTAGCTTTAGGTTCACCCACTAATCATTCCAACCAGAGCTCGACGTCCTGACGTCCCCGCGCGCTCTCGTCTCCTCCTCTCCCTCACTTTTTTTCGGCGCCGTGGGCCACACGGATCTACCGTATACAACCGCGCACGGTAAAAATCGCATTATATAAAATAAGATTGAAGGTTTTACAGATTAGGTCAACCACGTAGCCTACATGAGCGACTGATGTAGCAATGTCAGCCGATCACTCCGCCTGAACCGGGACCTTAAAAGTTGGCAAGCCACTGACCAAATCGAAAAATTTATTTGGCTTTTTTTTTAGTTTTTAGCTTGCCAAGTCATTGTCGATGGCCAATACGGTATCAAGTTTGTGTGTCTCGGAGGGTCTTATTAAACACTTCCCGCACGGTGTTGATCAGTGGAAATGAAATGCCTCTACAAAGTCCCTGGACGTCGTCGAGGTCGACGTCTGCGATGAACGCGCAGTCCGGCCGGTAGTCCGTCAGCAGATCGTGAACCTGCGCAACGTCAGAAGTCAAAGATGCTCGCGCTCCCGCAAAGCCGCGGTCACACTGCAACGACGGATTTTGATGGAGGTCCTGAGACCCTTTTGGACAGGGGATCCAACCGTCGCGCCCCTAGAGGCAAACAGAATAACTAAACGCATGGGTACAAGAATTATCTGCGCGTGTTTCTGACGCAATCTCGACTGACGTATAGCCGAACGCTGTGTCAACGTTTGGATGCATAAACATGTTACTAGTTTAACGGCAAGCTGCTTGTGAAAGTATATACCACTAAGCATCCCCCTCCTCCCCCTTCCCCCGAGGTGATAACAGTGAAGACACCCCTCTACCTGTAATGAGACTTTAGAGAGTTTAAGGGAACCGTACTTAAATATTACGGTGGGCTAGTTGGATATGCATATTAGAAATAAATAGCGCGACAGTCAAATAACACACAGGCGGAACAAGCGCTAACTCAAAACTGTCGTTTTAAAATTCATACAGAAGACGAGAAAGAGGCAGCGTTTCTCTCTCGTCTTTCTTTTCGGCAAATTGCCGTGAGCGCAGGTGACCAAGCAGGCAGCACGCTCGTGGCCTAACGGTTATCACGCTTGCCTTCAACGCAAAAAAGCCAAGGTTCGATTCCTGGCCGCGGGTACACGGTTTCGTTGACTCTGTAATGTGATGTTCTGGTAGATTCAAGGACCGTGTTGCTACTTCGAGGTTTGAATGTTCTACGAGCCGAACCTTCTACGCCGATTGTTCCAGAAGCCCACGTGTGTACGAAAGGGGCTCCGCGTGGGAAGCCGCAGCCAGTCTCGCGACTCTCGCCCCAGCGTTCGATCCTGCTGTTACGCCGACTTCGATGCCCGCGAAGCCCTGTTGTTTGTTATCTTCTGTTTCCTTTTTTGTTTCGGGCACAAGTTCGCCCATTAAACGTTTCGGTTTCCTCAGTTATTTCTTGTTCGTCACCTCGTCAATCGTGACAATACAAAAACTTCCCAAAAAATTGTCTTAATAGAAAAAAGTTACGTTGAAAGAACTGAGAAATAACATAAAAAAGAAAGAGGAGGATGTTATGTTCAAAAAAACTAAGAAATAGCCGGAAGAAAGAGGAGGTAGCTGACAGTAAACCAGTGAAGCAACCTCAAGTAGGAAAGTTAAGGTAATGGTTCTTTGCCACTTGATGCCACTGATGGTGCACTGACACAAGAGCCCTCCTTTTTTTTTTTTTTTTTGATGGTATAAGAGGGGTAACTTGGGCGAGTTGTTGATGCATTCCAAGAAGCAAAAAAAAACGCAAAAATTTAGACGAAGGACGAGTGAGAGAAATGTACACAACAAGTGCTGTTACAACTGAATTTTAATAAGAAGAAACATAAAACCCTCGAACCACCAAAACACAAAACACCGCCAATCTTATCAATGTGATTACAAACCTTGCTTCGTAACGACACATGTACGCAATCTCGCTGCCAAACAAGGCAATGGACGGCGAACTGACACACATACCCTCCTTGCACTGTGACATTACAAAATCCTCCGTAATCTCCCTCGTGCCGCGTCACAATGGCAGTGTGAGTAAAGAATTGGCGCAGACCCGCACCTGGCACAGGGTACCGCCAAGTGACCGGAGAGAAGATCTCACGGTCAGATCATGCTCCCTTAATCTATCATTAGACAGTTTTAGTGGATCGTACGCTAAAGCCTTGCGTACGCAATAAAATTGCGGGTCGGGAGTGCGCGTGCGCAGAACGCAATTAGAAGAGCTAGCGTGTTGCGTACGCACACAACGCTAGGGATTTTGCGTGGCGGGCTAGCGGGCTTTGCGGGACGCTCTCGAGAGATCTCGGACCCAACGAGAGCGCCAGTTTCAAGATGGCGGTTACCTCGACTGGCGCAGGAAGGGCGACGTGGTGTTTTCGAAGTTCTGTGTTACGTGAAATTGCGTGGTGTTCAGCTCGGCAATTCTTTCTGGGACCTACCGCGGTCGAATCAGATCGCCGTGCAGCTGAAGGAGTGCACGGTGAAAATGTTCGCCGCTCAGAATGTGCGTCAACGCTGCGATCTGCTCAACGCTAAGCCTATTCGCACAGTTCATCGCCGACGGACGAACGACTCTAAAAGAAATCGCCGAAGTTCTCGCCGCTATGCACTGGACATCAGTAGGTCATGAATTTCATTCCGCGATAGCATTGATAAAAGCTGCCGTTTCCACGGGACGACTGACGGAGGCTCCGTGATCGAATTTGGCTACGCACTCATACTCGTAGCCTCTGTACCCCGCAGAAAAGCGCGCTTGACGAGGCAGCTGCGGCTTGGTTTAATTTGAAATAAAATGATTGGACACGTTTTCATTTTAAATATTTCTTTCCAGGAGCATGGTTGCGCTATAAGCACGCGGCATTCTACGGCTCTAGCAAATTTAACCAAGATCATGCTCGGTGTTCACTCGAAAACGTAACGCACAACTAAATTCGGTCCGAGCAGGTCATTTTTAGCGTACGCTATACTATTGCGTATTGCGTACGTAAGAGCCAGCAACGCTATACTAAAACTGTCTATTAATGCATCTGCCTGACTGCCCGACATATACTTTTCCACACGACAACGGGATCTTATATACTACTGTTATGTTCAGTCCGGGTTCCGTCTAAATTCTTCCCTCCTTCGTTTGTTCCTTCTTTGCTGGCTATCTGTGGCAGCGTCCCCCGTACATCTGCGATGCTGCCGAATGGCACGCGCCAAGCGCGCGCTCTGTCTGTCTCTTTGTTTGTCTGTTTTGTTCTCCTTTCTCTCTTTTTCTGCTTCGAGAATTAAATCAGTTTTGCAATGTAACTCCGACTCGGCTGGTCGCTTTCTAGGCCGCCTCCACAACTACCCCGACTTTACAGTTCACAATTTGTTTTTTTATGTTTCTTCGCAGCCCCCCCCCCCCGTCTCCCCCCCCCCCCCCCCCCACACACACACACACACCCGGGTCGATCCTGCCACAAAACTTTTCTAGCTTCCTATAGGAGCGTAAAACAACACTGGAACCTGGTGTTTGCTTGCCACTTTTTTAATTCCATGGCTGACCTTGTGAACGTAGGGAAGCGCTACCGGTCTAACGCTGGGTCTTACTCTCTCTGGGCCATCAGCACTCATCCGGAGTCTTTTTAGGAGGATCTCCACCACTCCCACAAGAAGTGCAGGTGGAAAACCCCCCTGTTCCAGTCTCTGTACCTGTGACCCAAAACTTTCCATGATTTTGTGTGGGCATGACTTTGACAACGCGGCGCGCAAACACGAGAGGGCAATATCCTTTTTAACAACTTTAATGTGATGAGACTCAAATGGGAGCAGGCTTTTCTTTGACCGGAAAGCGTACTGCCAGCAGACGTGCGAAGGCTGTAGCGAAAGTCTTACATCCAAAAACTGCAAGGTCCCTCCCACTGGATTCTCTTGATTAAATTTCAATCCCGCCGATGAAGCCACGACTGCCTCCGAAAAATTCGCTACCACCCCCACCCTCTGTGTATCTTCCCGGGTGTAAAATAGTAAAAAATGCTTTAACATATCTGAAGATCTTCACGAAATCACTTTCCAGTTTCTGTTGAATCGTTCTGTCGCACCTTGAGATGAATAAAACACTCAGGACAGGTGCGACACTAGACCCAATGCAGAGCGCTTGTCGTGTACATTCCTCTCACTCGTCCTTCGTCTAATTCTTTGATGGTCATTGCCTCGTATTGTTGTTCTCTTGATTTAGTAAGGTACGTTGTTGGGATAGTTGGTTCATTTTATTTAAACATATAAAATAGCGCAAAAAATACAAGGACAAGAAGTAAACAGGACAAGCGATTTCTTCTAACGGAACCTTCGAAGGACCCTTGTCTCTGTCAGTATCGGTTTGCAGTGACAGTCTCTTACGTACACTGCGAGATGCCCCGATTGTGTTGTTTGAATGAAGAAGCATGTTCACGTAACCTGGTGTTCACGCAGCGGCCTGACTGACCAACGCACACTCTGCCACAGGTGAAAGGTATTTCAAATATAACCTGGCTTTGGCAAGGTTATAATGTTTGCTCGTGTCTCCGGTCGCATTCATTGTGACGTTCCTGTGGAGAATTTATCTTAGTACAAAGCTTCTTGAGCTTGTCTGGTGCTGAAGATATGACAGGGATGTCAAACCTGGAAGCCACCTTTTTTATGTTGTGATACACAGTGAATATAAGGCATCACAGCCGGGTGCTGTCCTTTTTATTTGGCTTTTTCTTTCCGTGTGTGAGAGTTTATCATTCTTTCTACAACATCGTACAAGGTGGTACTTGGATATCCAGAGGTCTTGAGTGGGTGTACTTGTTCCCGAAAGCTATGTCCCGCCTTGTGATCACATGACTTCTTGAGGGCTGCGCTAAGACAGTTGTTGATAATTACCATTTTAATGGGTTTTGAATGGGAGACTCATATTGGATTAAATGTTTTCTTGATCTTGGCGTGTACACATCGCGACACTGTTAGCGCGAACACGACATCGGCGCATTTTTGCATTTTGCTTCTAAATAGTATAAGCGAGCACGAAATTTTATCCCTTACATTATAGAACTAAATGAGCTTTTTCGGTAGCAATAATAACTTGGATGTCATCCCTTGGTTTCAAAGAGAAAAACTGAAAAACCGGCGATTGCTTGTTCGCGCTAACAGTGTCACGCTCTGTACATCCAGCAAGTGTGGTTTAGTTGGAATATTAGGCGTAGATCGAGAAATTGAAGGCTGTTGTCTGTGGGTAGCTCGTGTGTAAAGTTGAGTCTTTGCTCATTTTGAGTAAAGATAGAACCTATGTTGATGATTCGTTGTTCGTCATTTACATCAGGTCTATTTTTAGTAGCACAAGATAGTCGTCCAAATATCTGTATATTCTTGACACCTGGTTGTTGGATACCAGCTGGGCGATGGCCCGATTGCATTTGGACAAAAAGATGTCGCATAACACTGGGGTGACACATGATTCAATGCAAATGCCTTTCTTTTGCAGGTAACTATTCCTGTTGAATAAGACGACCGAAGATGCTAGGTAGAATGTCAATAGCTCCAAGAATGACTCAAGATGTAGGCCGGATTTGTTTTGGAAGAGCACTGTACCATTTTCCTCGATACATTTTCTTACAGCTGAGCGTATTGAGTCAAACAAATCTTCCACATAGAGGGAAAACCCAATTCGTACTAGTGTGTCATCATTTTTTAGATCATGCATAACTTGTTCTGAGTTGGGAAGCAAGAAGGTATCTCCCAGTCGGAGGTTTGATAACTGATTAAGTAGGAACCTTGACATAGCTCCTTGCCATGAACCATTTTTCAGTTACGACTGCACGGAAGGGACATTCCACTTGGTGTGTTTTTGCCGTGTGTGAATATTAAAACGGCAGTTGTGAGTTAGCGCTTGTTCCGTCAGTGTGTACTTCACATTCGCGCTATTTATTTCCCAAATTTAGATAACCGTGTTTGCACATCCGACGCGGTACTATGGGCTCTCCGGTACGAACTGCGCATGTGCGAGTCTTCTGCGGTAGCGCATGCGCAATGCGTACCGGAGGGCCCATCGTACCGTATCGGATGTGAAAAAAACCGGTTCCCTAAAAATCTTTTAAGGGAAGCTGAAACACTTCTTGAAAAAAACGAGTTAGAGGTGAATTCTGGCGTATTTTTATCCCGTGAATCTGAATATCACATTCGTTTTCTCCGAAGATGCGAATAAAAGCTAGAAAAGTCGAAAAACCTCCGACCAGTCGTGACGTCATACTAGGATCTTTGGGCCGCCAAGCGCGTGTCGCTCGTGTGGGCAGCGCGCGGCAGCCGTGACGTCTCTTTCTGACCTTTTTGAGAATAGCAAGAGTGCGCGTGCATAGCTTTGACAGGCGCTGAAGATGCGCGAGAGCAGAGATTCCGAAAACTCCTAGTGTGACGTCACGCCCCGGAAAGGAGGGGCTTCGGCGGTACTTCAAAAATTAATTTCTGAAGGCTCCGTGCATCAACTTGAAAAATAATCTCGATATTCCTGATCCTGGAGGTAAAATGAAGGCCATTGAAGTGTTTTTTTCTCAAATACAGAACCGCTGCAGTTTCCCTTGAATAAGACGCTTTGGACTCGCCACGTCCTGCCTTTCTTAAAGTATTGTGCCACGGAGCGCGTCTCCGACTGGTGTGTTTAGCGTCCTATCCCGCCCATACATCAGAAGTGGTCCCCAAGTGGCAACAAATGACGTCACAGAAGCCGGAGTGTCATGCTGTTGACTGTCGCGATCCTGGCGGTTGGTCATAGAGATGCTAGCGAAAGGCACGAGCGAAGGCGAGTGTCGCTGTTGTCGCGGCGTCCCAACTTCTGGCTGCCGAGGGTAGAAAGTTGGGCAAGTTGGTGATTCATAATGATTAAAAAGCGCGACAGGACAATGGACATAGAAGGAGACACAGACACAGCGCTACTTACAACTGAACTTTATTTCAGCCAATCCTGCCATTCGCGTCGGCGCACTCAAAGCTCGTGAAAAGGGGGATAATCAACCTCTGCTTCGGTAACGCTCTAAAGAAGTCGTGCACTCACAAGATCAACGAAAGTTTTAAAAATCAGGTGTCAAGACTCAAGTCCGCGGGGTATCCAGTCTCTCTTCTATCAGCCGTAGCAGAGAAGACTCTCAAGACGTTAAAGAATAAAAATAGGCAGGGAACGGAAGTACAGAGAAAGAAAAAAGAGAAACCAGTGGTCATACCATACCTACATAAAGTGTCCCATAACCTGAAAAGAGTGGGCTTGCACGCAGGGGTTAACGTTGTTTTTTCAGCACCTGTCAAGTTGGCTACTTTATGTAAAAAGGTAAATTCCACCTCGAACATCATAAGCAGACCCGGCTGCGCGAAAGAGCACAAAACTTGCTTTGTTGAGTGTGCAGAGGAGGTTGTGTACTCCGTGCCATTATCGTGCGGGCGACATTATGTGGGGCAGACTGGTCGCTGCCTAAATGAAAGACTGAGGGAACACCGTTACAACGTTGATGCCGTCATATCAGGACACCTCGGTGTGCATTTCGGGGATTGTGGTTGTACTCCGATTTTCACGGATTGTACAGTACTAAACAAAAACAGAAACAAAACCACAGGGGTAATGATCGAGGCTCGAGAAATTGCTAGATTAGGGCTGCAATGTGTCAGCGCACCTTCTTTATCGTTATCCGAAAAAGAATTGCAGTTTCTTGACCAAGCATGACTATAGTTTCGGGTGGGTGCCGATGAGTGATGCAGGAATTTTAGCCATTTTATTTTGTTTTTTAAGATTTTTACGATATGTATTTTATATCTTCCTAACTTTTTTGTGTTGTTGCCGGTAATATATACCGAGCTGCAGCGGAAATAAAGTTCAGTTGTAAGTAGCGCTGTGTCTGTGTCTCCTTCTATGTCCATTGTCCTGTCGCGCTTTTTAATCATTCTGGCTGCCGACACTTCCGTGGACTGTCGCACTGGAGAGCGACCTGCAGCGGAACAGGTGTTAGCCACATCCAACACCGCTGCTGCGACACCGCCAGGATCGCGACCGGCGACAGCATGACAATTCTGTAACGTCACAAGGCGTCAATCGAGAGACCACTGTTTTGGACGCTGTAAACACACCAGGCGTTCCAGGCGCCATACTTAAAAGACCACTAACACGCCAAAAAAAAAAATTTTTTTTATGCGGGGTGATTGACTGGGGTGTCAGGATACTACCTAATTGTTTTGCTTCAAAACGTGGTGTATGTGTGTGTGTGCTTGTGCGTGTGTGTGCACGTGTGTGCGTGCGTGTGCGTGCGCGCGTGTGTGTGTATGTGGGGGGGGGGGGGGGGGGGCAGTGAGAAGATTAAGTTGAAACTAAAGCGCCCATGTGGGCTCACGTGGTACACTGGGACGTCACACCTTTTCCAAAAGAGGTTGCGGCGGTTGGGAGGAGATACTCTCCAGTGGATTGCTCCACTCATCGTGCTCTCTGAAAAGGTGTAAGTCCTTTTTTATTACTATTAGTAGTATTGTCAGCTTATTCGGGAGTCATTTTATTCCGTTCGCTTTTCGGTGGTGAGAGGTTGATTGTATCGTTGCAGTAAACGTGGAAGTTGTGTGCAGTGACCGGCTCCAAGAGTAATTCCTCGTATCAATGCAGATTGTTGGGCTAGTTGGTACTGCACATAAGAGGGATTGTGAAGTTGTGTTTTATGAACGCCCTTCGCAGATCGTGTAACCATGTGACACTTTCGAGTCTGGAGAAGCAGTCAGAGCGCCTGTTATCAGCCGGTTATCCTAAGAGTGTGCTGGTGTCTGTTGCGGAAGTCGTTCTCAGGGGGCTGAGTGTTCAAGATAACCCTTGTCCAGTCAAAGAGAAACGGGTTAAACAAAAGATAGCGGTTGTCCCCTATATGCACAAAACCGCGCACAATCTTAAGAAAATAGCTAACCGAGTGAATACGAAGGTTGTTTTCTCGGCTCCGGAGAAGCTAGCCAGGTTGTGCAGATTAACGAACCCCTTTCGCGGTGGCCCCCTGTGCTGTGGCAAGAAGCATAGAAACCCGTTTGTCGGTTGCGCAGAGGGAGTCGTGTACGTGATTCCGTTGTCATGCGGTAAAAAGTACATCGGGCAAACAGGCAGATGCCTAAATGATAGGTTACGGGAGCACAATTTGAATGTTAATAACCACCGTGACGGTCATCTTTCAGTTCATTGTCACGATTGTGGATGCAGGCCCTTGTTCAATACGTGCGCGATTCTAGCCAGACACAAGGATAAGACGGTCAGGGAAATAACAGAAGCAGACTTGATAAAACAGTCTGGAGCACAATGTGTCAGCGTTGCCTCCATTGACCTGTTAGACAAAGAGATAGCGTTTTTGCGTGCGACGGTGAGGCCCGGGATTGGCTGAGGTGAAGCGGTTTGAGTGTATATATGTCCCCCCCCCCTTTTTTTTTTCAGAAATAAACAGTTGAAGTAGCGCTCCGTGCTGTCTAGTCTCCCTTTTGTCCTCGTCTTAAGCGCCATCATGACGTCAAATTCCTCGTAGATGACATGTGAAGAGCTGAAATTTCGATAAGGCAGTTGTACTTGAATTGGACTGGAGCTGATGAATATACCCTTTGCATTGTGTAAATGCGGATAGTGGGCTTAGGTGACGTCTACTGAGGTTTGCAGCGTTTCTTTAGGGGGATGTCGCGCGGCCATCCAAAATCAAAAACGAACAACAGCAACCTACGGGTTTCATATTTCTAAATTTCCTGCTCATCTCCCTGTACTAAACCCGGCAGATTCTAAATCAGGTAGTACAACTAATCAGCTGCTAGCGCATCTAATGGAAAGTGCATCTAATGACAAGTTGCACAGATGTTTTATGCAACCGAACGCACATTTCTTATGCTCCACGTCTGCTTATCCTTTTTACACTCACCACAATTGGTGTTCGTAAGACAGCAGACGGATTTGTACCAGGCTTGTAGGCGAAGGGGAGGCCCCAGACCACCCCCCCCCCCCTTCCAGTTTGGAATTCTTGGCAAGGGGGGAGAGACCTTTAGCTAATCCCCCCCCCCCCTCCCCTCGAAAAGAAATCCTGGCTGCAGGCCTGCTTCAGACTGTAGCAGATCATACCATCCAACTGAAGGCAGACACTCGCGTACACCTGCTTGAACAAGCTTGTACTCGCAACATCGTGTGTCGCCATCCTGTCGTCCAGCGTCACCATATTGGCATCCATTCATTCCTAGTTACCTTAGAAATATTATTTTAATCAGCATAAATTCATCGATAATAATCCAAGGCAGACAAATGACAAACGCAAATCTCCGAACGCAGCTAGGTGACTGGTGCGCGACTGTAAAAATTTGCCTGGCCCTAGCATCGAACCAGGGGCTTCTAAATTTCCAGTGGAGCGCTCTACCACCTGAGCTAACCAGGAGTTTGACGTCAGTGAAGCAAACGAGTTTTAACAGCCACCACCAGTCTGACACCAACAAGGGATGAAATGGCCTGCGTTTTTAGGGCTATGATGATGATGCAATTATTGCATAGATGCAAGCGAGCTGGACAAGAATAACGATAATAATCCCCGGAGAAGAGGAACAAGGGGGACAAAGGAAAAACACAAATTTCCAGACACAGCTGTTCTGTTTCCCCGTGGATTATTATCGTTATTCTTGTTCAGCTCGCTTGCCCCTTTATATTATTGCATCATCATAATAACCTTAAAAATGCAGGCCGTCCACTCTCGTTAGACTGGCGGCGGCTGTTAAAGCCCGTTTGCTCTACTGACGTCTAACTCCTAGTTAGCTCAGTTGATAGAGCACTCCACTGGAAATGGAGGGGACCCTGGTTTGATATCAGGACCAGGCGGATTTATTCAGTCGCGCTCCAGTCACCTAGATGTGTTTGGAGACTTGCGTTTGTCCTTTGTCCTTGTTTTTCCCTTTCTCCTGGGATTATTATCGTTATTCTTGTCCAGCTCGCTTGCACCTTTGCATTGTTCGCATCATCATCATAAATTCAGCGTTTTGAAACCTATACAAATTGGGTTTTTCAGTGCAGCTCTTCAAGCAAATCCTACGAGGCATACTCCTGCAGTCGGTCACTACTGACTGCACTCCACTGCTTATCTTCTTCAACTTCTACAGCAACGAAATACAAACCCTCCTGAACCAAAAAACGAAGAGAATATTTGCCTAAAAACATCGTGGAAGTGCAAAATAAAATAATACAGTAATCTAAAGACTTACGCGCAGTCGCCGTACAGTGTAAACTTTGTTTCATTTGAAAGGAGAGTTTAGCAGAAGCTACAAGAGCGAGCATCTTAAAAGTAGCGCAAGGTGCGTCGATGCACGAGGCACGTGCAACTTGCAGCCCTTGGGAAGATCATGGTGGCACAGCGCAGCGCTGAGCTAGGTTTCAGACGCCATGTTCTTACCAGAAGTGGCGCGCGGCAAGTGCCTCGAGCATTTCCACAACAATGAATGGCGCCACTTTTCCCAGGATAGAGGGGCTTTACGAGCACCGCGCTTTCAGCGCCGCTGCCAAGCGACCAAGAACGAGGACTGATGCAGTGCAAGCGTTCATCGGGGCAACATGCTCGTTGATGTAGGGAGGCCGAGAAGTAAAATGATCCACGTGACATCTGGCGATTCCCCGATCGCCCCGACCTCGAACTTATTTGTTTGTTTGTTTGTTGTTGTTTTTTTTTTTGCGTAGACCCCGGCAGAATGCTTGCTCGAATGTTCATTCAGGTACTCCCTCCATACATAAGGGCACCGTGTACCAAATACTCCCAAGTCAGGTAGGTCATACTCTCACTTCTAAACTTGTAAGGTATCGGGGTACCTCGCATACAAACAGTTTTATCTCATTAAATAATACAATCCGTACTACCATCTTGTCTCGCCAGGTGAGTACTGAATCCTATGGCACATATGATTTTTGTCTAGTGCGAAACGTTCGGTCATTTTTAAAGGAATTGCCATTATTTTTCACTTAAAGGGATTGTCCGGTCAAATTTTGTATTCGAGAAAACAATTGAATATCATTGTTATTGCCTGGAGACGGATCGTACGTGCAATATCTGAATTTTATACGCCCCTCTGCGTGAGTAATTGAATTTATGCTGCTCCAATCGCATTCTAGCGCAAACGCTGCTTTCGTTGGCAACATTGAAGCTCTGACGTCACAAAACACAAAGCGAGCATTTTTGTCTGCCTCAGCGTGCTTCGTTTTTGTTGTTGTGCTCGACTTGTTTCGTAGTTGGGTGAGATTTTTGTTGCGCGGTTGGGTGCCACAACCACCGGGCAGCACATGCAAGCCAAGACATGACGTTCCACACTTTTCCGCGAGACGTGCGGTGACGAGCGAAGGGAATCATCGCCGTGAGTAAGGACTAGGTTCCCGTCCAGGTCGACATCCCGTTTATGCAGCAATCATCTCACAAAAGAGATCTACGAGCTGAGCTCTAAGTGGTCAGAAGGCTCGTAAGCTGAGGTGTGATGTTGTGCCAACGATATTAAATTATTTCAATCCACTCCTCGCCCAAATCGGATCAATCAATTTGATTATGCAGCGAAACCGAAACCAACAGCTAGGCCATCTGGAAACGATACCAGAAGTTGTATTTAGCATGCGTGCAGCACGATTCTGTTTGACCCGCGTGTGAAAATGGAGCGTGACTGCGATTCACCAGCTCGTCCAAGGCAAGTGACGACATGCATTTGAACGATTCGCCGTTTGTCTTCGACCCGCGGACATCGCCTCTGAGAGAACGACCCGCAGCCTCATCACCGATCCAGTGGATCCGCTGACATGTGTACCCAGATGCCGCTTCGTGTACTTAGGTGCCGCTTCAGAGGCGAAATCTGCATCCTTTTCTTTGCAAGCGCCCCTAGCTCGATCGGTGGCCGTCGCAATTGTGTTTGCGCGAAACGGCATACGTTTGCTCGAAGCTTATGGCTGTGTGCGAGTAATTTCCTGCTAAAAGGCGTGACTTTTTTTGCACATGCTTGGGAACTGCATTGAAAGAACCATATATTTAAGAAGGGTACAGCCTAGGAGCCTATATAATTCGAAACAAAATACAAGACATCCATCGACCAACGCTTGTTATCCCAACCATCCGACAAACCTTTGCGTTTTGTGACGTCACGCAGCACCTACGGATGTCAGCCATTGACACTAGCGAAATTCGGGGTGCAGTTTCGTACATAGGCTCATGAAAGGTTTAATTAATAGCGGGAGGTCACATATCAAAATAAAAATGACGTTTGTCTACATGAAGGCTCCCTCGACGTAACGAGCGCAAGAACTTAAGTACTTCCGGTTTCGACCGGACAATCCCTTTAATTAACCTAAATCCCTGAGGTGGTGAAAATAGATTGTACGGCCAGCACAAATATCTTTTTTTTTAACCTTGATTATACGGTTAAAAAACATAAAACTAAGCCAATTAACAAAATGCATTCAATTTTTTCGGGAGAGCTTTTAAGTAGTGCATATAGAATACTAAAAATTGGTAAGTGTAGTATTCTGAAGGGGGAAAAAAGAGCACGAAAAGAAAAACATGTTTTGCAATGGGAAAAAACAACATAAACACACTGTACAGGTTGACGCTACTACTTCCATAGTGTACTACACGAACTCGGGTCTGCTGGATCTGCCTTAGGGTAGTTCATCTCAAACAAGCTCTTTATAAGTTCGTTTGCGTTTTTTTCTTCCACGTTGAGTGATTTGTAAGTACCAGCGTCAACCAGACGGCTGTATGTCTTATCCAGATAAGAAATACAGCCGTGTCTCGTTAATACGGATCCTGTTGATTAGGACTTTCAGCGAACCGTTACCCTGTTCCGCGTACCGGACTACCGGAGCCTTTGAAGCATGCTTTTAAGCGCACGCCCGGGTGATACCGCGACAGCTGGGAGCGTGCTTAAAGGCACGCTTCAAAGGCTCCGCTAGTGCGGTAAGAGGAACACGGTAACGGTTCGCTCAAAGTCTCTAATATTGTGAGCAGTGGCGCGACTTGGTGCCAAATGGTAAAGCGCACCAAACGAGCCACCGAGCATGGGCTCGGCGTCAGGGCGTGAGAAAGGGCACCGCAGTTTTGAAAAGGACACCGTTGAAATCGGCCGATCTTCCAACGTCCTCTCTGTATCTCCTGTCCCTGGTCTTGCCAACGGCCATCGAAGACCAGGAAGACACTTCCTCACAGTATGAATGCCCCGCTATATATATACTATACAGACAATATTTTCAGGAACGAACTGGGTAAATACATGCATTTGTGTATTGTTATTATGGACAACTCACATTATGGACTTTTTCTTCGGGGGAACGGAGGAGTCTATATTAACGGACATGACTGTAACTGCTTTTATTTCCTGAGTTTTTTTTTTTTTTTTTTTTTGCTAGAAAACTAGTTACAAAGTTTGAGTATAATAAATACAGCCCCTAAAGGCACCTTTGTGATGAGTTTCATTGAATTCTGTTCGTTGGCTTATGTATACGGCTTTTTTATGACTGGATAGCATTCGAGAATACGCTGTAAAAATGTATAGATGCAGAAACGGGAGAGCGTACAGAAGTAAGATATAAAGGAAATGGAGGAATAAAAATTTATAACGTCAATATTTAACAAATTAGGCAACACATCATTTCGAGTAGCACGTAAACATCTAGAGAGAGAGAAACATTCTTCTGTCCGTTTGCCCAAAAAGCGTTGTTTTAAAAATTGGTTCGACGCTCAATGGGATCCATCCGATCGGATTCAATTCAATGAACGCGTGGCCTCGGCTTTCTTCCGTCGTCGCTCTTCAAAACTGTCAGCCATATTAGTCGTGGAAAGAACCACATTCATCGCCGGACCAGCAACTGAGCTGGGCCGCATTCCAAAGCGACGCGTCGCTTGACCCTGGCTGCGCGACAGCTGTGCAAGGCCAAGATTGGACCGAAGCGCTGATGTCAGCACGCGTCAACGCCTCCCTCTCTCCCAACCGCCGACCAATGCGCCGACACGATAGCTCCTCACCACCCGACTCTCCTCACGACGTCTTGCATGGCGCTGACAAACGAACTGACACAGGCGGGTTTTCGTGAAAACGAGCATTATATTGTAAAAACGATTTCAAAGTTCGTTTTTTTTTTTTAATTAAAAAGGGCGGCTCAACGATTTTTTTACTTTGCGTAAATACCAAATAGATTGAGTCCCTGATGTTGATAACTTATGAAACACGCGTTGGTGTTTTTTCTCGGGCAACGGTACTCGTACAAAAAAATAAAAGAAAAAAGCGAGCAGCATTCTTTGCCTCAGCGCGCAGCCAGAATAAGCGGCCACGTGATCCGGAGCCGATTATACGCCGTCAGTGTTTATCGTAGCCAGGCGATGGGGTTAGCACAACATAGGACACGCGCTGAGTTCTAGACATTGTTAGGGTTCGGCTATATTCGTCATTGAAGCGATTGGGCTCGTGTCACTACCCGAATGCTTGTCGAGCGATTGATTATCGCCAGCCCGAATAGAGTGCTCACGTAATGCTTGGGTTCAATCTTTGAGCCGCATTCAAATATTGCCACTGGGGAACCATACTGTGTATCGTCAGTGGGAGACACTGCGACTTCCAAACTACGTCATCAAATTTTGCGACGTAGAAATTAAAAGAAAACACTCGCTTTTATTCGTGAAATTACACCGCAGCAAAAAGGTTTCTTGGTCAATTGCATTGCGTGCGAGTATAGGGAGTATTCACTGGCGGCCATTGCTGTGTGCACGACTGTTGGGCGCGTGCTGGCGGCGAACTTCCACAGTTCTTCTGCAACGTGCCTTTCGCACCATTAAGATGGCCGGTCTTAGCTGCCTATTAATGTGAGCTCATTCTGAGCATGCGCTCTAAAAAGCGCCCTCAAATATGGCGTCCAGTGAATACCCCCTACGCTTCGGTCTCACTGCCAGTAAGCTTGTGTAAAGTGAAAAACATTCCAATTGAATATCGTTGCACGGCTCCTTTAATAATTCGATCTAATTCAAAGGGGAATATTGAAGCGTGACATACCTTACTAACCAGTGAGTCCGAGTCATCAAACCCGATCCATTTTGTGCCGTTTGTTATATACCAGGAAGATGTCATGCTGTCGTACTTTCTTGGGAAGCTTTTATACATCGAGCACAGCTGAAATGTGATAATTTCAATACTCAAATTACCTTCAAATATTAGCGATGTTTACCAAAGCTTTGTTTACATGCAATACCAACTTAAGATATATATGACCAGGTGTAGTAAATTTAATGACTATATATCGAAATTGTATATTGATGCCAGGGATACTCTCGAGTTAACGGAAACAAGCGATTGTCTTTTTTTTCTATTTCTTATTATTAATGGGATGGTCCTCAAAACTACTAATACGCTGGAAAGTACACGTTTGGGGTACGAACACAAGTGATAAACGTTAACGACTGCTAATACCTTTTCGAAGTAAGGCGCAAAACAAATTATATATATACAGTGAAACCCGTTTAGAACGAACCCACGTACAGCGAATTATTGTCGATATCGAACTCAGAAATAATTTAAATAAAAATGCATGTAAAAAGTAATTTTTATAACAAACAACATATTGGCTATATCGAACTTTTTCTCCCGGGAAGGTTTCCAAATACGTGCAAACAATCGTCTTCTAGCCCGTCCCTACCCCCCCCCCCCCCCAAAAAAAAAAAAAAAGTAGGAAAGAAAGAAAATTCTAAAAGCTCAGGTTGCGAACATAATTGACCGAAGAGAAGTGATTCAGAGGGGTAGAAAGCGAAAAAATAGACTCTGCACGCACGCACAGAAACAAAAATCTTTTCATCCCAAAACGGTAGCCCACGTAGAGAAGCGATTCATAAGGGGAGATAATCTAAAAGAACAAACTCTGCACACATGCAAAAAAAAAAGTTTTTCCAGCGCGTTGTTACAAGGCCGAAGCGAAGAGATGAGAAAGAAAGAGAAGCTCTCGCCTTACAACGAACGCATCGTAGAAGTTCGTTGTAAATGTTTTTTTTTTTTTTTTGCTATATCGAATTACTTGCTATATCGAACTGATCGTAGCGTTTCCTGCCGTTCGTTATAAACGGGTTTGATTGTATAGCCAATGTCGTGTTTGTGCTAACACTGTTACGCAGTGTACACATTTTTCTATGCGACTCTGAAGTCACGCAGCTTCCGTGGCACTGCTGTGGGTACGGCGCATGCGCTGACGCCTGACTTCTGGCGAATCTAGGGCTGGAGTTGCGCACACAAAAAAAAAATATATGGCTAGCGCAAATAAAAAAAAAACGACGTGTACATCGCCCTCAAAACAACAAGAGACGACTCTGCAACGACCAACGTGAACCAAAACGGGTCGCTTACATCGGAGCTATCTACAGGCTTGCGAACGAATCTAGCCAAGACCCCGACCGTGTTGGCTTCCTTCGGAACCAGCAGTCTGTACTCCATGCCCCTCGCAGCGAGGGTCCAACAGACGCTCCTGTGTTTGGAAGATCCGCGAACCTCCATGGCCAGATCCATCGCCGCGTTCTGCGAAATTGACGGTGGTTGGTGTCTTTCCGATGCCTGGCAGTCATTGGCCAGTGATAGAGCGACACTACAACGTGTGTGTGTATTGATACAATACCAGACAACTGTTCTTAAATGCGCGTCCAATAACCTCAATTCATCGCCGATAGAGGAGAAAATTAGTTACGATCCGCAAGACGCCCAACCCCATGTGCTGCGTCTTTGCAGTCCAGTGAACTCGGAACATGAATAGTAAAGGGGGCGAAAAATAAACTGTAGTACGCTCATTTCCGTATGCCTGTACGAATTTAACGCGATGCCATCGAACAGTGCTGCTTCTTGAATTTGATGCTAAATGGGTTTGATAAAAGCAGCTCCCATACAAAAACACAATTTGTTTTCATTTACTGTTGACTCAAGTACTTAGTTCCTAAGAAATCTTGGTTTAGGTTACTTAGTCCATAATAAGAAAGGCAAATTCGATCATCCAAGTGCGTCTGGGCAACCAATTTTATCAAAAAGTTACTTTCAATAGACTGGTGAAGGCGAGCGGGTTGAACATGAATACATAAAATTGAAAGAATAAAACACGGAGGACAAGCACAGGACAACCACTTTGTCCTGTGCTTGTCCTCCGTGTTTTATTCTTTCGATTTTATGTTACTTTCAAGTTGTAACCGACGTTTAAAACTGTAAAATGCCATCCGGCCTGCCATTTGATCGGGCAGAAAGGCTGGCAACTTTAACACAAGCTCTTTCAGACGTTTTCAAACATCGGTCAAGTACAAGCGGTTGTCATGCAGTTGAATACAAACAAAACGCAAAAACAATAAAGCAATTGACAACGCAGGAAACCATAAGATTCCCTAAAACGTCTGCACCTGCGTGGAGTGTATCCTAATGAGATGCAAATCTGTCAAACCCCAACTTCCTCGCTTTGTTTTTGTTTTTGTTTTTTTTCTTAACACATGTGCGAGAAATTATGCGGAAATCTTAGCCTTGCGAAGATTGTTTCGTGCTGTCTTCAAGAAACCAGGGTGTTTACTGCACGAAAATAGAAGATCTCGTTTTGTCAAATACCATGCAAGATTTTGCTATGAATACCAAACCGTAATTTGTGTGTGTGTGATTTTTTTTTTTTTTTTGCTTTTAGTAACGATGTTGAACTATTTTTTCACGTTCTAAAATTCATGCAATTTTCGGAGATTTTTTCTCGCGCATGTGTTTCAGCTTTAATTCCGCAAGCACCTCGAAAAATTATTTCTAATCGTGTCACGAGAAAGCACAAGCGCTGACAGCTCTCTTAGTCCTGTATAATTTTCTACAAAAAAATAAAAAAAAGATATACGATGTGAAAGTTTCTTCAGCGATACAGTGCGTGCAATTCCAAAATTAAAAAAAAAACTAAACTTTTTAAAATCAATAGTATCAAATAATTATAAACTTCCCTTTGTATAAATGTATCTTACGAATGAAAGGCTCCGCCCAACTGTAATCCAAACTACAGGAATTAATAAAAAAAAGAAGACTCTTTTTTTTTTTTTGGCCCGAAAAAATAAATTGCGCATTGCAGAAAATGTCTCCGCGGGAGACCGTATGTCGCTATCCGTGGTGGCAAAATGCGAAAGTTTGAGTAGATGAGGTTTCATGGATCAAAAGATAGGAGAGACAAACAAAATGTATCTATTAGCCGAGGTCCAGCTAAGCCTAATATTCATCAAACCGAGAAATGACATTGTGGGCGCCTTTAGCACTAGTTTTCGCGAGAAAAAAAAAAAAAGAAAAACATGTCAGACAGAAAGAAAACAATATCGTCCTTCTCGCTGACTAGTGTTTTTTGTTTTTTTTTTTTTTCATTGCAGTTAATGCTTACAAGTGGTCACAAATGCATTTTTGTTTTTACTTAATCAATATTAGGTTTAGGTAAACAACGACTCATCGAGATTTTTTTTTTTTTAAGTAACGTTACGTTTCTAAACTTTTTCGCATTTTTTCATCACTAGTATAGCGTCACGTTCTTACGGAGTTTCAGCTTTCTGCGATGAGTAGTTCATATTGGCGGGCGGAAAAATCCGCGTTTCATTTTCTCCGTCAAGTCCTGTACTATATAGTCACCGGCAGTTTAAGAAACCCTGGACGTGGCTTAGTTATTACGTTCACAAAAGCAGACTACCATTAAGTATCCTGCATTTCGTGTGTTTTAAGACTCGTGATATACTTGTCGCATATTCTTTATACCCCGTCAAGTCCCCAAATCATCTCTCAGCTTGCTATATGCGCGCTCCTGGTATACTTTTCTTGCTCCGGAAGAGTACTATTTTGGCCATGAACAAATCAAACCAGTCTACTATTTGCAAGGCGAACAATAACCAGTGTAACTGACCACTTCAAGAACGTGGGACATTGTGTGAACCTCGTGTTTTTATTTTAGTTCTTACTTTGCGATTGATTTTTAAAGACAGTTTTACGCCAGAAGCCCGTCTCATTCGGCAATCCACGCTAGCCACACGTTCGTACATATGCTAACAACTACATAGCGTAGCTTTTTATGTACTTTACCAGAGAGTACTTTCGCTGGTTTTTGAGCCACAGTGGGTTCGGCACAGTCGTTTCCATCGACGGTATGGTTTGCGCGCTTTGGTAAAATACCGTCGTGTTAAAAACCCTGTACAGAAAACAAAACAAGAAAATATTTGAATTATATACATTTTTTTTTTAAGTTTCTCTAGATTTCATGTAACCAAAAATGGTTATCCGACCTTAACCTGACGAACTTAGAGGTCTATCGGAGCATAAATTCCTTAAAATAATTTTGTACTTACATGACTGCCATCTGCATTTTTTATACGTGCGTTTAAATTTAATGTCACTTTTTTGCTTTATATTAGCATTACTTGGGATGTCGTCAGCAGAGGCTTCAAAGTTTTGTGGCTACGGCCCGATTCGTATGTAATACACACGCAGCGAGCCGGTCACAAGGAAAAGCGTAAGGTAAAAAAAAACTGTGTTTTAGTGCGTGTCCGGGTTGAGCGGTGTCGCCGTCGCGTCGGCGTCGGCGTAACCGCGCTAAATTTAGCGGGAAAATTGAAGTCGCGTGACCTCAGCACCAAATCAGTTTCCCTGCTAAATTTAGCGGGGGAAATGATGTCACATCACTTTGTGTCACGTCAACTATGAACAAATCCAGTTTCTTCGCTAGATGTAGCGGAAAAAATTGACGCCACGGAACCTCAACACCAATTCAGTTTCCCCGCTGAATTTAGCGGGGAAAATAATGTCACATGACTTGGTGTCACGTCACCTACGAACAGATTCAGTTTCTCCGCTAGATATAGCGGGAAATTTGACGTCATGGGCGGAGGAGGACGAGGGGGAGGTACGGAAAAAGAGGAGGAAAGGAGGATAAAGCAGGAGGAATAAAGGAGAAGGAGGGGATGAAGAGGAGAGGAGGAGGAGGAGGGGTGGGGTCGGAGCAGGAGGAGAGAGGAGGATGGAAGGAGGAGGAGCGAGGGGAGGAGGGGAGGGGGTGAGGAGGAGGAGAGAGGAGGATGAAAGGAAGAGGAGGAGAAGGGGAGAGGAGGATGAGGGGAGGAGAAGGAAACAAGGGAAGAACAAGGAACAGAGGAGGAGCGGAAGAGGAGGGGAAAAGGAGAGGGTACAGAGGAGGAGGAGGAGGGGCATACCCTCTCCTTCGTACCCTCCCCTCCTCCTCCTTAAGAGCTTCGCTCTAATTTCGCGTTACAGAGACTTGTAAATGTCTTTAATTTTTTGTTTTGTTTTTACATAGTGAAGTAACGAGCATTCAACTAGAAGAGCATCATATGCCGGTAACGCGAAACACACTGACGCACCTGTATTAAGTAAAAGAAAACTAAGGTGGCAGTTTTTGTTGAAAATTTTGTTTTACAAAAACGTTCGGGGGATGTGTTTTGTTCCTGGAAAGTTTAAAAGCCTCTCAGTTCATCGCTTTTTTTTTTTTTTTTTGTCAGGAAACATCTTAATCGGGGAGTCTGCTGAAGATCCAGGTAGGTGTCATTCGATGGAAAATTGCGCTTCTGAACTCATGGTTGCTACTGACCGAGTGAAAACCTTGTTTGGGTCTGATCCAAACCTCTTAATCTTTAACGAAGATACCTGTAGTGCGCGAGGGAACTGGTAAAACTTTACCTAGAGCATTAATAACCTAAACCGGGGGGGGGGGGGGGGGGGGCAAAAAAATTAAAGTGATGGGGGAAAAAATTGAAACAACGAACGTTGTCTTTTTCCCCTTATTCCTTTCAACATTTTTCATTTTTATTTTCGTCCCCCAGTTTCGGGTTAATGTCATCATAGTAAACTTTTAATGACAGCTGCATTTTGAGTGGATATTTTTACACTACAAAATTTGTAGCCTCGATTTTACGAGGAAAATTTATTTTAATATGAAACCGCACGATCAGGGTTTAATTATTATCACAAATAAGACGACAAATTACATTGACAATTTTCTAAGGTGACCACTTTTACAACCGATGTTGAATTGGAAACAAATAAAAAGCATAAAGAGGCGAAGTTCGGCGATGGAGAATATTTGCGAGAGAATAAATTACTTTATTGCCGGCACAATTTCTTTTTTAACTGACACTTTCTCGTTAAATATGATTTGTAAAACTTTGTACTGGCAATCAATAATCTTTTGTGTGTGTGTTCTAATTCGTATGACACACGACCGGATTTAAGATTGCATGCAATCGCTCGTATCTAGACGGAATATAAATATGAATGTATTGCTTTACCCACCTGAGAAGGGATAGAATATCTTGTAACCGTGCTTTGTACAGGGCTACGTAGTCGAAGAATGCACACAGCAGCTTTGTGTCTGCTAACCTCACTCGAATATCCTACAGAGTAAAAACACGTACATGCGGTTTCAATAATACGTAAAGTGTGCAAATAATCGTTGACACACGTAATCGATCATGCACACACACGAGCCCAAGTTGTGGTTATCGACAGGCTTGACGGGGGAAAGCTAGACGCAGAATGCGGTGTGTGAGCGACCCCTTACTCTTCGCAGCTGCCCGACTTTGGCTTTACCATTTTAGAGGGCAGCTCTTAGGGGCCCGTTTCCGGGTTAAGCGGCGTCGGTGTCGGTGCCGGCGTCGGTGTAACCGCGCGTTGCATTATGGAACGTGTCTCATAATTGCGTCACACGTGACGTCACGTGTGACGTCACACGCAAACATTGACCTTTTTTTTATCACTCGCACAAACTTGATGTAAAGGTAAAACAAATAGAGATGTGACTGTGTCCGGTATCCAGCCATGCATTTTGCTGAATACGTTGCGCGCCGCGTCAAATTTCCGAAGTTCCCAAAGCCGTCTTGCTCGTTCTGTCGCGGACACACTGGTACTGATCGACGGCTCATTAGACGCTCTTTTTGATTGGATACGTTGCTGCATTTCCTCTGGGTTTATCGGGGATTACGGGCCGACATACTGAAATTTTAAAATTTACACGATTTTTTGTTGATTTCTAAACAGCAAATATTTTCCGATATTCACTTTTTTCGGTGCAAATCTATAAATCTAAAGAAGATATTTCGTTTGGAACCGAAGTCAGTGCGCGAGCACATCAAAGTCGCGAGATATACTGCCCTGAAATTTCGCCAACGCCTAAAATGGCCGCCAGTCGCCGCAAGCCCCCACCCGCACCTTCCGCATGCGTGGCGCCAGCTCAAGGTCATCCTCGAACAATATATTTTTTTCTTTTTCTTTTTTTTTAACGTGAAACGTTCTTTGGCTAGCTGTTCGACATTTCGTGAAGCCCAGATAAAAGCGTGGCCGCGATGCTCGACACTGATTGGTTGACAGATGACAGAGTAGGAGTGAGGTGCTCGACGCTGATTGCTTAACGGGGAAGTCACGTGACCAGAGAGGTAGGCGAGGAGGAGTTTGAACACCATGTGCGCACTGGAGAGTATGAAAGAGTATGGCTCGAGAGTATGAAAGGCTCTGGAAGATCGCCAGGTTTTTCAGTCCGATTAGCGGTAGTATCACTTCGTTCTAGGAACAACTATCAAGTGTACACATTTTACACGTTAAACTGTTTGATGAAGATTGCCGTGAACGTAGGCGTCTGGCGTCTGGAAACTCAGAGTATCGCTAAACTGTTTCTGATTCTGGAACGTTTCTCGTATGCAACGCAATCGCTTAGCAATTCGCCTTTTTTTTTTCTTTTCAATCGAAGTTACAGCGTCGAAATTGATGACCCTGCAAACGTTGCATCGCCGTTTCCAGAGCCATGGCCGTTTCCGTACTGGTGCCCTATGTGTAGGTCTAATTTTAAAAACGTATTCATGCAAAAAAAAAAAAAATTCAGGAGGACGCTTAACCTTCACAGGTAAGAGTGAAACGCGATAGCTAAATATAAATCCCGCTTGTTTCCAAGTCGTTAAAGAGTGTCTGCGTGGCCTAGTGGTTAGCGTGTCTGGCTCGCAACCCACTAGTGGGTTCGCTCCCGCTTCACCCAAAATTCTTCGAATTTTTTTCATTGAGACAAATGAATTACCTACAAACCAATCAGGATTTTCCCGGCACGCCGAATGTAGTAAAGGAAAGTGCTGCCCTACGCACCTTCAGGATGTGTCTGTACTCCAAGTGATTGAGCCTGGTGACTGCGGCGAGGTCCAAGCAGAGTCCGTCGAAGTTGATGCGCAGCAGCAGCCCTTCCACTTTTTCGACGAACGCGTCGTTTGACGACTCCTGCAGTCGGAACTGCTCGATCTTGCGCCTCGTCAGCAGTCCCATAATCTTGAAATTAGACTTGGTCTGAAGCCTTTTTAAGGACATAAACGCGTCTGTAACGGAACGACACGCGTGTTAGCCAACATGAACAAGGTGAAGGTTCTAATTTTGTAAGCTATTCGGAACTCCGGAAAAGGTCACACCACCCAGCGGAGACGACGTGAAGGAGAACAGCGAGGAGCTATCACGTATCTAAGCTTGCAGCAAAAACTGACGTGGCCTGGCGGCCGAAATGTGAAACAGAGGGAAAGGAATTAAACGTACCGTCAGTGCCACATAACTTCTGAAAGCACCATGCGTGCGAGACCCGACTGTGTGATTTCAAGCTTGAAGAGTGCTTTCCATCACACCGACATTCGCCGTGTCTCGCGAAGCGCCTGCTATGTCGCGCTGGCAGTGCTCTCAGCTGCCACAGTTTGTGCCTTATAAACCATGTCCGGCGCTGTCCAGCAACATGGTAATGAATCAGATGGTATTTCAAGTCATTCCACATAATATAAGGATATGATGATTACTTTTATGGCTAGAGGACCCACAAAAATTATCACCATGCTCTTTTGTTTTAGGCTTCAGTGTTAGCTACACTAAACAAATAGTGCAACGCAACTTGACATGTAGTCGATGAGAAATTAATAATTCAGGGGAAGCTCCTCCCATCTCTACCCACTTTATGGCCGATTCACACGACGGACTGATCCGAAGACGGATTGATCACGTGACGACATGTCCGCGGTTCGTCCGTCTCCCAAGCGCATCCACACGAGGGAGACGACGAGCAGACGCCAGCGAGGACAGACCGAACCTCTTCGCCGCCCCACAGTGCCGCGAAACTCCAACATCGCACCGTGGCAGTGTTATCCAAGAGAGAAATCGAAACTGGCTACCACGATAAAGAATTGTACGCCGCTGTTACGCACAGATCGAGACAAAACATTGTGATAGGCTTCGCGTGAAGCGCCACTATAGCTTTACTAACCCAAGGCATGACAGTGACACAGGCATGGTGCTGCTCGAGAAGGGTTCGGCGTAGAAGCGACGAAGTTCTGGGCTCGCGAAGGGGCAGTTTAGAGATGTTTTCACACATCCCGCGCTCGTGCTCAACGGTCAAGTACAACACACCCACAATAGAGGTCTTGCTCAGTAAAAGCCTGATTGGACGTGCAAGAATTATTGTGGCATGTCAGACGAGTTTTGACGGGAGCTTCTTGACATGGACCCACGGAGGAGTACGGGAACCTGCGTCAGCAGGACAAGGTTTCTGCACTATCTTTCACTCGTAGAACCAAGAATCGGTGACGTGAGAGTCACGTGGTACACGGTCCGCGGACGAAATTCACGATTCAATCCGTCGTGTGAATCGGCTATATAGCAGAGCGCACGATGGAGAGGACGTCGCCTCTCGGCGTTCGCTCTACCAAAGTGGAAAGATGTGGGGCGAGCTTCCCCTAAACTCTCAAACAAAGGACACAAGCACAACAATGATTATACTGGTGATCCTCGTTTTCACCTTGCTCAGCGCGACCCGTTATGGCCTATAGTCGCTGGCAGTGGAAGAAACACAAGGCGTAGTTTATTATGTTCACGCTTCGTAATTCGAAGTTCGGGGTTCTTTTCGAGTGATGATGCAATCTCGTTGGTTACGGGTTAATACTAAGAGGGTTGAAACACGGCACTTCTGCATTTTAAATGTGGTGAGTGGTGTCACAGGAGGCAAACACACAACATTGTTCGCCAACACAAGAAACGACGTTTTTGTTTGTTGTGTGGCCCGAGTAATCTGCAGCAGCACCGCTCATGCTCCAGTATGTCATTTTGTGGCTCTCAAGCATTTACAAGGTTACAAACAAGGTGTCTTCTGGTATGTCCGGGTTAACCGCTCATGTCATCATCATGGTGTGGTAATGACGGCTTTATGACCTACCGTATGTGCGAACGATGAACCTGGTATTTTTCTTGTCGAATCCCACTGCGTCCTTGAGAATGATTCTGTCGCAAAGACCCACGGGAAACGGGCCCGCGTACGTCGCGCCCACGGAGCAGTAGATGGTCAGGGCAGCCGGCAGCGTGTGGCCTGAAACATGAAGCGGGTTATTCGTGAACTTCGGACTTTTCTTAAATGCGAGGGGAGGGCATTTATCGCGCCCGTGACGCTATATTAATGCGAAAGCATTAACTGTCCCATGGAGCGAATCGACGTCATCAGCTTTGAAGCCGCGCCAAACGGCACCTAAACTCCCCTGTCCCAACGGAGCGAAGTGAAGCCGCGATCTGATGGATAGGCCCCCATTGGCTGGCGCGCGTCATCAATGAACGAGGCTCCCATTGGCTCTGGCGCGGCGTAGTTCCAAAAGACGCCACCAGAGAAGCCCTCTTCATGGCGGCGCAGCGCACGCAGCGACCCGGTCGCCGGTAGGAGGGAGCAGCTGGCCGCAGAGCCCGCGCGGGGCAAACTCCGGAGAGGCTGCGCGGCCGAGCTCAGCGCGGCGCGGCCACATCACGAGGGCGCGCGCTCGGCCGTCAGCCGCTACCTCGGCAGTAGCGAAACGTGGCCGTCCACGCCACTACGCCGCAGGCCAACTAAGGGAACGGAAGAATGACATTCATGCTTTCGCATTCACAACTCATAAGAAGTGCTTAGGTGTCCTCGGACTTTTATGGCTGCTGCGCGAAATCGTAACGTCCCACTTCTTCTTAAGTTTAGAGCGAGGAAACTGGCTTTCTTTATTGATAGTCACGACCACCCACTCAGCGACATTTTACTCGTGCACCTAAAGAGTCATTGGGCGCGCTAAGTCCATGCTACGGAGCGCGAGTGTTTGGCGCTCCTTTCACTAAGCGGACAGGAGTGCCACCAGAGACTGGCACTCGAGCGCGCTCTTCGTGCACCGAACATTTCTCGGAGCGCGAGTGACTTCACTGATCTCTATTAGCGGCGAGAAGATTGGTGGCGCCCTCCTGTGGTTCCCCCTTGTGACGTCATTACCTTGCAAACAACAAGTTCGATGGTGTTTGTTATTAGCATGGTGGAAGCTTGAAATCATTGCGCTCTCAAAGGAACACTGCCAACACCGTCAAAATTAAAGTTCTTTCATTCCTCCTGTTTCCGTCGATGAAAATCCCCTTTCCGACGTCATAGTCAGCGTTCGGCCAATCGTGGAAGGCCGACCACAGCGACGCTTTCGGTCGCGCACGGGGCTAATTGTAGTAGGCTGGATCGCGGACCGCGGCCTCGGCAGCTGGGGCCGAGTGTCGCCACCGGCGGCCATTGATTGACACAAGCCAATGCATGGGACTCTATGGGAAGAACGAGAAAAAGTGACGATTTCGCCTGTTTCTAAGCTGTTGTCGGCACTGAAACTTTTTTAATGCTTTTTGATAAGCCCGTCAAATAGCTTGCGTACAAACATTAAAACTGACAGCCCTCGCAGCTCTTATAAATAAATAGTTTGTGGTCAAGAGTGACTCCGCTGTAGTGCAGCTCAATGAGGCGAGAGTCACCTAGAGTTACCGCGGAGTCGGTGGCGGTGTCGTTGAGTTGGGTTTAGCAGACGACAAGCTCGAAGGCTTTGCTACGCGGAATTCGCTCACTCCCGGAAAGCCGCTGTCGAGATGGAACTTCTTTGTCATTCATCAACTTCTGGGCTTCCCTAAGGACGGTCTTATTGACGGCAAGTTCTTTTGTTTACTCCACTACGAGAGCAGGCTTGCCAGCTCAGCCGTGGGTGCTCCGGCACGTTTGCTTTTTTTACTCGGCGACCGGACGTTTTGCAAATACCGATTCGATCTCTAAACACCCGACATAAGGATCGCAGCGCACCATAAAATACTCGCCTCCGAGCACAGCGTACATGCTTCAATATTCTTACTTTTGTGCGTTTCTCCCATATATACTGCCGTGTATTGCCTGGTGTCAAGCAATGGCCGCCGGTGGCGACACCGACGGGCTCCCGATCCGCGATCCAGCCTACTAAAATAGAGATCAGTGAGTGACTTCTTCGCGCTCCGTGACGTCACGTAAACAAACAAGATAGCTGCGCTGCTGTTGAGACCGTCGAGACGAAAGGCGTAGCCGGACCGCTGGCCCTTTTCAGTTGATTAGTGATTAATCCAGCAGGTAAAACAATTTGATTTGAAAGCCAAGACAGCAATTAGCATTCTGAAAAAAGTTTGTTCGTGCATGTCGCCTGAAAAAAAAAAAAATCATTTATCAAACGGTAGCGTGCCGATAGCACAGCGACAGAAAAGTTGTCGAGATGAGGAGACATTCGGACCGCTCTGCCCCTTTTAATGCTTTGCTCAGCGAATAAAGATACTTTGATTTGCAAGCCGAAACATCGGTGAGCGTTGAGGAAAAGGTTTGTTCGTGCGTCTTGCCTGAAAACGAATTGATCTATCGAACAAGCGTGCCGATAGCTCGGCGACAGAAAAGTTGTGATGAAAAGACAGTCAGGACGCTGTCCTGCTTAGAATGCTTAGCCCAGCCGCAGCGAATAAAGATACCTATAGATTGGAAAGCCGAAACATCAGTTATCGTTGCGGGAAAGTTTTGGTCATGCATCTCGCCTGAAAACGAATTCATCTATCGAACGGTAGCTTGCCGACAGCTCAACGACCGAAAAGTTAAGATGAGAAGACAGTCGGAACGCTGGCTGCTTAGCCCATCGAATCAAGTTACTTTGATTGGAAAGCCGAAACATATATGTAACTTAACATATGTGTTGCGGATCGGCGTGCTATCGAACGACGGTGGTATCGGCGTAGCTTCCGTCTCGCGCAGCGAGGCGGAACCACAGAATCTCTGACAAATTTTAGGGTTTCCTGCATCAACGAGCGGGTTCAAGAATGTTGTCTTTAATTTAAATCGGAACAACATGCATGGTCAATAAAAAGATCGGCAGAGGTAGCTTTCCACGTATGTGCACGAAGGGGGTCTTCAAACCTTTCAGGAATAATAAAATGTTATTAAAAACTTCATAACGTCGCCGTCTCATTTGCTATAGACTCTGCCACTCCACACGGGCCTAATTAATTTATCTTCGAAATCATTTCGGCTTCTGGCACCCGTATCCAGGAGAAGCCCGGTTCGTCATAACCGTGAGGTCGGAAGGAGCTCGTGGGGCTCGTCGATAGTTTCGGGCCGTGTTCCAAACTTTACTCCATCTCACTCTAGAGTAAAGGTTATGTACCTTAGCGTTCGATAACCTACCCGCGTCCAGCGTTCCTCTATTTTTGCTGTCGAGTGGCATAATCCGCCAGGGTAACTTGGATCCATGCGAGTAGATTTGGAACGCAGCCTCGGTGCGTCGCGCTCCTGTACGCCATGCGTCGTTTAGTTGCTGCGCTCGGAGTACGAAACTCGGAGCGTCGGAGTAAAGGCCGGTTCAGACATTTGCGTTTGAATGCGTTTGACTGCGTTGCGTTGAGAACCGAAAGCGAGTCAGCGGCACATTTGTGCTTCGTATGAAGCGTCGAATCCAATTCAAGGAATCATCTTGGCACGCGATATAAGCAGCGGGGATGTCCTGGTTTCTTGCAGCCGCAACGCAGTCAAACGCAGTCAAATGCAATTGTCTGAACCAGGCTTTAGAGTAAAGGAGTGCGAACTTAATGCACCCAATGTATATGTGGTTTTTCTACAAAACGATATGTCAACTTATAAAACGAGTTGAAACTGATTGCGACGAAATGAACGCTGTCATAACTGTGGTTTGTTGCAACCTAGAAACAATGGTTGAATCACAAAACTGCATGCACTGACAAAGACTAGTTTCCAACGAGCTGCCCTTCGTAAAGCCATTTTGCCCAAACGTTACCTCAGTCACGGGGGGGAAAATCAAGGTGATTTCTTTCATGATTTAAATCGTGGTGGGATGATTTAAATCAAATATGGGCCTCAATAATAACCGCAAGAAATATATATATATATATATTATTTACCGTATGTCTATCATTTGTTGCTTTCTATCGGAATTTGTGTTTGTCCGTCCCGTTTTTCCCCCGCTCCTGGGTTACCATGTCAGTTTTAAACCAGCTCGCCTGCACTCTTGATTGAGAAAAGTGATGTCTTATTGAATGAAAAAACAAGAAAGGAAAGCAAGTAAAGCTTTTTAGCCAACTAAAACATTCAAGCTGTTTTGTTCCAGTATGGCGGGAGTTACATAAAAGAAAGTTGTTAAAGTGTATTTTAAATTTACTGTAATTCTTTTTTTTTTTTCGCATCGTTATCAGTGATCGGACCAATTGCTAAATGAATCTTCCATGTTTAAAACTACATTCAGTGATAAAAAGTCACGTTCTTCTAGCTACAGCGATTTAAATCAAATACATTTTATTTACTTGTTTTTCTATCGTGATATTTTTTTACCCTGCTTAGTTACTCATGACTTTTGGTTAAATTATGACTACTATTGGCGCCCTTGCGTTTGCACAAAATGACCTCCGAATAAAACTGCACACTCGCACTTTTCACTCCTTCTGAAATGTCCCAGAAACCTGTCCCCTTTGGTCCCCCCCCCCCCCCCCTTGGTATGCTCCCCTGTCCCCCCCCCCCCCTTTGGTATGCTGGAAAAGAGGCTCATTACTGTGCAATCGTGCGCATTCCGACGAATGCATCGCCAAATCGACTCCTCTCCTAACCGCTGAATCACTGCTCGCGCTACTCAGTGGCAGTGAACGCGCTAATGGTGTACCTAATATGCAGATTAAATCAACTTACCTTTAGCTTTAAAGTTGATGGTTCCATTTAGGTTTGGCGGTGGCGTCAGCTTCAGTACTTCTACCGCAGCGACGGTTGGCGTCGTGGTACCTGTGGTGCTTCTTTCCGTCGGCACCGCTGATTCTGTCCTGAGCGCTCTCTCACTCGATAAAACCTTTTCAGGTAACTCCAGATCCGATGTGTTTGCTTTTGTTGGCATGTCTCTGCCAGTTGATGTCAGAGTTGTGTTGTTGTTCGGGGTTCCTGGATGCTGAGCAACGTGTAATGAGCCGCTATCCTGAAAATGAGCGGCTGGAATACCGCGGTCCTCCTGGGCAGGGATGTTATCGTAGTAGAACCCGTCCATGTCGTCGAGATCATCGTCATAAAAGTGATTGTCGGCGTCATCGTCGTATGAATTATTGCCGCTCATGTTCTCGGTTTTATTGACTGTCGTCGCTACATCCGTGGTGCTCGCAATATGTTGCAACTTTGGTAATGCATCGTTATAATCAACTGTGTTTAATTCATTAACATTAAAGGTAGTGACATGCGTTCCAAACAATTTAGTTAATGCATCACTCTCGGGTGATATAAAATTCTCGGCAACGGTTTTGTTAACAGGAATGTCCTCCTTAGTACTGGAAACAGGCAAGTCGGGTATCAGAGTCCTCAAAGTTTTAGACTGGCTCTCAACTGACTCAGTATAAATCGTTGTTGTGGCATTACGTTGACTAGATTGCTGGCCTTCAGTTATCGCGTCTGAAACTATCGTAACTTCCCCAGTTACGATTTCTCCTTGATTTCTGGATGACACAGTATCGTCTTTGCCTTTAGATAATACATTTCCTCGCTCCGCGGTGATAATGGTCCCCTGACTACTCGAGGCCAGCGTACTGGCGTAGCCTTCTTCATCTTCTTCATCAACCCATAAACTTGAAGTTAAAGGTAAAGGTTTCACCCTTTGAATCCAAAGAGGCTGTTTGATTTGTAATCATTCCATGCTGGATTGTGGTTGACGTATCCTGTGCTTTCTTCAAATTTACGTTAACTTCCGTTTTTGAGTCAGTGGAAAGCAAGCTATTTCCAAGCAAAGTTGGAGACTGCTCGGATTCTACTTCGGCACTACCTTTCGTAGGTGTGAAGGAAGTCGAAGGCCCAATCGTGCTTGAGTTGCCTGATTTACGGAGAAAGCGGTTCCCGAATGAATTTTGAATCACGCTGGTAATGTCCTCATGAATACCCCTAAATACTTGTGATGTATTTGACGTGACCACCTCAATATCAGCGAGTGTAAAGGTTTCACCCTTTGAATCCAAAGAGGCTGTTTGATTTCTAATCATTCCATGCGGGATTGTCATTGACGAATGTTCTGCTTTCTTCAAATTTACGTTAACTTCCGTTTTTGGGTCAGTGGAAAGCAAGCTATTTCCAATCAAATTTGGAGACTGCTCAGATTCTACTTCGGCACTACTTTTTGTAGGTGTGAAGGAAGTCGAAGACCAAATAGTGTTCGAGTTGCCTAATTTACGGAGAAAGCGGTTCTCGAACGAATTTTTAACCACGTTGATAATGTCCTCACTAATACCCCTAAATACTTGTGGTGTCTTTGACGTGACCACCTCAAAGTCTGCGAGTGTTCGTGCAGACATCGTGCTATTTGACACACTGTGCTTACCCAGCTCGAAAGTTGGAATAAACGTCGAAAAATTCAATTTTTCAGCTGCTGGCGTGGGTGTCAAGTCAATTTTGTGCGTGCCCACCCTACGGTTCGCTTCTGGAAGAGGTCCGGTTGTTGCCTCGCTGAAGCCGGCGTTATTCGGCGACTGGAAACTAAACGGACGCGCGATCTGGAGTTGCCGTTCTTCGTCTTCGGCCCAAAATGTAGTGACGGCGGCGGTCCCCGTTCGGAAAGGTGGCATTGCCGCGCCTCCATCCGGGTCGAAGGGTACGTCGACGTTTCCGCCATCTGCGCAGAGTTGTCTTCCCGAGATCTGCAGCGCGACTTTGCGCTGTCGCCTTTGCTGCAGCCGCGGGACGCTGGTTGGTGGGAAATTTCTTTGTCTTGTCTTCTAGCTGCGTGGCCATCTGAACATGCACCCCGTTTCCAACTAGATTCTGGACGTCACTTCCGTTTCCCAGGGGCTCGATCGCCGCATTCTTGGACTTCTTAAAAACGTTGAATTCTGCGAACGTGGACACAGTAAGACTACAGCCTGGAACGCGTCTCCAACGCCCCGAAGTGGCAACAAAATGACGTCACAAGAACTGGCATGTTATGTTGTCGGAGGTCGCGATTCTGGCGGTTGATATTAGAAGTTCCGGCAAAAGGTTACGGGTGAACGCGAGTGTTGCTGCCGTCGCGGCGACGCAACTCCAGGCTGCTAGAGCTTCCGAGAACTGACAAGCTGCAGAGCAACCTACAGTAGAGCAGACACCTGCCGCATCCACCTCCGCTGTTGTGGCACCACCAGAATCGTGGCGAGCAACAGCATAACAGAGCTATGACGTCATCAGACGCAAATCGAGGGACCACATCTGACCACGCGGTAAACACACCAGTCGGAGAAGCGTTCCATGCACCATAGTAAAACCACACTTGAGGTAAAATTTCTCAAGTCAGAGGACAACCTAGACTACTCTCAATAAAGAATAATGTGGAGGTAAGTTTTCTACGACTTTTCGGACTATCCTTCTCGTCGCCGTGATATCGTAACCGCAAATCAAACCACGTGGCCTTCGTCTCTCCGAATGTATCAAAAGGCACAAATGCTTGTGGAATGAGTGCCGCAGTGACAAAGGCTCTAATTAGATCCCGCAATATTATTGACTCTTCTGTTCTTTGTGGCAATCTTATATTGCATGTTTAAAAAAAAAAGGCGAAGACACAAAAATAAGCAAAACCTTATTTACGATCATTTACTGACACGCAGCATGCCTCCGGCCATCATGCAAATGTGATGGGTCAGCACCCGAGTTGTATCGCGATTGGAAGACAAAAATTACCGTCATGCAAATGTGATGGGTCAGCACCAGAGTTGCACCGCGATTGGAAAACAAAAATTACCGTCATGCAAATGTGATGGGTCAGCACCCGAATTGTACCGCTATTGGAAGACAAACATTACAACTAAATCATAATGCAGAACACGAAGATACAACTCAAATGCCTACCCTGGACGTCTGTCTTCGGCAAGATATTTGAATAATCTACTTTCCCGTAAATCACTTGGGATCAATAGCCAACTGATGCAAGTTACGGTGAGATATCGTCAAGTGACGATACTGGAAACAAGTTTAGACCTAAATAGAACTGTCTGCGTTGTGCCATGTAGCACTTAAAATGGCGTGCTCATTTTCACAATGCACTGTTTTTGTTTTGTCTTTTCCAGACATAATTTCGGTTTTGTTATTCGCTGAGTTTCCTATATTGCATCGATTGCATCCCCCAGGTGCTTAAAAGAAAGTAGACACGCTATTTTTTTTTTCATTTTGAGTGTATGACGGAAGAAATTATATCAGCAAAGATCCGACATTTATGATTCATCTGTGTACCGAAGTCCTTGTCGGAACAGCCTTGGTAGAAATGTGTATATTTATATTATTCTGTTCGTAAATAATCGAATCTCGGAGTGGTGAAGTCTTGTCTTACGAGCAGGCACCTTGGTCCAAGGAACGAGTAGGATAAAGAGCGGCAGGCACGCCATGATCATCAAAGTGAGAGGCAGGTTCGCGGAGATTAGTCTGCAAGAGTGAAACCGCCAACAGAACTGCCGATGTGTCCCGGAGTTTGCTGGAGCGAGAACGGGCGTGCGCTACGAGTGGAACACGTTAACCGTCAACAGCGGTGTGCTAGAGCTGGAGAGAACGCAGCCAAAGTACACGCCCAGTCAAACTTCCTCCGTCTGAATGTAGTGACCCAAGTACCGTGTGTCCCGAGCTTGCGGATGCACAGGCGGATGGCTCCATAAGAACCACGCCGTTTTCGTTTTGTTTTGTTTTGTTTTTTAACATGGACATAGTTAGTATACAAGCGCTACAAGTCCAACACCTCCTGGATTTAAGAAGACCGCACTGCCCAATTATCAACATCGCTCTAAGAAAAGCGAACGCGGGGCCCGGACTGGATACGAATGCTGCGTCAGCGCCGGGCTTGGACTCGGGTCCTCGCTGGCTGGAGACGAGTCTCAGCCGAACTCTGACGCAACACTCGTGACCAATTCGTGTCCCGCGTTCGCCTCCTTGAAATGACGTTGACAATTCAGCACGACGGCCTTCTTATTTATACTCGTCGTCACATCAAGAAAAAAAAAGGAAGTTTCGCCCATTATTCGTGCGATGCGCGAAGTAGTTCTTGTAGGATTTGGTTATCGAAGGAAGGAACGATGTTTTTGGCGTTTGAAATGTGTACGTCTTGATAAAATAACACGAAGCTAATCCGAGACGCACCTGCCTATATCTTAATTCGCACACCCATGAAGGGGAAAATTAGTAACGTTCCGCAAGGAGCCGGGCTTCTTTTTACTATATAGTTCTTGAAGTGAATACGAGTATACGGTGGTGTTGGTCTCCTCCCCTCTCCCCCTCCTTCCTTCTTCCTCCCCCAGGTGCAGCATGATCGTCCTCTCTGGCCCACTTGTAGCTGCAATTTTGACGTAATGCTCCTTGACACTGAGAACATCGACGCATAAAGTCAAAAACGGAAAACAATTTCTCCTTGGCAATGACCAAACATCGCTTCTATATAGCTTTGAATGAGATAATGTTGATTTCTTAAACGTTACCCTACCCCAAACCTAATATAACTTTTCGCTATCTGGATTCTGGAACTGGAAATCTTATTTGATTCTATATCTAGATTTTAGGTTTCCAGGGATTATTCCTTTGTCTGTAATCTGGATTTCAGGTTTCCAGTAACAATTCCAGTTATATTGCTTGTTCCATAATCCAGATGACGAAAAGCTATATTGGGTTTTGGAGGCGCTAGGGTAGCATTTTTGCTGTGTTGTTTAGTGATTCAATGATACCTATCGCGAAAAATAAATTCCTCTGTGGTATACTTACTTCCTTAGACGGTTTTTGTACGTGCTCCATAAAGATTCTGTCAAAAACAAAAGAAAGAGGAAAGTTCATTATTGCTGACCTTTCGAACATATCGGGACACAATTTTGATGCAAAGTTTTAAAGGTAGGAATTTTGATGGGCACTGGGAAAATAATTCGAGGTTTGACAAAAGACAAATAAAAGCCAAAGTGTTTTATAACCCTTTGACATTTTTTTACAGAATTTATACATTTTGATACGCCCCAAAGTATATAAATTAAAGTAAGAATTACACATACAAATATGCTGAAAAGAATCATTGTTTAATCAACCCCCATATTTTATTTTATTTGTCTCAATCTATCACCATTTTTTATGAGCCCAATAGGTATTATATTTTTCATGTGTCGCGCAGAATACGAAAGCTGTACAAATAATATGAATGTAACATTTTCAGTTCATATCTGGCAATTAAGTAGAGTTTGTTTGATTTTCACAGATTCTGACAAGCAAATAACACAGGTCTAACACGTATAAAAGTCACAAATAAACACCAGAAACATCAATGGCATTCTAAATCTTGAACGGAACCACGTAAAAGAACAACGCAACGCAAACAAAGCATCGGCACTTCTTTTTTTTTTTTTTAGTAATATCATTTAGTGTTTAACAACAACACATTTAACTGCCTGAGTTGTAGCCCCACACGGGCAGATTCCACTATAGAAAAAGTCTCGATTACAACATCCCAGCTGTAAGAAAAAGAAGGGGGAAAAAATTAGATTTTGTTTTCGTTTTTACTGTGCCGAAGCACCCGACTCTCGGCGCGCTTACCACGTGTTTCACCTTGTCTCCTCCCTCTGCGTCTGGTGACTTTCAATCATTAATACGAAGCAAAACGTTACATCACCGATGTACAAGAGAAGAAAAAAATATTACATAATGATCTTGTTTCAAAGATAGTTATCTAAAAGACTGATGAACTCAAATCTAATCCGAATCAGCGACTGACCAACACGGCGGGTGCCTGCAGAAGCGAGGCGTCAATATTAGAGAGCCTGAATTTATGAGAGGGAACAACTCAAACCATGGAAAGCGTTTGCAATTTAATGGCGGACACCTCCTGCGCATATTGGTTCGCGAGTGCGCATGCGTGGCGCTGTCGTGTGGCGAAGAGGAAAGCGAGCCGGGAGGCGAAGAAGACGCTGGCAGACGATCGCCCCTTTCGTAGCCTCCGCGCAGCTCGTTATTGCAAATAACGCGGCACATATTTCGCGCGATCCCAGATCGAGCAGTTGGAAACTCTCTGTAATCTAATCACATTGTACTCGTATTCACCTAAAAAAAACGTAGTAAAAAAAAAATTAAAAAGTCCGGCTCCTCGCGGAACGTTATTAATTTCTTCCTTCTCGCATTTAATTAAGATATACGAAGGTGCACCTAAGATTATTTTTACGGTATTTTATCGAAACTTTCACGTTTCAAACGTCAAGGCCAAATTTAGTAAGAACTACAACCAAATCTAGTAAGAACTACTTCGCGCAGCGCATGAATGCATAGCTTACAAGTGTCACCGTTGCTGGGTACTGACGGTTATTTCTACTTACTTGTTTCTTCAAACTACAACTTCCTCGGTGTGAAAGGCGAACCGAACGCTCGCGGCGCATAAAATACTGGCATGGCCGCGAATGACATCACCTGCAACCTATGTATAGGGTGACACACTTTTTTTTTTTTCATTTCTAAGAGTCCACTGCGCATGCGCCTTCCTGGTTCACAAAAACTCGAGTTTTTTACCATTTTGTTGTGTGTTTACTTGCCCTTAATTTCAGTAGTATTATGCTCCGATCAATAGTTGATCAACTTACGCAGGAAATGGCCAGTTCGGAACACCTACTTAACGCTCTTCAGCCACGAGATTACTGCATTAACCGATGAGAACGCCAAAGAACGAAGCCACGCCCCGCGTTTCTTAAGCTGTCAATGGCCATAGCGTGGAAAGCTACGCGTGTAGTCGTCATGCACCGTCAAATGGGAGGCGCTTCTATGCTACTGGGGCCATGACAATTGCAGCGCGGTACACCACTCGCCCAATGGGAAGTGCTTTTGTGCTACTGGGACCACAACAACGGACCTCTTTCCAGTAAGCTTCTGCGCATGCGCACACCCTCTCCCCTGATCTTGCTTTCCGCTGTCTTCATTTTCTCAGGGCACCATCCCGCACGACCGACATTGTCAGAGCCTACCTTTCCGCGTATTTCGTCTTTCTTGACGATTCTTTTACAGTGGAGCTGTTAAAGTCTAGTTTCCCCAGGATCATGTCCATCTTCAAATGACCTGATGACACAGAACTCTTGACAGCTACTGCCATTTATGAGCAACGGCAGCAACCAGACAACCGGCTTGCCGCCGTCACTCATAGGTGGCGGCAACTTTTCGAGCCTTTATACTCTGGCTTGCCGACTTGCGGCCGGCCATTACTTCATTCCTACCATAGTACAGCTTCGCTGGTCTTCCTTCTTCACCAGAGTAAAAAAACTAAAAGCTTTTTTTTCTTTTCTTTTTTTTCTTTTTTTTTTTTTTTTGGGGGGGGGGGGGGATATCGGTAGCATGGGGCATAAAAAGTGATGAATACTTATACAACGGCACGATGTCAACGTGTTCTGACGAGCGGAGTCCCGTTGAGCTGCCCTTCATTCGTAGTTCGCGAGAAAAGATGCCACATGGCACTCGTTATTCGAAAAAGGTCCATTGCAGCGCAGTACACCACTCGTCCAATACACAATATACAAGAAAGATCTTTTTTTTTCTTCGATAGACACTTAACATACAGGTCTTTCTGAAAAAGTAGATTATCAATGTCATTTTTCTTTTTTTTTTTTTTAGTCGGCTGCTTGATCGGCGTCAACGTATCTTTCTAATACTCTGAGCTCACCTTTTCTCTCTCTCTGTCTTGTATATTTCCTCCTTCGTTCAGCTGGCATATCCCACAAGCATGAATAACCAACCTGCTCAGCTTCAGGCAATCACAACGTATCTTTCTAGTACTTTGAGCTCACCTTTTCTCTCTCTCTGTCTTGTATATTTCTTCCTTCGTTCGACTGGCATATCCCACAAGCATGAATAACCAACCTGCTCAGCTTCAGGCAATCACAACGTATCTTTCAAGTACTCTGAGCTCACCTTTTCTCTCTCTCTCTGTCTTGTATATTTCTTCCTTCGTTCAGCTGGCATATCCCACAAGTGTAAATAAAGCTTTCTTCTGAATTTAGTTCACTATTGTTGGTTTTAGTGAAATGTAGAGTGGTGGATACGAACAACATACGCGTGGCAGTTATTTCTTATTATAAATACTGATGTTAAGTCGATAATGTATTTACAGAAGCTCCCATCGTTTTCTTCGCGTGTTATTGAAAATTCTGCGAATAAAAGTGCCGTTTAGAAAAGATTCAACGACTGTACAGGCCTGCACTGAAAATATTTCCGTCAGATTATCTCATTACAGCAACCTGCTTTGTGTGCCTTCTGCATTGATTCAATGCCATAGAGTCCGCCATTCGCAGATTCGACGAGTTTATAGATTTGTTTCTTATAAGCACGTATAATTTAATCGCCTGAGACGCCTAAGACGTGTGTTCGATTTGAATTATTTTTTTTGGCTGCTAAGTTTAACGAGTGTCTCCCACTGCTGCATACACCTATAATATATAACTCTCTCCGAATCTTTGTCCTCATTCATGTTTTATTTTGGCTCGGTAGAGCCGCGGCACAGAAGAGAGGAAAAGTCGCCCATCACGAATGCTTGCATAGCGCTGAAGCGCCGTGCCTAATTATTTCCGGGACTAGTAGTAAATTAGAATAAAACAAGCTTCATAAGAAATCAACTATAGCGAATTATGCGGAAGCTCTGAAGCAAGCAATTAGTAGAAGCATGATAAATCATACTACCAGACTTCTTCATGACACAAGGCCGACCGGGACGCTGCTGAAGGTAAAGGAACAGCAAAGAAAGGAACCCCACTCGCGTGACTCGTCGTCTTCCTTCTTGAAAAAACGAAATTCCTACGCACACATAAACGAACAAAAAAACGCAAAGAAAGGTTGGAAAGTCAGAAGTGGTGAGCAAATTATGCATGTGTACATTCTAAAAATGCGCATGCATCTATTTGGTGGCAGCAAATCCAATAGCAAACCACTGGAGTGTACAAAGATAGTTTGGCAAATGACGACGCCACTTGTGTTAACCCCATTCCCACGGCAGCGTAAAGGGACCTTTGGGGTGTTCACACGGGGGGAGAAATACCTCCCTTTGCTCCCCGAGATGCGCATTCCGTGGTAACTATGTGGTAGCGACTGGCCATGTGTGTGGCCAGAGCGAACCAGGTGCGTGTGAAGAGGAAGTGCTCCCGCTTGCACGGGGCACGAGACTGGGAGCTGGACTCGCACGAGACAGGGCCTGGACTCGAACGAAGCAGAGAGCTGATGTAAATAAGAGGAATTACATAAAACATGGTATCAGAATAGAGGAACGACGAACATTCTTCACCTGCTGCACAGAAAGGTGAGCAATGGCTGAAGCCAGCCTCAAACCTTGTGCTTCGATGGCATCGTTTATGATTCAGCCACCTGAACCTTTCTGCTTTAAGTCACCAAATGAGGGGCCCAAGTGGAAGAAACGCTTCGAACGGTTCCGAACCGCATCAGGACTCTGCGCAAAGCCTGAGGAGCACCCAATTGACGCCTTCCTCTATATAATGGGAGATCAGTCAGAGGACGTTCTCAGCACTTTCCAGTTGTCCGCGGAGGATTCCAAGAATTTTGACGTCGTACTGCAAAGGTTTGACAGCTACTTCATCCCAAAGCAGAACATAATTTTCGAGCGGGCACGCTTCAACATGAGATCCCAACAAGACGGCGAGTCGATTGAAGAGTTCGCAACGACACTTCATACCCTGTCAAAGGACTGCGACTACGGCAATCTGCGAGAGCAACTGGTGAGGGATCGCTTCGTTGTCGGCATTCAAGACTCAAAACTCTCTGCAAAGCTACAGCTTAACGCCGACCTAACGCTTCAGACAGCGCTGAAAACAGCCCGACAAGTAGAAAGCGTGCGCAAACAACAGAAGGAACTAAACCAGGATCGAAATTCTAACGTCCACAAGATTTCGTCATTGGACAAAGAAAAAACTGCTTCTACGCGGCCCTCAGTACAAGCAAACGCGAGGGTCCTGATGATAGAAGACAGAGGGAAAATACTTCATACCAGCAACGTCCGCTGACCATACGCCATCAGACAACCGAACACGATGCAGGTGGTGTGGGAGAGACACGCATCTACGCACCTCGTGTCCAGCGCGGTCCAAGTGTGATGTCATCCTGATAACGCGCCGACGCGCCGACAGGCCGA